>CM072225.1:5119824-5144824 GCA_036851935.1 Coregonus suidteri | reverse complement strand
CGTTTGCAACGCCAGGGTTGTGGGTTCGTTTCCCACGGGGGACAAGTATGAAAAAAAGAAATGTATGCACTCACTAACTGTAAGTCGCTCTGGATAAGAGCGTCTGCTAAAATGTAAAATATGCAACACATCCTAATTTTGAGAGTACCGGTGCCTAAGGCAAAAAAATTACACTGAGATGTCAAATGTTTTGCAACTAGGCCCTAGCTCCTAGCTCCTAGCTCCTAGCCCCATAGCTCTAGCCTAGCTCTACCCCCTAACCCTACTCCCTAGCACCTACCCCCTGGTAGCTTCTACACACCCCACTCCCTAGCCCCTAGCTCCTACCCCCTAGCCCCTAGCTCCTACCCCCTAGCCCCTAGCTCCTACCCCCTAGCCCCTATCCCCTTAGTCCCTAGCTCCTACCCCCTAGCCCCTAGCTCCTACCCCCTAGCTCCTACCCCCTAGCCCCTAGCTCCTACCCCCTAGCCCCTATCCCCTTAGCCCTAGCTCCTACCCCTTTAGCCCCTAGCTACTATATCCCCAGCCCCTAGCTCCTACCCCCTTAGCCCCTAGCTCCTACCCCCTAGCCCCTAACTCCTACCCCCTAGCCCCTAGCTCCTACCCCCTAGCCCCCTATCCCCCTTAGTCCCTAGCTCCTACCCCCTAGCCCCTAGGCCTCCTACCCCTAGCCCCCTATCCCCTTAGCCCCTAGCTCCTACCCCTTAGCCCCTAGCTCCTACCCCCTAGCCCCTAGCTCCTACCCCCTAGCCCCTACCCCCTACCCCCTAGCTCTTACCCCCTACCCCCTACCTCCTACCTCCTAGCCTCTAGCTCCTACCTCCTACCCCCTACCTCCTACCCCCTAGCTCCTACCCCCTACCCCTCCTACCCCCCTACCTCCTAACCCCCTACCATCCTACCCCCTACCCCCCTACCCCCACCTCCTACCTCCTACCCCCTACCTCCTACCCCCTAGCTCCTACCCCCTACCCCCTACCTCCTACCTCCTACCCCCATAGCTCCTACCCCCTACCCCCTACCTCCTACCCCCTACCACCTAGCTCCTACCACCTAGCTCCTACCCCCTAGCTCCTAGCTCCTACCCCCTAGCTCAGCGTTTCCCAAAACTCGGTCCTCGGGAGCCCAATGGGTGCACGTTTTGTTTTTTGCCCTAACACTACACAGCTGATTCAAATGACTAAAGCTTGATGATTAGTTGATTCTTTCAATCAGCTGTGTAGTGCTTGGGCAAAAAAAACCAAAATGTGCACCCTTTAGGGTCCCAAGGACTGAGTTTTGTGAAACCCTGCCCTACCCCCTAGGTCCTACCCCCTAGCTCCTAGCTCCTACCCCCTAGCTCCTAGCTCCTACCCCTAGCTCCTACCCCTAGCTCCTACCCCCTAGCTCCTAGCTCCTACCCCCTAGCTCCTACCCCCCTAGCTCCTAGGTCATACCTCCTACCTCCTAGCCTCTAGCTCCTACCCCCTACCCCCTACCTCCTACCCCCTAGCTCCTACCCCCTACCTCCTACCCCTACTACTAACCCTCCTACCCCCCCCCTAGCTCCTACCCCCTACCCCCTACCCCCTACCTCCTACCTCCTACCCCCCTACCTCCTACCCCTAGCTCCTACCCCTAACCCCTAGCTCCTACCCCCTAGCTCCTAGGTCATACCCCCTAGCCCCTAGCTCCAACCCCCTAGCTCCTACCCCCTAGCTCCTAGGTCATAACGCCCTAGCTCCTACCCCCTAGGCCCCTTGTCTAAATTGAAGAGGATTGGATAGGTGTAAGCAATATGGCAAAAAATCCACCAACCTAATCTATCTCTTATTTGTCTTACACTAAACACTTGATTGTTTTTCCCCCAACATTCTTTATGGGGCAAGATTAAATATATTCACGTAAAGTCATAACACTAGGTCCTCAGGGTGCCCTAGCAGAAATGCTGAACTGGATCTGGCTAACAAAACACAACATTTTAAACAATGCCATGGCATGGGAATAAGACGACTAAAAAGATCCTGTGCTACTGCACCTGAGGAAGGAAGGAATCTGTAGCCTGGCTGTTAAAAGCAAGTCAGAATGTTCTGGCAGTTTGGAGAAGGATAAAGTCCCTCGACTGGGTATCTCTCCAGCCAAACACCAAGCCCTGACTATCTGACATGTCTTATCTACATACTATTAGGACCAGTTTCCCTGACACTGATTAGTCCAGGAGTCAGGATTAGGCTTAATCTGTGACCGGGAAACGGGCCCATAATGTAAAGGATGATCTCTGCGTTCGCCGCCGTGAATATCCCACAAACTACATGAGTCGGAGAGACTAGCCAAGACCAGCCTCTCCTCTGCTTGAGTAAAACCAATTAATGCTGCACCAATTCAGCTGTTATTAATAGAAGGAATCCCAGGCCTTTTATTTTAAGCTTATTACTGACTAGTGAGGAGAACAGCCAGAGCCTTGAATAGCCATCTAACAGCTCTCTACTCTCTCTCTCTCTCTCTCTCTCTCTCTCTCTCTCTCTCTCTCTCTCTCCCCCATCTCTCTCCCTCGCTCTCTCTCTCTCTCTCTCTCGGGGGATCTCTCTCTCTCGTCTCTCTGTCTCTCTCTCTCTCTCTCCTCTCTCTCTCTCTCTCTCCTCTCTCGTCTCTCTCTCTCTCTCTCTCTCTCTTCTCTCTCTCTCTCTCTCTCTCTCTCTCTCCTCTCTCTCTCTCTACTCTCTCCTCTCCCATCTCTCATCTCTCTTTCTCTCTCTCTCTCTCTCTCTCTCTCTCTCGCTCTCATTGGCAGAACTGCTATAGAGGACAATCTCTTGGCAATGCAATATTTTGGAGATTGGCGTTTCAAAGTGGCTTTAATGTGTTATTTTCTGCAGTGCTAAATGAGGACTACCCTTTAGTTTAGTTTGGGCTTGGCAAGAGTAACTGCCAGGCTGGCTACACACTATACAAATGATGTGTTTTCAGTAAAGAAAAACTGAACGAGAAAAACAGAATGCCTGTTTTAATGTAAAACAAGAAAATGAAAGTGCAACAACTCATTAATAAAGTTTGTTTATGAATAAATTGTGTTTGTGAAACTGACAGACGTCTATTCTCTGAATTATTTCAGTAAATTTTTGAAGATGTAAAACAGTCAGGCGGTTGCTCAGCTTATTTTCTAAGACGGTCAGGCGGGTTGCTCAGGTTATTTTCTAAGACGGTCAGGCAGTTGCTCAGGTTATTTTTCTAAGACGGTCAGGCAGTTGCTCAGCTTATTTTCTAAGACGGTCAGGCGGTTGCTCACTTATTTTCTAAGACGGTCAGGGCGGTTGCTCCGGTTATTTTCTCACAAGCAAATTCAGAGCTACAAACTGCGGTTTTCTGTAGGCCATGAAATCAGTCATCATGTATTTCCCCCAAACATCAACACGTTTTTTTCTGCAAATGCACTTGTATTTGTTCCATTTTCCAGGAATTTATAACAGCCATAGCTTTAAACATCTTTATCCAGCTGGCATCACAAGAGCAGTATTCCTATCTAGCATATCTATTACCATGTAAATAGAAGAGCATAATTACATTTAAATGACATTTCCAATGGACTCTCTCTGGCTTCAGTGATGTAAAGCAGGGTGAGCTCTTGGACATATACTGTACACGACAACTGTTTAAAAAAAGCGGCTATACAATTATAGGGTGCCAAGTCTCGTCCCGGTTAGGTCATGAGGAGCTCCAAAAAGTCCCCAGCCTTGTCCGTGCGCACGAACACCCTTTTAGTCACACAGGCAGGCAATATCGCATGCAGAAATGCACACAAAGTCACGCACAAACACACACACACACACACACACACACACACCACACACACACACACACACACACACACACACACACACACACACACACACACACACAAAACAAACACATACAGACACATTTAAGCCGGAACATGGGCCTTGATCCTGGGGTAAAAGTCACCATCTGTAACTGACACATGTTACTAATAAAGCTTTGCCATACAAATAGAAAACAAACAAGCCAGTTGTAGCAGGAAAACAGATGAGACTGTTTTTTGTCTACACTATCTGCCTTCCATATCTACAGTGCATTCGGGAAGTATTCAGACCCCTTGACTTTTCCGTTCCCAATTTTGTTACGTTTACAGCCTTATTCTACAATGGATTAAATTATTTGTTTTTCCTTCATCTATCTACACACAAAACCCCATAATGACAAAGCAAATTTACTTTAATGAAATTTTTGCAAATGTATTAAAAATAAAAAACATAAATACCTTATTTACATAAGTATTCAGACCCTTTGCTATGAGACTCAAAAATTGAGCTCAGGTGCATCCTGGTTTCCATTGATCATCTTTGAGATGTTTTAACACAAGTCCACCTTTCGTAAATTCAAATTGATTGGTCGTGATTTGGAAAGGCACACCACCTGTCCTATATAAGGTCCCACAGTTGACCGTGCATGTCAGAGCAAAAACCAAAGCCATGAGATCGAAGGAATTGTCCCTTTTTTGTAGAGCTCCGAGACAGGATTGTGTCGAGGCACAGATCTGGGGAAGGGTACCAAAAAAATGTCTAAAGCATTGAAGGTTTCCCAAGAACACAGTGGCTTCCATCATTCTTAAATGGAAGAATTTTGGAACCACGAAGACTCTTCCTAGAGCTGGCTGCCAGGGAGGTGACCAAGAACCCGATGGTCACTTTGACAGAGCTCTAGAGTTCCTCTGTGGAGATGGGAGAACCTTCCCAGAAGGACAACCAATCTCTGCAGTACTCCACCAATCAGGCCTTTATGGTTAGAGTGGTCAGATGGAAGCCACTCCTCAGTAAAAGGCACATGACAGCCCTCTTGGAGTTTGCCAAACAGGCACCTAAAGGACTCTCAGACCATGAGAAACAAGATTCTCTGGTCTGATGAAACTAAGATTGAACTCTTTGGCCTGAATGCCAAGCGTCACGTCTGGAAAAAACACCTGGCACCATGCCTAAGGTGAAGCAAGGTGGGGGCAGCATCATGTTGTGAGGATGTTTTTCAGCGGCAGGGACTGGGAGACTAGTCAGGATCGAGGCAAAAGATTAACAGAGCAAAGTAAAGAGAGATCCTTGATCAAAACCTGCTCCAGAGCACTCAGGACCTCAGACTGGGGTTTAAGGTTCACCTTCCAACATGACAACGACCCTAAGCACACAGAAAAGACAACGCAGGAGTGGCTTCAAGACAAGTCTCTGATATCCTTGAGAGTGGCCCAGCCAGAGCCCGGACTTGAACCCGATCTAACATATCTGGAGAGACCTGAAAATAGCTGTGCAGCGACGCTCCCCATCCAACCTGACAAAGCTTGAGAGGATCTGCAGAGAAGAATGGGAGAAACACCCCAAATACAGGTGTGCCAAGCTTGTAGCGTCATACCCAAGAAGACTTGAGTCTGTAATCGCTGCCAAAGGTGCTTCAACAAAGTACTGAGTAAAGGCTCTGAATACTTATGTAAATGTGATATGAAAGTATTTTTTTAATATATACATTTACAAAATGTCCCTTCTTTTTTTGTTGCTTTGCCATTAAGAGGTATTGTGTGTAGATTGAGGAGAGGGAAAACGTTTTTAATCCATTTCAGAATAAGGCTGTAATGTAACAAAATGTGGAAAAAGTCGAATGTACTGTATTTTCATGTCAACTGCTAGTGGCTGATCTAGGATCAGCTTTTGCCTTGTAGATCATAATGAATATAATTATATGGACCTGATCCCAGATCAGTACTGTTACTCTGAGATGCTTTAGGGTCATTCCACACCTGGAAGGCTTTTTGCATTTGTAATCACCATTATTATAATTTTTATTATAATTTTAGGACCTTTTTAGACCTATATATATAATATAATATATATATAGGTATATAATATAATAATAGCCATTTAGCAGACGCTTTATCCAAAGCGACTTACAGTCATGCGGCATACATTTTTTTTTTTTTGTGTATGGGTGGTCCCGGGGATCGAACCCACTACCTTGGCGTTATAAGCGCCGTGCTCTACCAGCTGAAATACAGAACCGTTTACGGTCTGTATGGTCTGTGAACCGTACATGATGCAGACAACATCTTGGTGTCAATAGACTCCTTATAGTGTGCTCTAACATATGGAGTATGTCTAGATTCTGAAATATACATTTTCACGTTTATTTAATAATATTCAAAAAATATAATATTATTATTATCTAAAAAGTATCCTTTATGATTTAGCTTATTTTTAGACATATGGTTTTGGAACAATAAATACTCTTCAACACACATCAAATTTCTGAGTGGTACTTTTGTAGGTTAGAAACCCATTTTATACATAGAAATATGACAATATACTGTGGGTCTTTAACCAATCATAGCCCTCCTTTAGGATTGCACATTTAGCAAATCACCAGCAGAGGGAGTTCCCTTTGAATCCATTTTCACATTCACTGTGTTGTTGGTGGTGCTCATAAAATGTATGATAACTTAAAAATTACCAGACAGCCCACTCTGGAAATGTGATGTACTTATAGAGTTTATTGTTTATTGTTCTAAACAATATGTGTTTAAAATTAACAAAATACAAAAGTGTACTTTGGAGAATTTTGTGAATTTTGAGAATTGACATGGCAAAAAGAGAAAATGCTTTACAGTCAATTTGGAATTTAGCATCTAACACTAGGGACTTAACGCTTCGGACTGTGGGCATCTATCATTAGGGACTTAAACTTGGAACTTGGGCATCTATCACTAGGGACTTAACTTGGACTTGAGCTGTAACACTCAAAAAGACTTGCGAGCACCACCTTCCTCTCCTGTTATAGTATTATTACACCGCAAATATACATTTGCAACAATTCTGTTGCGCTGAAAGCGAAGAATCACATTGTGTTATATGGGAAATCAAATCAAATTGCATTGGTCACATATTAAGAAAATTAAGAAAAAACACTGAAAAAAAATAGTAAAAATAAAGAAAAACCCTTGAAAGAGTAGGTGTCTCCAAACTTTTTGACAGGTAGTGGATATATATCTCTAATTCCATTCTTTTACTTTTAGATTTGTGTGTATTTTTGTTGTGAATTGTTAGATACTACTGCACTTTTGGATCATTTCGCTACACACAAAATAACATCTCCTAAATACAGTGAGGGAAATAAGTATTTGACCCTCTGCAAAACATGACTTCCGTACTTGGTGGCAAAACCCTTTGTTGGCAATCATAGAGGTCAGACGTTTTCTTGTAGTTGGCCACCAGGTTTGCAAACATCTCAGGAGGGATTTTGTTCCATTCCTCTTTGCAGATCTTCTCCAAGTCATTAAGGTTTCGAGGCTGACAGTTTGGCAACTCGAACCTTCAGCTCCCTCCACAGATTTTCTATGGGATTAAGGTCTGGAGACCTGCTAGGCCACTCCAGGACCTTAATGTGCTTCTTCTTGAGCACTCCTTGTGTTGCCTTGGCCGTGTGTTTTGGGTCATTGTCATGCTGAAATACCCATCCACGACCCATTTTCAATGCCTGGCTGAGGAAGGAGGTTCTCACCCAAGATTTGATGGTAGATGGCCCCGTCCATCGTCCCTTTGATTCAGTGAAATTGCCCTGTCCCCTTAGCAGAGAATAATGTTTCCACCTCCATGTTTGACGGTGGGGATGGTATCATTCCTCCTCCTCAAACACACGGCGAGTTGAGTTGATGCCAAAGAGCTCGATTTTTGGTCTCATCTGACCACAACACTTTCACCCAATTCTCCTCTGAATCATTCAGATGTTCATTGGCAAACTTCAGACGGGCATATATATGTGCTTTCTTGAGCAGGGGGACCTTGCGGGCATTGCAGGATTTCAGTCCTTCACGGCGTAGTGTGTTACCAATTGTTTTCTTGGTGACTATGGTCCCAGCTGCCTTGAGATCATTGACAAGATCCTCCCGTGTAGTTCGGGGCTGATTCCTTCCTCACCGTTCTCATGATCATTGCAACTCCACGAGGTGTAATACCAACATGTTTCAAGCAGACCACCATAGTCCCCGTGCCCAAGAACTCTAAGATAACCTGCCTAAATGACTACCGACCGTAGCACTGACGTCTGTAGCCATGAAAGTGCTTTGAAAGGACTGGTCATGGCTCACATCAAACAGCATAATCCCCAGAAACCCTAGACCCACTCCAATTTGCATACTCCCCACAGATCCACAGATGATGCAATCTCTATCGCACTCCACACTGCCCTTTCCCACCTGGACAAGAGGAACACCTACGTGAGAATGCTATTCATTGACTACAGCTCCAGCATTCAACACCCATAGTGCCCTCTAAGCTCATCACTAAGCTAAGGATCCTGGGACTAAAACACCCTCCCTCTGCAACTGGATCCTGGACTTCCTGACGGGGCCGCCCCCAGGTGGTAAGGGTAGGTAACAACACATCTGCCACACGTGATCCTCAACACGGGGGCCCCTCAGGGGTGCTGTGCTCAGTCCCCTCCTGTACTCTCTGTTCACCCATGACTGCATGGCCAGGCACGACTCCAACACCATCATTAAGTTTTGCCGACGACACAACAGGTGGTAGGCCTGATCACCGAAAACGATGAGACGGCCTATAGGGGAGGAGGTCAGAGATCTGGCCCGTGTGGTGCCAGGACAACAACCTCTCCCTCAACGTGACCAAGACAAAGGAGATGATTGTGGACTACAGTAAAAAAAAGAGGACTGAGCACGCCCCATTCTCATCGACGGGGCTGTAGTGGAAAGGTTGAGAGCTTCAAGTTCCTTGGTGTCCACATCACCAACGAACTATCATGGTCCAAAACACACCAAGACAGTCTGTGAGAGGCACGACAAAGCCTATTCCCCCTCAGGAGACTAAAAAGGATTTTGGCATGGGTCCTCAGATCCTCAAAAAATTCTACAGCTGCACCATCAAGAGCATCCTGACTGGTTGCATCACCGCCTGGTATGGCAACTGCTTGGGCCTCTGACCGCAAGGCACTAAAGCGGGTAGTGCGTACGGCCCAGTACATCCACTGGGGCAAAGCTCCCTGCCATCCAGGACCTCTATACCAGCGGTGTCAGAGAGGAAGGCCCTCAAAATTGTCAAAGACTCCAGCCACCCTAGTCATAAGACTGTTCTCTCTGCTACCGCACGGCAAGCGGTACCGGAGTGCCAAGTCTTGGTCCAAAAGACTTCTCAACAGCTTCTACCCCAGCCATAAGACTCCTGAACAGCTAATCATGGCTACCAGCGGACTATTTTGCACTGCCCCCCCACCCCATCCTTTTTACGCTGCTGCTACTACTGGTTAAGTATTTATGCATAGTCACTTTAACTCTACCCACATGTACATATTACCTCAACTACCTCAACTAGCAGGTGCCCCCCGCACATTGACTATGCAACGGTACCCCCCCTGTATATATAGCCCCACTACTGTCGACTTTATTTTACTGTATATAATTGCCTCCCTACTGTCACTTTTATTTTACTTCTGCTCTTTTTTTCTCAACACTTTTTTGTTGTTGTTTTTATTCGTACTTTTTTGTTTAAAATAAATGCACTGTTGGTTAAGGGCTGTAAGTAAGCAGCATTTCACTGTAATGTCTGCACCTGTTGTATTCGGCGCATGTGACGAATAAAATTTGATTTTGATTTGATTTGATTTGAGGTGAGAACTTGCATGGAAGTCCTAGGCCGAGGGAAATTACAGTTATTTTGTGTTTCTTCCATTTGCGAATAATCGCACCAACTGTTGTCACCTTCTCACAAGCTGCTTGGGCGATGGTCTTTGTAGCCCATTCCAGCCTTGTGTAGGTCTACAATCTTGTCCCTGAATCCTTGGAGAGCTCTTTGGTCTTGGCCAATGGTGGAGAGTTTGAGAATCTGATTGATTATTGCTTCTGTGGACAGGTGTCGTTTTATACAGGTAACAAGCTGAGATTAGGAGCACTCCCTTAAGAGTGTGCTCCTAATCTCAGCTCGTTACCTGTATAAAAGACACCTGGGAAGCCAGAAATCTTTCTGATGAGGGACAGGGGTGAAAAACTTATTTCCCTCATTAAAATGCAAATCAATTTATAAAATTTTTGACATGCGTTTTTTCTGGATTTTTTTGTTGTTATTCTGTCTCTCACTGTTCAAATAAACCTACCATTAAAACTATAGACTGATCATTTCTTTGTCAGTGAGCAAACGTACAAAATCAGCAGGGGATCAAATACTTTTTTCCCTCACTGTATTTAGGAGATGTTATTTGGGGGGGTTTGTGTGTAGCGAAATATACTGGTATATCAGAAGATAGCCCTATTTGGTAAACAAGACCAAGTCCATATTATGGCCAGAACAGCTCAAATAATGAAAGAGAAACGACAGTCCATCATTACTTCAAGACATGAATGTCATGTCAATAAGGACATTTCAAGAACTTGAAAGTTTCTTCAAGTGCAGTCACAAAAACCATCAGCGCTATGATGTGAAAACTGGCCTCTCATGAAGACCTCCACAGGAATGGAAGACCAAGATTTACCTCTGCTGCAGAGGATAAGTTCATTAGAGTTACCAGCCACAGAAATTACAGGTCAAATACAATGCTTCACACAGAGTTCAGTAACAGACACATCTCATCATCAACTGTGGCAGAGGAGATTGTGTGAATCAGACCTTCATGTCGAATTCCTGCAAAGAAACCACTACTAAAGGACACCATAAGAAGAAAGAGAGTGGTTTGGGCCAAGAAACACTATCAATGGACATTAGACGGTAGAAATGTGTCCTTCTGTCTGATTTTGTTGCCAACCTGCCGTGTCTTTGTGAGACACGGTGTGGAGTGAACATGATCTCTGCATGTGGTATTTCCACACCATAAAGCATGGAGGAGAGAGGTGTTATGTTCAGAGGAGACTGTGTGATCAGGCCTTCATGGTCGAATTGCTGCAAAGAAACCACTACTATAGGACACCAATAATAAGAAGAGACTTGCTTGGGGGTGCTTTTCCTCGTGACACTGTCCGTGATTTATTTAGAATTCCAAGGCACACTTACCAGCATGGCTACCACAGCATTCTTCAGCTATACGCCATCCCATCTGGTTTTGCGCTTAGTGGGACTATCATTTGTTTTTCAACAGGACAACTCGACCACCACACACCTCCAGGCTGTGTAAGGGCTATTTTTACCCAAGAAGGAGATTGATGGAGTGCTACAATCAGATGACCTGGTGCATACATATTGATATATATTTTTTCATAACCCCCTCGTGTGAAATTTGAACACACAACCCTGGCGTTGCCAAACGCCATGCTCTAACCAACTGAGCTACCTCCCTATAATTTATATATAATTATTAGAATGATAAGATTATATAATAAAATAATTATTTAATTATATAATGTACATTCAGGTTTATAATCAACCTAGCAAAGCAAATCACATTTTATTGTGTCACGAGTCCAACAGTTTTATTACAACAAAACAACAAAACGGATTGAATTGTCATTTTTTTGCGTCTCTTGGTGCTCATTAAGGAGAAGACACAGTTTCATTAAAGGAGAAGAAACGTTCCTTTTGTTTTAACAGTTTTCCTTTGGCGCTCAAAAGCCCTGAACTGGTCGCTTCCTGGTTCTCCATGTACCCAATCAATTGGACGGGCTCTTTGTTTCTGTGTTGTGACCTTGGCCCCTACTTCAGGGTATAAGACTCCAATGGAAGGCCTTGCCTTGGCGAATAGCCCACTCTACCTTCAGGGCATAAGACCTCCATGGAGGCTTGCCTTGGCTGAAAGCCCCTACTTCGGGTATAATACCCCCATTGGATGCTGCCTTGGCGAAACGCACCCTACTTCAGGATATAATACCCCATGGAGCCTTGCCTTTTAAAATGGCTTCGCCGATGTTAATAACTAAAGGTTAAGCTAGAGGCGGTCACAGCCGTCTTGCAGGCACCCCAAAGAAAGGAACGGGCTGATTCATATTCAAAATAAGAACCTCCGCTGTATGTCTATATGCGAACACACAGACAGAGGAAGAACATAGCGTCTGTGTGTGCGTTTGTGTCTGCATGTGTGTTTGCTGTGTAGTAACGTGCTTTGTGCATGTGTGTGGTTGTGCTTTCGTTTTTTTTCCTCTGCAATTTTACTTGACAGATCTTTTCCCAGGACAATAGAGTTGTATCTGTGGCGTACTATGCCAACCATACCCAACATAGCACGATGATCTGGAGAGAGACAACACAATTCCATTTTATATCAGGTTTGAAATTCAAGTGTGTGTGTGTGTGTGTTTGTGGTGTGTGTGTTATCTAAGAGACACCCTGCCACTTAACGCCACACCCACCACCCAACCATTACATTTTACCGTTTTAGCAGCCACTCTTTATCCTAGAGCGGACATTTTTCATACTGGTCCCTCCGTGGGAAACGAACCCACAACCCTGATGCGTTGCAAGCGCCATGCCTTACCCATGGTGGGAGCTATTGCCTCATGCACCTCTATATTACAGCAGTCATGTGGAGACTCCCATATACACGTTTGGTGGAGGAGGAAATAATGGTCTGGGGCTGTTGTTCGGTGTTCCGGGCTTGGCCCTTTAGTTCCAGTTAAGGTACATCTCAACGCCAGTACAGCATACAACAACAATATCTAGACGTTCTGGTGCTTCCAACTTTTGCGGCAACAAGTTTGGTGACGAAGTGCCTTTCCTGTTGTTCAGTCATGACATGCTCCCCCGGTCACAAAGCGAGGATCCGATTCAGAATGGTTTGGTCGAGATTGTGTGTGGGAAGAACTTGACTGGCCTGCACAGAAGCCCTGACCTCAACCCCCATCAAACACCTTTGGGTTTGAATTGAAGCACGCCGACCTGCGAGCCAGGCCTAATCGCCCAACATCCCGTTTAGCCCGAGCCCGGTCACTTAATTTGTCCCCCCGCCTCATTCCCCTTTTTTTGTGTGTCTTGAATGAAGCCCATTCCCCCACGCAGGCAAATGTTTCCAACATCTAGTGTGAAAGCCCTTTCCAGAGAGTGTGAGGCTGTTTATGTGTCAGAGCAGCCAAAGGGTGACCGACTCCATATTAAAATGCCCATGATCTTTTGGAATGTAGATGATTCGTGAACGAGAGCAGGTGTTGTCCACAATACATTTGGGGTCTTGTAGGTGTATTAAATGACAGTACGTAAATCTGCATCTGCCGTGGAAGGTGGCCGAGCTATCAGCGGTGTTGGTCAGACTATGAGACATCCCGAAAATCGTTCCATCTCGACGAAAAACCCGTCTGTAACTTCCAATGTGTGGTTGAGACTCTCTCACGAACACGATGGCGTCTCTCTGTTTGTGTGCTACGACCACCCCCCCCACAAGTGTCACGGGACTCGTTCTGAAGGTAACCCACATAATTAATGGAAGTAACAGAGGTAGTTTTGTGCCAACAAAAAATAAGGGGTTAATATGTGTTCCAAAAACAAATAAACATTTCCTGATCTTTTCTTACATCTCCTTGATATATGGAAAGACACTTCAAACACCATATTCCCATAATTTTTTTACTGTATTTTTTTGCCATTTATGAATGCGTTATTCAATGCGTTTCCATGGTGAAATTAGTAAAAGGCCAATTCAAGTATATTATCAAAGAAAGTTGTATATAATTTATTTACACCTAAATGAGTCCTAATGTTCCTAAATCAAATAGCTAAATATCCATGGTATGACCGTTTTAAAACAATTCCATATGTTAGCTGTCTGTAGAACCGCCCCTTTCAGAGGTTAATACTATGCTGGATTTAATTATGTGGTTTAGGTACAGTAGGTCCATGTATTTGTTTAGAACCTGACCTTACATCCACATTGCTGTTGATGTACACAGTTACGAGATGACATGGCGTCATACCCTGGTTTGTTTCTGAAACAGAATGAGCCCGTGTTTGATGCACAGTTACGAGAAGACATGGCGTCATAACCCTGGGTTTTGTCCTAGAAACAGAATGAGCCCGTGTTTGTTTATTGAGAAGAAGATATGCTGCGGCACAGGCGCATGTGAACGCACTCCTTTCTATTGGACATCTCACATCATGATATTTACTTGCCTAACACTGTGAGGTCGTATTTAATAACTTAGCTAGTCATGTTAGCAATAGAACAAACTTTCAAATCGTTGCCCACCTGAACCCAGATTGCGATTTATAACGGACCGTTTTTTTGGATTGCGTAAACAACAACAGTAATTGTGTGACGGCGGGGGACGCACGTTTGTGTTCCAAACGAAACAACTACAAATGTGTTAGCTTTAGTTCCTCACGGCCCAGCTAGGATGAGCTAAAAAAAAAAAACACTATATTTGAAATGACTTCTTTGAGTCATAAAAATGTGTTGAGATGACTTATGAACTGCCACAGTTTGGAGGGGTGTGGCCACTTGGAGAAACCAGTTAGACTCTCTCACTCAAACCCACAGTTTGGAGAGAGGTGTGGCCACTTGAAGACACCAGTTAGACCTCTCACTCAACACCCACAGTTTGTAGAGGTGTGGCCACTGGAGACACCATTAGTCCTCTCACTCAAACCCTTGTCATTTTTTTGTGTTATGTTGCACCTCTATCATATTACTGAATGTATCCAGAGTATTTTGCAGATTTCAGTAAATGTAAATGCAAATAAAATCAACGGTGTAATGTTTGGATTCAGTCTTGTGTCAGGTGAACTGTTGTGTCCTCAACTTTGGTGCTAATACGTTCCCTAATTATCTTCAAACTGTTCCCTTTCAATTGCTACCATGGTTATGTATGTACTTTTCATATTTCGTCTGAAAGAAACATTTACAATTGAATCCCTATCCATATAGGCCAATTCCACAAGTGTAAATGGTTTAATTAAGCAGTGGCTCTGGGCGACCCGCGTTGTTGTTGTTTGAACTGTAGATAGATTGCCCCTTTAAGTCATGTGCAATATAAAGTTACTTCGATATTGCATCTAAGTGCACAAGACCTAGCCACTAAACAGCCTCTGAGGCCTTGCACTGTGATAACTCTATGTTCCCCTTGAGTGGGCTAAGTAGAATAGAAAACCTGAAAGTGGTGCTAGACTGAAGATGTGTTCTGGCTAGCTTCCCGGCCTTATGTGGCTGCCCATAGAACCCTGGATACCTAATATGACCCAGCTCAGACTCATTCAGCCCAGGGTCCCACAGCCTGAAACAAATGGTACACTCGTGTAGAAGACAATGCATTCTCAAAAACAACAATCATACTGTACCTGGTGAAACAGAAAAACAAGACGACTACTTCACATGGATAACACAGTAAAACTAAGGACTTGATTAAATCTCAGCCACGCTAAAGTACTAACGCGGAGGTTACTGTACAGCGCATCTTTTAAAGGCATTTTTCCCACAACGTTCACAGAGATTGCAATAACGTTAATCCTGTACATGTTATTTAATAGAAAAATGAATGTGGTTTACCATGGGTGCTGATGTTGTTTATTTGATGAAGTCAGTCAAAGTACTTTGTAGAAATATTAACAGTTGATGTCTACTCATTGTCATGACATCCTGGTCTTTCCTTTGTTACTGCAGACAGACATCTATATGGAAAAGGGCTGGTCAATCACTAACACTGTACTTTATTATTTTATTTTAAATTTTTGTAAAATTTTTTAGGGGGGATGGATCAGGCTTAATATTGCAGATAGATTGTATCTTCTATCAATGTAATTGTCTGCATCACTTCCAATCCCCCATGTTTTTTTATTTTTTTTATATTTTTTTATATATATATACTCCCTTTATTACTTTCAACCCCAAACATCCTTTCCCTTACTTGGAGTAAATAAGTGAACAACAATGCCCAGGCCTCTACTTCCGGTCTATACTTACTATCTACACCTTATGGACAGAGTTCTATTTTACAATAATCTCTATTATATATATATATCATATATAGTATATATATAATATATATATGATATATATTATTGTAATATATATATATATATAATTATATATATTTTTTTGCTCCTGAACTTCTTCTTCTCTTCAACCTCTCGATCATTTTAATGATGTCGCATCCGGTTTGCTTCTATATGCCATATCTTTCTAACTGTGCTCTTTCCCCAAAAGCTCCAGCATATAACCTATATACTTATTATGGACACAGTATGCCTTTAACATTAGTTTTATCTTGGTGTTATTAGTTGTTACTATTGTTATTAGTCCCTATCCTTCAACTATTATTCAATACCCTTCCATCTATCTCTTAACACCATCCATATAGGATTTTCTATTTGCAATATATTATTCTCAACCGTACTGTAAGTTTTACAAAAGTTCTGAACATTTATATTCTCATTGCTTCTACAGATTGTTGAATTTAAAATAAACCATTTTTGGCTAAAAGTAATATTATATTATTGATTGATTGACTATGACTTTTCAGATCACCCAGTAATGCTATCGTGCAAGGTTTAGTTCCAGGTAAATATTGCAATCCTTTAGCCATTCCTGGACCTGTGTCCCAAAAACAAGCTACAAATGGACAGAACCAAAACAAATGACCTAATGATTATGTCTCTTCACAAGCAAAATCTGCAGAGCTGGGAAGATTGTATCCCCCATATAAAATAACATTATATTGGTAGCAATAATTTTATATAATAATTTAAATTCAAAGATTTCTAATTTTTTGAATCCGGTGTCGTTTTGTGTGTCAGTTCATAAACACTATGCCATGGGATCGGTACTGTCAAAGATCTCTTCCCAACTATTTTGCAATCTATATGGGACACCGCTGTCAATCCTTTAGTCCCTTAAGTGAAACCTGATATACTTTGTTATTTATCACAGTTTTCCTTAACCCATTATGTTCTTTAATTAAGCAAGGCCGGCAGACAAGTTTCCTTACTTCTCCCCTTCTCACTTTCCTCTTCCACTTTTGCGGTAATGCTGCAATTATTTGGTTGTAATTTTTGGGTAGAGCAGACATTTTCCATATGTTTTTTGTTAGCTGCATGTGCGTTCAACTCCACTCATTCCTACCGATGATATCATTTACGAAGATTTATACCTTTTTTAAAACATTCTGTCAAAAAAATAAAGGTTTTTGGTCAATTAGTATATTTGAATTTAACCACAATATTTGTTGCATTATTTGTTCTGACTGTCGTTTTCTGGAGGGGGGGGGGGGGATTAAATTGAAATTGCAAACCAACTTTCTATAGCTTGTTTTAGAATAGTGCCATTTGGGAGAGTTATTTGCTTTTTCAATAACTGAAAGTGAGAGGTTGTTATCTGAATAAAGGGAAAAATAAGGCCCTTTCCTTGAACATTGGTGAGACAATCTTACTAATTTGCTGGTGAGAACCAGTTCGGATTTTAAAGTATAACTTTTTGTATGACTGAAGCTTTTTAGTGATAGGTTCTAATGCTTTAATATTTAATAATTTCTGTCCTCCGAATTAATATTGGGTTATATAAATATGCTCTTTTATTTTGTCTGGCTTGCCCGTTCCAAATAAATTGAAAACTTTTTTTTCATATAATTTAAAAAAACTGTTCGCTAGGCGTAGGCAAGACCATAAGCAAATTAAGTAAACTGGGATAATACTAAAGAATCAGTTAATCAGTGTGATTTTTCCCACAATTGACAGGTATTTTTCCTTTCCATGGTAGTAAAGATCTTATCTATTTTTTGCTAACTTTCAATTAAAAATGTTATTGAAGTGAGATTCATTTATTTCCTTTGGGATATGTATTCGAGTATATCCTACAGCACCATCAGACCATTTTTATTGGTAAACTACATGGTAATGTAAAAATTGTTATTTTTTAGTGATCGCGAATACGTAATATAGATACATTTGTCATAATTTGGTTGTAATCCAGAGAGGTTAGAAAATGTATCTCTATCCTCTATGAGGCTGTGGAGGGATTCTAGTTGTGGATTTAAAACGAAAACATGAATCATCAGCGTACAATGACACCTTTGTTTTTTAAGCCCTGTATTTCTAATCCTCTGATATTATTTTGGGATCTGATTTTAATAGCTAAACATCTCGATGGCCACAATAATAGATATGCGCGATAGTGGACAACCTTGTTTCACTCCTCTTGACAGTTTAAAACTTTCTGAGAAATAGCCATTATTTACTATTTTACACATAGGGTTACTATACATGATTTTACCCATGTTTACAAGAGATTCCTCCCCAAAATTGAAATGCTCCAGGCATTTATATACAGTGGGGGCAAAAACGTATTTACGTCAGATACCAATTGTGCAAGTTATCCCACTTAAAAGATGGAGAGAGGCCTGTAATTTTCATTCATAGGTACACCGTCAACTATGACCAGACAAATTGAGGGGAAAAAAAAATCAGAAAATCACATTGTAAGATCTTTTAATGAATTTATTTGCAAAATATGGTGGAAAATAAGTATTTGGTCACCTACAAACAAGCAAGATTTCTGGCTATCACGACCTGTAAACTTCTTCTTTAAGAAGGCTCCTCTGTCCTCCACTCGTTACCTGTATTATGGCACCTGTTTGAACTTGTTATCAGTATAAAAGACACCTGTCCACAACCTCAAACAGTCACAACTGCCCCAACTCAACTATGGGCCAAGACCAAAGAGCTGTGAAAGGACACCAGAAACAAAAATTGTAGACCTGCACCAGCTGGGAAGACTGAATCTGCAATAGGTAAGCAGCTTGGTTGAAGAAATCAAAAACTGTGGGAGCAATTATTAGGAAATGGAAGACATACAAGACCACTGAAAATCTACCTTGATCTGGGGCTCCACGCAAGAAAAAGATCTCACCCCGTGTTGTCAAATGATCACAAGAACGAGTGAGCAAAAATCCCAGAACCACACGGGGGGACCTAGTGAATGACCTGCAGAGAGCTGGGACCAAAGTAACAAAGCCTACCATCAGTGACACACTACCCGCCAGGGACTCAAAATCCTGGCAGTGCCAGACGTGTCCACCTGCTTAAGCCAGTTCATGTCCAGGGGCCCGTCCTGAAGTTTGCTAGAGTGCATTTGGATGATCAGAAGAGATTGGGAGAATGTCATATGGTCAGATGAACCAAAATAGACTTTTTGGTAAAAACTCAACTCGTCGTGTTTGGAGGACAAAGAATGCTGAGTTCGCATCCAAAGAACACCATACCTACTGTGAAGCATGGGGGGTGGAAACATCAGCTTTGGGGGTTTTTTCTCTGCAAAGGGACCAGGACACCACTGATCCGTGTAAAGGAAAGAATGAAATGGGCCATGTATCGTGGAGATTTGAGTGAAAACTTCCTTCCCTCAGCAAGGGCATTGAAGATTAAACGTGGCTGGGTCTTTCAGCATGACAATGATCCCAAAACACCGCGCCTGAGGCACCGAAGGAGTGGCTTCGTAGAAGCATTTCAAGGTCCTGGAGTGGCCTAGCCAGTCTCCAGATCTCAACCCCATATAAAATCTTTGGATGGAGTTGGAAAGTCTGTGTTGCCCAGCGACAGCCCCAAAACATCACTGCTCTAGAGGAGATCTGCATGGAGGAATGGGCCAAAATACCAGCAAACAGTGTGTGAAACCTTGTGAAGACTTAACAGAAAACGTTTGACCTGTGTCATTGCCAACAAAGGTATTATAATAACAAGTATTGAGAAACTTTTATTATTGACCAAATACTTATTTTCCACCATAATTTGCAAATAATTCATTAAAAATCCTACAATGTGATTTTCTGGATTTGTTTTTTCTCATTTTGTGTCTGTCATAGTTGACGTGTACCTATGATGAATATTACAGGCTCTTCTCATCTCTATTTAAGTGGGAGAACTTGCACAATTTGTGGCTGACTAACATACTTTTTTTCTTCCCCTACTGTATAAACCCCAGTCGAACTTTATCAAATGCCGTTTTCGAAGTCTGCTATGAATAGCAGGCCTGGTTTCCCATCTTTTCCAATAGTGTTTCTATTGTTTCCAATACTTGCTTTATATTATCTTCAATGTATCTTCCATGTAAAAAACCTGTCTGATTAGAATGAATAATATCCGACAACTACCTTTTTAATTCTATGCGCTATACATTTTGCTATGATTTTTGCATCACAACACTGAAGTGTAAGGGGCCTCCAATTTTGTAAATGGACTGGATCTTTTATATTTTTTTCCACTTGTTATCCTGTTTCAGTAATAATGAGATCAAGTCCTTCTTCTTGAGTGTCAGAGTAATCTACCATTTTTACATAGGAGTGGTTTAAAACATGCTATAACGGTCCTCTTAGTATATCACAAAAGGTTTGGTATACCTCTCGACTGGTATGCCATCCAACCCTGAGTTTTCCCAGACTTAAAGTCTTTAATAATTGCAATCCAGAGAGTTCCTCCTCTGTAATTTCACCTTCACATTAGTATTTCTGTATGGTGTTAATTGACATTATCAATAGAAAAAAAAATAAATACAATTAGCTTCAGTTTAGAGGAGATGTGAGGCGACTGAAAGAAAACATATGCTTAAATTACTTTGTTTCTTTCCTTCAAAATATCATTTGGTGAATTATGGTTTGACTCCGTCAATTGTAACCAGTTTCTTAAGTTATTTTTGGTAGCATTCCTATGTTGAAGATTAAAAAAGGAATTCCGTATTCATCCAGTTTGCTTTATTTTTTATAATATATTACACTTGATCTTTCTTGAATAAGTTTCTCAATTTCTTTTAGTTTTTTCTCTAATTTATTCTGAGCCTCTATGTTATCAAGTTTTTATTGCCATCTATCTGTTCTGTTAGACTTTCTATTTCCTTTATTAGTATATACTTCTTTTGACCTAATTGCTTTTGTTTTCGAGATGAAGTACTGAATTGCATGGCCTCTAAAGGCACATTTAAAGGTGTCCCATTCAATAACACTGTACTGTTGACTTTATTGATATGCTATATGAAAATGTCTTGTCAATGACTAACATCATGCATAGTAACAGGACTAGCTGGTGACAGAACTATTTCAAAATCAATCAACATTCCATCTCTGGGTTTGTATTTGTCATATTCAAAGTCTCTGGGGAAGACACTTTTAAAGCAGAGATGTCACACAGAGATAGATGTAAGATTTTCCCCCCTTTTGTATGGATAATGATGAGACTGACAGTTACAGTCTCTCTGATAGAACATGAACCTGTCAGTGTCTCAGCAAAGGGGAATCAGCAGGCGCTGACACTACAACGCTGTGGAACACACTAATGGTGACAGCCTCACTCAATGAAACGCCAACTTTTTGAGGGGTCAGCAACTCTCCGGAGATGTCATGCACTTTCAGAATAGGGATCTGGAGCAGTCACACAGAGATGCAACTGTTTCCACCCCTTTTTCAATTCATAATGATGAGACTCAGGCAGTTACAGCGGTGTCTCCGTACCACTCCAATAATACACAGACCTGTCAGTGTCTTAATGGGGGGGACTCGGCAGAACACATCACACCGCTGTTCAAGGTACAAATACTGACAGCCTGCCAGAACGAAACTCCAACTAATCAGGGTCAGCACTTCATGCAGAGGGAGATATCTTTCTCTGTGTCTGTCATGTCACTGCTCTCCAGCTGAATAACAGTACTACTCTCCAGCTATATAACAGTACTACTCTCCAGCTATATAACAGTACTACTACTCCGCCAGCTATTATAACAGTACTACTCTCCTCCAGCTACATAACAGTACTACTCTCTCCAGCTGAATAACAGTACTACTCTCCAGCTATATAACAGTACTACTCTCCAGCTGAATAACAGTACTACTCTCCAGCTATATAACAGTACTACTCTCCAGCTATATAACAGTACTACTCTCCAGCTATATAACAGTACTACTCTCCAGCTATATAACAGTACTACTCTCTCAGAGAGACACATAACTACTTTGAAAGTAAGTTTTTGAGAATTAAAGTCCTTGACAGTGTGGTTTCTCTCCAATGTAATCCAGCTGCCCTGGACACACTAACATCACCACACAGACACACACGCACGCAGGCTTGCGCACACACACACACAACCGCACTCACAGTCACTACACACACAAAAGAATCACGCACGCACGCAGGCAGGCACACACACACACCGCACTCACACACACACACACACATACACGCACACCCCCACACACACACACATGTCCCCGCACGCACATTCACAAACATTACATCACAGAATATATGTTCACATTTTCCAGTCTAACTGGCACAATGAGCGTCATTATGACTTAACATAACATGTCATCCCCCTTGTGTGTGAGTGTGTCTGTCCTGTCTGGTATGACTGGGACCCCTTGTTACTTCATAGAGGAACAGCTGTGAGGGCTGCCATCTCCAGTGTGTCATGGGCGAAGAACAGCAGAACCACATAGGCCACACGCTCACAACACCTTGACCTCCTGCTTTTAAATGTCAGACACTGCCCCCCGTTTTCCATTCCACGTGGAAATTAAAGCTTTGTTTGGTGCTCAGCAGGATAATTGGTAGGAGTTTTGCAAGTTTCAAAATCATCTCGGTGTGAGATGTAATGTGTGTGTGTGTGTGTGTGTGTTGTTGTGTGTGTGTGGCATGCCACACAAAACATCATGAACTTGTATCATACTGTCATGGATGGAATGGAGACACAGATGTTCAGCTCCAATGACTTCTCTTTCAATCCGTGAGCTTAACGGTGACAATAGACCAATTAGAAGACAATGTTCATCACACCATGACATCTAAAGTATCCTCATCGGGGTTTAGAAGGGCCCTTCCTGTGTCCTTGACTGTCTGCCACACTAAAACAACCCACCCAGCCTCTTCTCTCTGTCTTCCCTGACTGAGAAAACACATAACCACTGAGGTGAGATCTTACAGGCTGGGGAATGGGTAGGACACTGTCCAATAAAATCACTTCTCTCAGACGTGACACAGATGCCGGGAGCCAGAATAGAAGGTGGCTGACTGGTTCCAAATCGAGGTGGTCTGGGAGAGCCTTGGCTGCAGGACACACCAACACCCACACACACCACACAAACAAACACACACACAACACACATACACAACACACACTGAATAAACATCGAATACACACATGAACACACACACCACACACCCTGAACAGAGACAACGTCTAAAAATCTCCAAAACACTAATGCAAGCTCCTCTAGACTGACATCCAATTACTTAATTAATAAGCAGCAAAACTGAATCACACGCATGTTTGAGCCTTAGGCTCATGCCAAAAACCCTGCGGTCGTTTATCAAGGATTCTCTCACTGCATAGAAATAACCAAAACAAGTTTAAAGGAGATGGATATCTTAATGCAGAGAAATAACCTAAAACAAGTTTAAGGAACGATGGATATCTTTCATTCAGAGAAAAATAACCAAACAACAAGTTTAAATGGAGATGGATCTCTTAATGCAGATAAATAGCCAAAACAAGTTTAGAGGAAAAACCAAAGCAGGACCAAAACAAGTTTTTATAATAACTGTTGGTGCCAAAGCGCCAAATTATTTGCAAGTCCTTTTTGGGGTCACACACCCATCACACACCACATACAACATATACAACACACACACCCCACACACCCGACATACACACACACACACGCACACACACACACACACACTCAACTATACACATACATAACACACACATATACCAATAAAAAACAGGACACCGACACACAAAATGAGGGGTTGGTTTGTTTGTTTATGAAGCATCATCCAAGACACCATCCAAAAGTTATTCTCTTCACATAACAACGCCTGAACTCAAATAGTTGGAATATGTTGGTTCTTTTGGGGGAATGTATGACCTCTGTTGTCCGCCGGACACTATGTCAAGGTGCACCAGGTATGGACTTCTCTGTATGTCAAGGGGGCACCAGGTATGGACCTTCTCTGTCTGTCAAAGGGGCACCAGGTATGCGACCTTCTCTGTATGTCAAGGGGGCAACCAGGTATGGACATTCCTCTGTATGTTAAGGGGCACCAGGTATGGACCCTTCTCTGTATGTCAAGGGCAACCAGGTACGGACCTTCTCTGTATGTCAAGGGGCAACAGTAATGGACCTTCTCTGTATGTCCAGGGGAACCAAGTCTGGACCTTCTCTGTATGTATGTCATGGGGCACCATGTATGGACCTTCTCTGTATGTCAGGGCACCAGGTAATGACTTCTCTGTATGTCAAGGGGCACCCCGGTATGGACCTTCCTCTTTATGCAAAGGGGCACAAGGTATGGTTCTTCTCTGTATGTCAAGGGGCACAGTTATGGACCTTTCCTTTATGTTCAAGGGGCACACAGGTATGGACCTTCTCTTGTATGTCAAGGGGCACCAGGTCATGGACCTTTCTCTGTATGTCAGGGGCACCAGGTATGGACCTTCTCTGTATGTCAAGGGGCACCAGGTATGGATTCTCTCTGTATTCAAGTGGCAACCTGTATGGACCTTCTCTTTTGTCAAGGGGCAACCATGTATGGACCTTCTCTGTATGTCAGGGGCACCTTGTATGGACCTTCTCTGTATGTCCAGGGGCACCAGGTATGGACCTTCCCCAGGAGATGAGCAGTGTCAAGACGAAAAAATTTCCTAACCCCCAGGAGATGAGCAGTGTTCAAGACGGAGAATCCTAACCCCAGGAGATGAGCAGTGTCAAGATGAGAATCCTAACCCCAGGAGATGAACAGACGTGTGTAGGAACATCATATGTCCCTGTCATCCCTGACCCAGGCCATTGGTGGCATGTCGCAAGCCACATTAATATTCAGCATTTATCAAAATGTAGCCTACATGGATCTCCCCCCTGGGCACTACAAGACCCCCCTCTACTATCCTCACTACCACCAGACAGTTCAAAGGGAAAATCCTTTTAGAGAAACTTAAAAATACCATACGGTCATAGTCAAACAAACAGCTTTAGGGATTGTTGAGTAATAGGCATTGTTCTCTTGAGGAGGCAACGAGTTTAAAGTGTGGGACACACCCAAAACACACACAACACACACACACACCCCACACACACACA
>CM072225.1:5083569-5119324 GCA_036851935.1 Coregonus suidteri | reverse complement strand
AGTACTACTCTCCAGCTATATACTAACAGTATATAACAGTACTCTCCAGCTATATAACAGTACTACTCTCCAGCTATATAACAGTACTACTCTCCAGCTATATAACAGTACTACTCTCCAGCTATATAACAGTACTACTCTCCAGCTATATAACAGTACTACTCTCCAGCTGAATAACAGTACTACTCTCCAGCTATATAACAGTACTACTCTCCAGCTATATAACAGTACTACTCTCCAGCTATATAACAGTACTACTCTCCAGCTGAATAACAGTACTACTCACCAGAGAGACACATAACTACTTTGAAAGTAAGTTTTGAGATTAAAGTCCTTGACAGTGTGTTTCTCTCCAATGTAATCCAGCTGCCCTGGACACATACACACACACACACACACACGCACGCAGGCTGGCGCACACACACACACACACGCACTCACACACACACACACACGCACGCACGCAGGCAGGCACACACACACGCACTCACACACACACACACACATACACGCACACACACACACACACACACACATGTCCGCACGCACATTCACACATTACATCACAGAATATATGTTCACATTTTCACAGTCTAACTGGCACAATGAGCTCATTATGACTAACATAAATGTCATCCCCTTGTGTGTGAGTGTGTCTGTCTGTCTGTCTGACTGGGACCTTGTTACTTCATAGAGGAACAGCTGTGAGGGCTGCCATCTCCAGTTGTCATGGGGAAGAACAGCAGAACCATAAGGCCACACGCTCACAACACCTGACCTCCTGCTTTTAAATGTCAGACACTGCCTTGCGGTTCCATTCCCGTGGAAATTAGCTTGTTTGGTGCTCAGCAGGATAATTGGTATGAGTGTTGCAAGTTTCAAAATCATCGGTGTGAGATGTAAATGTGTGTGTGTGTGTGTGTGTGTGGCATGCACACAAACGTCATACTTGTATCATACTTCATGGATGGAATGGAGACACAGATGTTCAGCTCCAATGACTTCTATTTCAATCCAGTGAGCTTACGGTGACGTAGACCAAGTAGAAGACAATGTTCAGTCACACCATGACATCTAAAGTATCTCATCGGGGTGTAGACGTGCCTTCCTGTGTCCTGACTGTCTGCCACACTAAAACAACCTCCCAGCCTCTTCTTCTGTCTTCCCTGAACTGAGAAAACACAAAACCACTGTGGTGAGATCTTACAGGCTGGAATGGGTAGGACACTGTCCAATAAAATCACTTCTCCAGACGTGACACAGATGCCGGGAGCCAGATAGAAGGTGTGACTGGCCAATGAGTGGTCTGGGAGAGCCTTGGCTGCAGGACACACACACACACACACACACACACCACACACACACACACACACACACACACACACACGTGAATAACATCTAATACACACATGCACACACACACACACACCCTGACAGAGACAACGTCTAACATCTCCAACACTAATGACAAGCTCCTCTAGACTGACATCCAATTACTTAATTATAAGCAGCAAACTGATCACACGCTTGTTGAGCATTAGGCTCCTGCCAAAACCCTGCTGTCGTTATCAAGGATCTCTTCATGCAGAGAAATAACCAAAACAAGTTTAAAGGAGATGGATCTCTTCATGCAGAGAAATAACCAAAACAAGTTTAAAGGAGATGGATCTCTTCATGCAGAGAAATAACCAAAACAAGTTTAAAGGAGATGGATCTCTTCATGCAGAGAAATAGCCAAAACAAGTTTAGAGGAAAAACCAAAGCCAGACTCAAACAAGATTATAAAAAATGTTGGTGCCAAAAGTGCCAAATTATTTGCAAGTCCTTTTTGGGGTCACACACACCATCACACACACATACACATATACACCTACACACACCCACACACACACATACACACACACACACGCACACACACACACACACACACATATACACATACATACACACACACACATATACACATAAAAACAGACACAGACACACAAAATGAGGGGTTGGTTTGTTTGTTTATGAAGCCATCATCCAGACACCATCAAAAGTATTCTCTTCAATAACAACGCCTGACTAAAATAATTGGAATATGTTGTTTTGGGGAAATGTATGACCTCTGTTGTCGCCGGACACTATGTCAAGGTGCACCAGGTATGGACCTTCTCTGTATGTCAAGGGGCACCAGGTATGGACCTTCTCTGTATGTCAAGGGGCACCAGGTATGGACCTTCTCTGTATGTCAAGGGGCACCAGGTATGGACCTTCTCTGTATGTCAAGGGGCACCAGGTATGGACCTTCTCTGTATGTCAAGGGGCACCATGGTATGGACCTTCTCTGTATGTCAAGGGGCACCAGGTATGGACCTTCTCTGTATGTCAAGGGGCACCAGGTATGGACCTTCTCTGTATGTCAAGGGGCACCATGTATGGACCTTCTCTGTATGTCAAGGGGCACCAGGTATGGACCTTCTCTGTATGTCAAGGGGCACCAGGTATGGACCTTCTCTGTATGTCAAGGGGCACCAGGTATGGTTCTTCTCTGTATGTCAAGGGGCACCAGGTATGGACCTTCTCTGTATGTCAAGGGGCACCAGGTATGGACCTTCTCTGTATGTCAAGGGGCACCAGGTATGGACCTTCTCTGTATGTCAAGGGGCACCAGGTATGGACCTTCTCTGTATGTCAAGGGGCACCAGGTATGGATCTTCTCTGTATGTCAAGGGGCACCTTGTATGGACCTTCTCTGTATGTCAAGGGGCACCATGTATGGACCTTCTCTGTATGTCAAGGGGCACCTTGTATGGACCTTCTCTGTATGTCAAGGGGCACCAGGTATGGACCTTCCCCAGGAGATGAGCAGTGTCAAGACGAGACTCCTAACCCCAGGAGATGAGCAGTGTCAAGACGAGAATCCTAACCCCAGGAGATGAGCAGTGTCAAGATGAGAATCCTAACCCCAGGAGATGAGCAGTGTCAAGATGAGAATCCTAACCCCAGGAGATGAGCAGTGTCAAGATGAGAATCCTAACCCCAGGAGATGAACATGACGTGTTGTAGGTAACATCATATGTCCCTGTCATCCCTGACCCCAGGCCATTGGTGGCATGTCGCAAGCCACATTAATATTCAGCATTGATCAAAATGTAGCCTACATGGATCTCCCACTGGGCACTACAAAGACCCCCCTCTACTATCCTCACTACACAGACAGTTCAAAGGGAAAATTCTTTTAGAGAAACTTAAAAATACCATACGGTCATAGTCAATCAAACAGCCTTGAGGGATTGTTTGAGTAATAGGCATGTTCTCTTGAGGAGCTAACGCAGTTACATGTGTGGTGACACACACACACACACACACACACACACACACACACACACACACACACACACACACACACACACACACACACACACACACACACACACACACACACACAAACACACACACACACACACACAAACACACACACACACACACACACTGAGAACCACATGGGTTGATGGCATACATCAGAGTCCACGTCAAGGCAGCATCGTACGCAATAGTGTCAGTAATATATCAGTATTATGTCATTAAATATGTTGTAAATATGTTAGTAATATGTCAGTAATATGTCAGTAAATATATCACTAATATATCACTAATATGTCAGTAATATGTAAGTTATATATCAGTGATATGTTAGTAAATATGTTGTAAATATGTCAGTAATATATCAGTAAATATGTCGTAAATATGTCAGTAACATATCCGAAATATATCCGAAATATATCAGTAATACATCAGTAATATATCAGTAATATATCAGTAATATATCAGTAAATATGTCGTAAATATGTCAGTAATATATCCGAAATATATCAGTAATATATCAGTAATATATCAGTAATATATCAGTAATATATCAGTAAATATGTCATAAATATGTTAGTAATATATCAGTAAATTTGTCAGTATATGTCAGTAATATGTTGATAATATATCAGTACTATATCAGTAATATAGGAGATGATACTGTGTTTTACAGCATCAGACTAATAGGCTCCTTCCTGGACTAGCCAGGCAACTTGTATATGCAAAATGTTATTTATATTATGCAAATCACTGAATAAAAAACCGATTCGTAAAATAGCTTATATTTTGAGGAATAGGGACAACTTTGTTAGGTAACAACCTAAATCTAAAATAAACTGCTTTTTCCCGTATTGTTATTGGTCAAACAGGGAAGAATCTCAACTAGTGAGGTCTGTGGATGTATTGTAAATAGAACTTCAACATAGATCTCTCATTTCAATAATTGACCAGAAAGTCAGGGTTACGCATACATAGAGGTAACTGTGATCATGTGTACACAACCATTCGGGGACGTCGATGGACATTGACTCCCCTCAATAGCGCTGCCCATGCTAATATGCCTTTTGGCCACTAGAGGCCTCTGTCGTTCTCCAACACAGAGAATAGTGTAGCGCTGGACATAGGAGAAAGACTCAATGCTGCGGGGCTTGTTTAGAAAAATACTGATTGGAATGTTCAAAGATTCTTCCTCCCCAGGAGTCATCCATCAACATTGACAAATATGCTGTACATCGTCAGTCACAGGTTTCATTAGGATAGATGTTGACGATTTTGTACCCACAGTAACAATCCGGACAAACCCCAACCAAAAACCCTGGATGAACTGAGATATCCGTACAATGCTGAGAGCCTGTACTGCAGCATTCAATGTCTTTAGAATGAACCCCGATGACTTGTACAAGGCAAGTTGGTACAAGCTCCACAAATCCAGTAGGGCCGCAAAAAGACAATACAAACTCAAACTTGAATCGATGTTCTACAACTCAGACTCTTGGTGCATGTGACAAGGACTACAGACTATCACGGACTACAAAGGCAAATCCATCTCTGTGGTGCCCACCGAAGCCTCCCTCCCAGACGAGCTTAACAGATTCTATGCTCGCTTCGAGGCAGACAATACCGAGCCATTCAGAAAGGGTCTCGCTGCTCCGGACAAACCAGGTGCTTTCGTTCTCCGAGGCTGACGTGAGGAAAACTCAAAAGAGTGAATACTCACAAAGCCACCTGCCCAGAACACGTCCCTGGCCGCATCCTCAGAGGGTGGGCTGACCAGCTGGCGGGCGTCTTCTCTGACATCATCAACCTGTCCCTATCCCAGCCTGTAGTCCCCACCTGCTTTCAGGAGACCACCATCGTCCCCAGTGACCAAGAAAAACATGGTGACATGCCTGAATGACTATCGCCCCTTGCACTCGACCCGGACATCATGAAGTGCTTCGAGAGGCTGATCAAGGCCCACACCAAGGCCACCATACCAGGCACACTGGACCCACTCCAATCTGCCTACCACTCCAACAGATCCATGGAAGATTCAATTTCCATCACTATTCACATGGCCATAACACATCTGGACAAGAGGAACAACTATGTGAGAATGCTGTTCATTGACTACAGTTCAGTATTCAACACTGTTGTTCCCTCCAAGCTCGACACCAAGCTCAGAGTCCTGGGTCTGGACACTACCGTCTGCAACTGGATCCTGGACTTCCTGAAGGGCAGACCACAGGCTGTGAGGATTGGCAACAACACCTCCTCCACACTGACTCTTAACACAGGGGAACCCCCAGGGGTGTGTCCTCAGTCCTCTGCTGTACTCCCTGTTCACCCACGACTACGTGGCTTTGCACGACACCAAATCTATCCGTTTGCTGACGACAGCACGTTTGTAGGCCTGACAACCAACAACGACGAGTCAGCCTATAGGGAGGAGGTAAGTGAACTGGCATTGTGGTGTCATGACAACAACCTGTCCCTCAATGTCAGCTAAACAAAGGAGTTGATTGTTGACTTCAGGAAGCAGAGGAGGGAACACAACCCAATCCACATCAATGGGACTGCAGTAGAGACAGTCAGCAGTTTTAAGTTCCTTAGTGTCCACATCACCGAGGATTTGACATTGACCAACAACACCACCACAAGCCAGAACAGCTTCAATGCACCTTGGCATAGATTCTAAAAGTGTCCGGAACTCTATTGAAGGGATGCGACACCATTCTTCCACAAGAAATTTGATTATTTGGTGTTTTGTTGATAGTGGTGGAAAAAGTCTCAGGCGCCACTCCAGAATCTCCCATAAGACACACAGGCTGACATCATCCTGTTAATGGACTCAAATGGGAAGTTTGTTCAGAAGAATAAACGTTTTCCCTAATCACAAAGCGGAAAAGGTGTGGTGACCAACAACGCATGGAGTGACATGGAGCTACTTGAAAAGGCACGGCTCGGGTCGCTGAGCAACGACCTGCAGGCCCAGCAGGACAGGGTGGCCATGTCACTGAGGTGGGTGATTGAAAAGGCCAACACCACATTCCCCAACTCCGAAATCATGATATCCACTCTCCTTCAGAGGATAGATTTTCACCCTGCCACCATTCAATGAATCAATGCCAGCTTCTCCCCGGGACTGTGCCCTACAGCCAAATGTACACCTTGCCCACCATCATACCCTCTACCTGGGCTATCTGTACGGCCATGTACACCTGTACAGCTGTACAACGAGCCAGTCCCCCTCCCCCAGCCCCGGCCACTCCCCCACCCCCACTTCGCGGCTGAACCGTCGTTGCTCCTAGACGTTTCCACTTCACAATAACAGCACTTACAGTTGACCGGGGGCAGCTCTAGCAGGGCAGAAATTTTACGAACTGACTTGTTGGAAAGGCGGCATCCTATGAAAGTCACTGAGCTTTTCAGTAAGGCCATTCTACTGCCAATGTTTGTCTATGGAGAATGCATGGCTGTGTGCTCGATTGTATACACCTGTCAGCAACGGGTGTGGCTGAAATAGAATCCACTAATTTGAAGGGGTGTCCACATGCTTTTTTATATATAGCGTAGCTCCACATTGACATGATTGGTTGACGGTAGGTGGGGGCGGGAGGTCCTGTATAAACACTAACTCACTTCCTTGACAACTTCCTTGACAACAGCTCTGCGCTGCTCTGCGAAGAGCAAGAAGTATGAATGCCTTGACTTCAGCAGAGGCCGTATCAACGTAAAAGCTGCACAGCCAATGCAGACGACAGAATGCCCATGGAGCGCCTTTAAGCTATAAAAAAAGCTAAGCTAGCTAGCTACAAGCTAAGGTTTATAAAAATAATATGCCATTTAGCAGACGCTTTTATCCAAAGCGACTTACAGTCATGCGTGCATACATTTTCTTTTGTGTGTGTATGGGTGGTCCAGGGGATCGAACCCACTAACTTGGTGTTACAAGCACCGTGCTCTACCAGCTGAGCTACAGAGGACCACGCTACTTTCTTAACCACAGCCGATACAGCACGAGGGAGAGCTAGCGGAGGAGGGGGCCGTGCGTTGTGTGCACTCTGAGCGAGTGAAGGCGGGAGCAAGCAGGGAGGGAGAGGCAGCAACCAACCGAGCTGATTCGCGCTAGTAGACTAAAAGGCTCTGCATGGTCAATCCGATGTCTGAGGTGACCGTACAGCATTTGTGTCAACAGCAACCTGGGGAAAATATTCTGCACCATCATGAATGGCAGATTACTGCACTTTCTCAGTGAATACAATGTCCTAGGCAAAAGTCAAATTGGATTCCTACCAGATGATTGATTATCAGACCACATTTATACCCTACACCCTAATTGATAAACATGAATAAAAAAATCCTATTTTGTGGATTTCCAAAATGCCCTTGATTCAATTTGGCGTGAAGCCATTTTTCTCTAATTAATTGAAAGAGGTGTGCGTGGAAATGCATATGATGTCATCAAATCAATGTATCGAAATAACAAATGTGCCGTCAAAATTGGAAATAAACATCAACATTTATTTTCCCAAGGGCGCGGGAATGAAACAGGAGAAGAAATTGATCTCAAGTCTATTTAATATATACAGTACATTAATGAATTGGCCAAAACACTGGAACAATCAACAGCCCCTGTTCTCAATCAACAGCCCCTGTTCTCAATCAACAGCCCCTGTTCTCAATCAACAGCCCCTGTTCTCAATCAACAGCCCCTGTTCTCAATCAACAGCCCCTGTTCTCAATCAACAGCCCCTGTTCTCAATCAACAGCCCCTGTTCTCAATCAAATGCCTCCTATCGTCAGATGACCTGGTGCTGCTGTCTCCCACAAAAGAGGGGCTACAGCAACAATTAGATCATCTGCTAAGAGTTCTGTCGGACCTGGACACCGACAGTCAATCTCAACAAGACAAACATTTTGATATTCCAGAAAAGATCCAGATGTCAGGGAAACTGATATCCATTTTTATTTGGCAGTGAAGTGTGGGGTCCGTTTACGAAAAAAAAGAATTTGACAAATGCGACAAACAACCAATTGAAACCCTGCATGCGGAATTCTGTAAGAGCCTCCTCGGAGGACAGAGAAAAGGCCAACTCCCTCTTCTGATTCATATCCAAAAAATAGCCACAAAGTTATAATAGTTATAATCATTTAAAAACAAGTGACCTCCACTCCTACCATTACAAAGCCTTCAACTGACAAGAGGTGACCATAGAGAAGAGTCCCCTCAGCCAGCTGGTTCTGAAGCTCAATTCACTAACCACTACCAACAACCCAACAAAGCCTCAGGAGAGCACTCAGAAAATCTGGTCCAACAAAATAATCACAAAGCAAAAATAAAAATACATAAACTAACGAAACCACAAAAAAATCTAAGTAAACTTCAATGCTATTTATCTCTAAACAGACAGGTAGCTTAGTGGGTAAGAGCGTTGTGCCAGTAACCGAAAGGTCGCTGGTTCTAATCCCCGAGCCGACTAGGTGAAAAATCTGTCGATGTGCCCTTGAGCAAGGCACTTAACCCTAATTGCTCCTGTAAGTCGCTCTGGATAAGAGCGTCTGCTAAATGACAAAAAATGTAAAAATGAAAAGGTGGCAGACTATCTGACCACAGTGACTGATAGAAAACTGAGGAAAACACTGACTAGGTACATACTCAGTGAGCACAGTCTGGCTATAGAGACCGGTCGTCACAGGCAAACCTGGCTGCCCAGAGAGGACAGGCTGTGCTCACTCTGCCCCCGGGGAGAGATAGAGACAGCTGCATTTTCAGTCAAACTGTGACAGATTTGCTGTCATAAGAAATACATTCTTCCTCAAAATCATAAAAGAGACAGTGAGAGACAGTGAGATACTAATGTTACGTGTGTGATCTGTTTAGTAATATTATTCGTATCTCAGAGCTATTTGCATCGCTAGTTATAGCCTAATGCTAGCTGGCTAACATTGAACCTGGTTGGTTAGTTACCTGCAGATTCATGCAGGGTAGTAACGTTATGAGTTGGGATTATGGTTCATTGTTTATCTAGCTAACTACATGTCTAAACAAAAGACTCCACTATGCAAGTAACCACTTCAATAGAATGTTCATGATGTCACTGCGATGACATATCGATATACTTAGCTGGTACATTCGCTCTTGCTATCTACTCCGATTTCAGAGCACTCTCATCTGAGTGTGCCAGAGCGCAGAATAACTGATGAATTTACGAACGCTCAACACCCGTTGAATATGGCCGGTGTCAGTAAATGTTGGCAAAAAAGTGTAATTAAATTGTTGCCAACAGCACAGTCATAGTCACCAACACTCTGGACAACATAAAAACTGTCTAACCAGCTCTGCTAGGGCTGAGCTGAGCTGTTCTCTGTGTCTGGAAGTAGCTAACAAGCTAGCCAACGTTAGCCAGTTAGCTTGGGAGCTTGACTGCTGTTGTAAGGTCAGAACGATCGGATGAACCCTAGAGAAAGAGAGAGAGACAGATAGAGACAGTGAGAGACGGATAGAGAAAGATAGAGACAGTGAGAGACAGATAGACACAGATAGAGACAGATAGAGACAGATAGAGACAGATAGACACAGATAGAGACAGATAGAGACAGATAGAGACAGTGAGACAGAAAGAGACAGTGAGAGACAGATAGACACAGTGAGAGAGATTGAGAAAGAGAGGGAGACAGATAGAGACAGATAGAGACAGTGAGAGACAGATAGACACAGATAGAGACAGATAGAGACAGATAGAGACAGTGAGACAGAAAGAGACAGTGAGAGACAGATAGACACAGATAGAGACAGATAGAGACAGATAGAGACATGTATAGACAGTGAGAGACAGATACAGAAAGATAGAGACAGTGAGAGACTGATAGAGACAGATAGAGACAGTGAGAGACAGGTAGAGACATTGAGACAGATAGAGACAGTGAGAGACAGATAGACACAGATAGAGACAGTGAGAGACAAATAGAGACAGTGAGAGACAGATAGAGACAGATAGAGACAGATAGAGACAGACAGAGACATATAGAGACATTGAGAGACAAATAGAGACAGATATAGACAGATAGAGACAAATAGAGACAGTGAGAGACAGATAGAGACAGATAGAGACAGATAGAGACAGACAGAGACATATAGAGACATTGAGAGACAAATAGAGACAGATATAGACAAATAGAGACAGATATAGACAGATAGAGACAGATAGAGATAGTGAGAGACAGTGAAACAGATATAGACAGTGAGAGACATATATATAAACAGTGAGAGACAGATAGAGACAGTGAGACAGATACAGACAGATAGAGACAGTGAGAGACAGATTGAGACAGATAGAGACAGATAGAGACAGTGAGAGAAAGATAGAGACAGTGAGAGACAGATAGAGACAGTGAGAGACAGATACAGACAGATAGAGACAGTGAGAGACAGATAGAGACAGTGAGAGACAGATAGAGACAGTGAGAGACAGATAGAGACAGATAGAGACAGTGAGAGACAGATAGAGACAGCTAGAGACAGATAGAGACAGATAGAGACAGTGAGAGACAGATAGAGACAGATAGAGACAGATAGAGACAGATACAGTGAGAGACAGATAGAGACAGTGAGAGACAGATAGAGACAGTGAGAGACAGATACAGACAGATAGAGACAGTGAGAGACAGATAGAGACAGTGAGAGACAGATAGAGACAGATAGAGACAGTGAGAGACAGATAGAGACAGCTAGAGACAGATAGAGACAGATAGAGACAGTGAGAGACAGATAGAGACAGATAGAGACAGATAGAGACAGATACAGTGAGAGACAGATAGAGACAGTGAGAGACAGATAGAGACAATGAGAGACAGATAGAGACAGATAGAGACAGATAGAGACAGATAGAGACAGATAGAGACAGTGAGAGACAGATAGAGACAGTGAGAGACAGATAGAGACAGTGAGAGACAGATAGAGACAGTGAGAGACAGATAGAGACAGTGAGAGACAGTGAGAGACAGATAGAGACAGTGAGAGACAGAGAGACACAGATAGAGACAGATAGAGACAGATAGAGACAGATAGAGACAGATATATATTATCTACATAATTAACCTGAGGAGAAGATTGGCAATTTCTACCCCTCCATCTGTCCTGCTGGTTGAGCTCTAAATGACACCTTATTTCCTATATACCGCATTCGTTTTCACCAGGGGCCATGGGGCGTAAAATATGCATACAGTGCACTGATTCATACCCTTTTACATTTCACCGCAGAACACAAAGGACCTTTCTATATAGAATATAATTCAAAGTACAAGAAATGTCCCTTTGTCATTGTGATGCAGTGGGATATTTTGCTGAGCAAGTCTGAGGAGTCAGAAACCGGCCAGTCTTTATTAGTCTGAGGAGTCAGAAACCGGCCAGTCGTTCTTAGTCTGAGGAGTCAGAGACAGGCCATTCATTCTTAGTCTGAGGAGTCAGGGACCGGTGAGTCATTATTAGTCTGAGGAGTCAGGGACCGGTGAGTCATTATTAGTCTGAGGAGTCAGAGACAGGCCAGTAATTATTAGTATGAGGAGTCAGAGACAGGCCAGTCATTATTAGTCTGAGGAGTCAGAGACAGGCCAGTAATTATTAGTCTGAGGAGTCAGAGACAGGCCAGTAATTATTAGTCTGAGGAGTCAGAGACAGGCCAGTAATTATTAGTCTGAGGAGTCAGAGACAGGCCAGTAATTATTAGTCTGAGGAGTCAGAGACAGGCCAGTAATTATTAGTCTGAGGAGTCAGAGACAGGCCAGTAATTATTAGTCTGAGGAGTCAGAGACAGGCAAGTAATTATTAGTCTGAGGAGTCAGAGACAGGCCAGTCTTTATTAGTCTGAGGAGTCAGAGACAGGCCAGTAATTATTAGTCTGAGGAGTCAGAGACAGGCCAGTAATTATTAGTCTGAGGAGTCAGAGACAGGCCAGTCATTATTAGTCTGAGGAGTCAGAGACCGGTGAGTCATTATTAGTATGAGGAGTCAGAGACCGGTGAGTCATTATTAGTCTGAGGAGTCAGGGACAGGCGAGTCATTATTAGTCTGAGGTGTCAGAGACAGGCCAGTAATTATTAGTCTGAGGAGTCAGAGACAGGCCAGTAATTATTAGTCTGAGGTGTCAGAGACAGGCCAGTAATTATTAGTCTGAGGAGTCAGAGACAGGCCAGTAATTATTAGTCTGAGGAGTCAGAGACAGGCAAGTAATTATTAGTCTGAGGAGTCAGAGACAGGCCAGTCTTTATTAGTCTGAGGAGTCAGAGACAGGCCAGTAATTATTAGTCTGAGGAGTCAGAGACAGGCCAGTAATTATTAGTCTGAGGAGTCAGAGACAGGCCAGTCATTATTAGTCTGAGGAGTCAGAGACAGGCCAGTCATTATTAGTCTGAGGAGTCAGAGACAGGCCAGTAATTATTAGTCTGAGGAGTCAGAGACAGGCCAGTAATTATTAGTCTGAGGAGTCAGAGACAGGCCAGTAATTATTAGTCTGAGGTGTCAGAGACAGGCCAGTCATTATTAGTCTGAGGAGTCAGAGACAGGCCAGTAATTATTAGTCTGAGGTGTCAGAGACAGGCCAGTAATTATTAGTCTGAGGAGTCAGAGACAGGCCAGTAATTATTAGTCTGAGGAGTCAGAGACAGGCCAGTAATTATTAGTCTGAGGAGTCAGAGACAGGCCAGTAATTATTAGTCTGAGGAGTCAGAGACAGGCCAGTAATTATTAGTCTGAGGAGTCAGAGACAGGCCAGTAATTATTAGTCTGAGGAGTCAGAGACAGGCCAGTAATTATTAGTCTGAGGAGTCAGAGACCGGCCAGTCATTATTAGTCTGAGGTGTCAGAGACAGGCCAGTAATTATTAGTCTGAGGAGTCAGAGACAGGCCAGTAATTATTAGTCTGAGGAGTCAGAGACCGGCCAGTCATTATTAGTCTGAGGTGTCAGAGACAGGCCAGTAATTATTAGTCTGAGGAGTCAGAGACAGGCCAGTAATTATTAGTCTGAGGAGTCAGAGACAGGCCAGTAATTATTAGTCTGAGGAGTCAGAGACAGGCCAGTAATTATTAGTCTGAGGTGTCAGAGACAGGCCAGTAATTATTAGCAGTGATGGGAGAACTATGACTTGACTGGATCAGGACACACGTTCACAAACACGATCACACACACACACACACACACACACACGGACACACACAACCTAACATCCCACTAGATCATTCACTAAATCAAACATCAGAGAGAGAAAGAGAGAGAGAGAGAGAGAGAGAGAGAGAGAGAGAGAGAGAGAGAGAGAGAGAGAGAGAGAGAGAGAGAGAGAGAGAGAGAGAGAGAGAGAGAGAGAGAGAGAGAGAGAGAGAGAGAGAGAGACAGAGAGAGAGAGAGAGAGAGAGAGAGAGAGAGAGAGAGAGAGAGAGAGAGAGAGAGAGAGAGAGAGAGAGAGAGAGAGAGAGAGAGAGAGAGAGAGAGAGAGAGAGAGAGAGAGATTTTAACTGTCTTTATTATTTTGGAACTTATGTGAGTGTGATGTTTACTGTTCATTTTTTATTGTTTATTTCACTTTTGTTTATTATGTTTTTCACTTGCTTTGGCAATGTGTTTCCCATGCCAAAAAAGCCCCTTAAATTGAAATTAAATTGAGAGAGAGAGAGAGAGAGAGAGAGAGAGAGAGAGAGAGAGAGAGAGAGAGAGAGAGAGAGAGAGAGAGAGAGAGAGAGAGAGAGAGAGAGAGAGAGAGAGAGAGAGAGAGAGAGAGAGAGAGAGAGGTGGGGAGAGAGAGAGAGAGAGAGAAATAGTATTTTTAACCTTTATTTTGACAGGGAGTCAATGCTGAAACCAAGGTCTGTTTTCCAGATGAGCCATGTATAGCACCACAATACACATCAAAATACAATAAACACATTAAACTACACATTCATATACACAATAAAATACACGTTATTATACACCACAATACACGAAAAGCAAAACACAATAATAAAAAACAGACACATTATTCAGCAAAAAGGTCCCCTAACAATCAAAATGCCCTAGAGGCACCCATTCCTCCAAGTGTATTATAGATCATTCCACACCAGTGGAGGCTCCTCAGAGAAGGAAGGCGAGGACCATCCTCCTCAAAGAATTTCATAAAAATAAAAATGGTGAAACATCCTTTTTAGATAAAACTATACTAAATATATTCACGTCGCCAAATAATATATTAAAACACACTGTTTTGCAATGAAGGTCTACAGTAGCCTCAACGGCACTCTGTAAGGTAACACCATGGTGTAGCCAGAAGACAGCTTCACGTCCTCCTCTGGGTACATTGACTTCCATACAAAACCTAGGAGGCTCAAACCCCTTCTATAGACTTAAACAGCTATAATGACAACTTCCGGAGAACTTCCTCCAACCTATCAGAGCTCTTGCAGCATGAACTGACACGTTGCCCACCCAATCAAAGGATCAGAGAATGAATCTAGTACTGAAAGCATAAGCTACAGCTAGCTAGCACTGCAGTGCATAAAACGTGGTGAGTAGTTGACTCAAAGAGAGAGAAAGACAATAGTTGAACAGTTATTAACAAATTAATTTATTTCAAATGAAGGAGAAGCAAGAGAGAAAGAGAGAGAGAGAGAGAGATCTTTCTTCATTTTTTTTTTTTTTACTTTCATTTTCACTTACTTATCTAGAAAATGCAGCTAGCTAGTTTAGTCTACTCAAACACCCGGCTCAAACAGAGGGATACTATGTTAGCTAGCTGGCTATGACTATCCAACACAACACTGGAACTCAAGGTAAGCTTTTGGTTTTACTAATTTATTTTGACCGGGGCCTGCAGGTGTAACTGCTAAACTGCTTACTGACGGAACACTGTACTGCATGATTGTAGCGTGTTTACTAACGCGTTAGTTCTATTAGCTATGTTGACTATGACGTTTCTTTAGCTAGTATGGTGACAACGATGTAGTCTGTGTGTAGCGGTTATGATATGGTTTGGCTTGGAAAGGTTTATTCACCTGGTCACATACAGCTGATGTGTTGTGCACTGAAGTCCACAAGCGAAGCGAAAATGTGAGAGGAGGACGTAGATGCGAGAAGGAATACAACGTGGCTGCTATGAAAGTGAACTGTGTTTACGTGTGATCAGGGGTGTATTCATTTCGGCGATTCTGTTGAAACATTTTTCTTAATGATTACACCCTAGATCAGATACATGCAGGCAAGAGTGTGCAAGGCGGTATTGAATGTGTCACTCTCTGTCACCTTGATTACAAAATATTATCTCAATGTGCACCTACGTTATGAACTTTCATTCATAGGCTAGGTTGTAGCAACCTCATGATGGGTACAATGACAACGTTAGTATCATTTAGTAGCCTAAACCTATCGATGTTACATTGAACTGGGTGAATGGAATATGAATGACAGTCATCCAATATCCTGTAATTGAAATAAGGCTGTGCTCATGAACGACCACCACTGTTCCACACGTAAGGTGCAAGGAACTTAAAGGCTGATTTACTTAACTCTGGACACCAAAGGAGTCTCCAGAGTTAACCAACCCTGGCTTGATAACGTGTCATTTTAAATCTTAACAGTGATGTTAGGTAAGTCGGAAGTTTTGTGGAACAGGGCTTTGTAAACAAAAAGAGGGTAACAGTGGATGCTGTTGAGGGGAGGATGGCTCATAATAATGGCTGGAACGGAGTGAATGGAATGGCATCAAACACATGTGTTTGATGTACAGGAGCAGTCAAAAGTTTGGACACACCTACTCATTCAAGGGTTGTTCTTTATTTTTTACTATTTTCTACATTGTAGAATAACAGTGAAGACATCAAAACTATGAAATAACACATATGGAATCATGTAGTAAGAGTATGCCAAGAGTGTGCTAAGCTGTCATCAAGGCAAGGGTGGCTATTTGAAGAATCTCAAATATAAAATATATTTTGATTTGTTTAACACTTTTTTGGTTATTACATGATTCCATATGTGTTATTTCATAGTTTTGATGTCTTCACTATTATTCTACAATGTAGAAAAATAAAAAAAAAATAAAGAAAAACCCTTGAATGAGTAGGTGTGTCCAAACTTTTGACTGGTAATGTATTTGATAACATTGCACTTATTCGGCTCCAGCCCATTGCCATGAGCCCGTTCTCCCCAATTAAGGTGCCACCAACCTCCTGTGGAGTGTAATGATGTGATCTACGTGACTTCAAAGAGGTCCAGCCAACTTTTCGGTAAAGAATACAGTGATTAGTAATAAAACTGCCTCCTGTGATAAAAACGAAGGGCGCTATGAAAAATGACATCCAAGGCTTTAAGAGTAGATGCAGCTGCACTTTAATAAATACTATCACCATAATCAACAACAGGTAGAAATGTTGACTGCACAATGTTCTTCCTGCTGACTAGAGAGAGAGAGAGAGACAAGATCTGTTTCTCTAATAAAAAGCCCACTTTAAATCTTAGTTTCTTAAGAAGCTCAGTCATATGTTTTTTTAAACTATAAATCATTGTCAATCCAATTACCAAGGTATTTTTGTATGCAGGGACTCGTTTGATTATAGAACCATCCGATGAGTAAAGATGTAATCCATCTGAGACAATCTTATGAGAACTTGAAAACAACCATGTATTTAGTTTTGCCTGTATTAAGTATGATCAGTAAGGGCTTTCTACACAACTGTAAAATCAGACTTTCACAGCCAGTCAGCAGTGGGGGCAATTGAGTACTTAATAATATCATCCACATATATATTATTTTATTTTTTATTTTTTATAGATTGACCAATATCATTTATATAAATAATGAAAAGAACAGGTCCTAGTATAGACCTCTGCGGAACACCTTAATGTACTTCAAGAAAATAGGACTTAACCCCATAAATCACGATGGCCTGAGTTCTGTCACTAAGATAATCATGAAACCATGAACAGGCATCAAAAGGTCAGGCCTATCGAGGACAACTGATTCGAGAAAAAAATTGCATGATCAACAGTATCAAGAGATTTTGACAGGTCCACAAACAAAGCAGCACATTTCATTTTAGTGTCTATGGCACTGACAAGATAATTAACAACTAAAGTGGTTGCTGTAATAGTTATGTGCCCAGGCCTAAACCCTGATTGGTTAACATTCAAGATACATTTCTCAGATAAAAATGAGCAGTTGTACATTTACCAAGGATTCAAGAAACTTAGCTAGAGAAGGAAGCCTTGAAATGGGGCAATAATAATTAAGATCATTACTATCCGTGGCCTTATGGAGTGGCAGCACAAGAGCAGATTTCCATACTTTTTCAATATTTCCTGATAACAATGTTAAATAAAGAATGTGGGTTATTGAGACAACAATGATGGGCGCTGCACACTTAAGCAGACCGGAATCCAATTGGACGGCCCCTGTGGATTTCTTGTTGTCAATTGCTAGCGAAGCATCCAGGAATTATTTTTCTCTAAATAATTTGAATTAGCCTTCCTAATTTGTCTTACACAATAATTCCTCAGTTTCTTAAAAGCTTGCCAGCCCGGGCTTAAGCCTGTGTTGCTGGCCTTGACCCTAGCATAATCTCTTTTATTAATGACTTCGGATAATTCCAGAGTGTACCAGGCATTCGATCTACCTTTAACCCTTTTTGAAGGGAGCATGATTGTCCACAATAGTTTCGAAGGCATCTGCAAAGAGGCTCAAAGCTAAATCAGGTTCAGGGATAGCTGAAATACAATCAAGTTCACTAAAATAAAGGTAATGTAAAAAAGCCTGTTCACTGAAGTTTTCAAAGTTCCTCTTTGTGACGACACGAGGCTTAGATGTTTGTATTCTCACGTCTCTATCTCAAACAACCGGGCAACGGTCACTAATGTCTTGGGTGAAGACACCTGTAGAAACATATTTCTCTGGTGTATTTGATTAGATAAGATCAATCAGAACAAACAAGCTACGTTCAATAGGTGATTGCAGGCCCTGTCTGATGGTTGATATTCATATACAGTGCATTCGGAAAGTATTCAGACCCTTTGACTTTTTCCACAATTTGTTATGTTAGAGACTTATTCTAAAAGTGATTAAATAAAAATGTCCCCTCATCAATCTACACACAATAACCCATAATAACAAAGGAAAAACAGGTTTTAAGAAATGTTTGCAAATGTATAAAATAAAATAAAATGGAAATACCTTATTCACATAAGTATTCATACCCTTTGCTATGAGACTTGAAATTGAGCTCAGGTTCATCCTGTTTCCATTGATCATCCTTGAGATGTTTCTACAACTTGATTGGAGTCCACATGTGGTAAATTCAATTGATTGGACATGATTTAGAAAGGCACACACCTGTCTATATAAGGTCCCACAGTTGACAGTGCATGTCAGAGCAAAAACCAAGCCATGAGGTCGAAGGAATTGTCCGTAGAGCTCCGAGACAGGATTTTGTCGAGGCACAAATCTAAGAAAGGGTACCAAAACATTTCTGCAGCATTGAAGGTCCCTAAGAACACAGTGGCCTCCATCATCATTAAATTGAAGAAGTTTGGAAACACCAATACTCTTCCTAGAGCTGGCTGCCCGGACAAACTGAGCAATCGGGGGAAAAGGGAGGTAATCAAGAACCCAATGGGCACTCGGACAGGGCTCCATAGTTCCTATGTGGAGATGGGAGAACCTTCCAGAACGACAACCATCTCTGCAACACTCCACCAATCAGGCCTTTATGGTTGAGTGGCCAGACAGAAGCCACTCCTCAGTAAAAGGTACATGACAGCCCAATTGGAGTTTGCCAAAAGGCACCTAAAGGACTATCAGACCATGAGAAACAAGATTGAACTCTTTGGCCTGAATGCCAAGCGTCACGTCTGGAGGAAACCTGGCACCATTCCTACGATGAAGAATGGGGGTGACATCATCATGTTGTGGGGATGTTTTTCAGCGGCAGGGACTGGGAGACTAGTCAGGATCGAGGGAAAGATGAACGGAGCAAAGTACAGACAGACCCTTGATGAAAACCTGCTCCAGAGCACTCAGGACCTCAGACTGGGGTAAAGGTTCCCCTTCCAACAAGACAACGACCCTAATCACACAGCCAAGACAACGCAGGAGTGGCTTTGGGACAAATCTCTGATTGTCTCTGAATTTCCTTGAGTGGCCCAACCAGAGCCCGGACATGAACCCGATCGAACATCTCTGGAGAGATCTGAAAATCGCTGTGCAGCGACGCTCCCCATCCAACCTGCCAGAGCTTGAGAGGATCTGCAGAGAAGAATGGGAGAAACACCCCAAAATACAGGTGTGCCAAGCTTGTAGCATCATACCCAAGAAGACTCGATGCTGTAATTGCTGCCAAAGGTGCTTCAACAAATTACTGAGTAAAGGATCTGAATACTTATGTAAATGTGATATTTCAGGGGGTTTCTTTGGAATAAATGTGCCAAATTTCTACCAAAATGTTTTTTGCTTTGTCATTATGGGGTATTGTGTTTAGATTAATGAGGGGAAAAAATTATTTAATCAATAATTTAATCAATTATTTAATCAAATTAATCAATTTAATCAAGACTTTCCGAATGCACAATAACACTTGAAATGTCTATATTTTTTAAACCTTTTTGAGTGTAATGTTGACTGTTAATTTCTACTCGTTTTTTGTTTATGTTAAATTTGTTTCTTCTCAGTTTTTTTTATTGGTTATTTCACTTGCTTTGCCAATATAAATGTATGTTTGCCATGCCAAAAAATCCCCTCTAAATTGAATTGATTTTAATTGAATGAGAGAGAGAGAGAAGAGGAGAGAGAGAGAGAGAGAGAGAGAGAGAGAGAGAGAGAGAGAGAGAGAGAGAGAGAGAGAGAGAGAGAGAGAGAGAGAGAGAGAGAGAGAGGAGAGAGAGAGAGAGAGAGAGAGAGAGAGAGAGAGAGAGAGAGAGAGAGAGAGAGAGAGAGAGAGAGAGAGAGAGAGAGAGAGAGAGAGAGAGAGAGAGAGAGAGAGAAGGAGAGAGAGAGAGAGAGAGAGACAGAGAGAGAGAGAGAGAGAGAGAGAGAGAGAGAGAGAGAGAGAGAGAGAGAGAGAGAGGGAGAGGAGAGGAGAGGGGAGGGGAGGAGGGGTGAGAAGGATGCTTTCCCTCCTCAAGGACAGAAGGTTGACGAGAGGCTAATGATCGGTGGCAGCTCAGTCAACCGGTGAATTCATATAGGCAAACAGCACAGCAGTACTTAAGGAAAACTCCATACAGCCAAGCAACCAGCCAGCTGAGACTGAACTCTGGAGTCTGATGTGCTCTCTTCATGCAACATGCACATGTAAGACTGAAAGTTTAGGAAAGAGGATATACAGTCCTGTGGGTCCCCATGCAGAACGTGTAGGTATGAGAGAACAGTCCTGTGGGTCCCCCAAGAAACACTCTGTGTAGGTATTGAGAGAACAGTCCAAATCCCCACCAGAACGTGTAGGTATGAGAGAACAGTCCTGTGGGTCCCCAAGCAGAACGTGTAGGTATGCGAGTTAACAGGGGGTCACTGAATTCATATAAGAAACACTCTGGGGAAACATTTTGGGAAAAATCAATCCAGCACCAAGAGTGTCAACTGCCCTTTCAGGATAGGTTCCCACTGAGAACCCTGCTGAGAACTCCAGCTGAGCACCACTGACTGCACCCAGCAGAGAACCCTGCTGAGATCCCTGCTGAGATCCCTGCCTGTGATCCCTGGACTGAGATCCCTGCCGTGGGTCCCTGCTGAGATCCCTGCCGTGGGTCTGGACTGAGATCCCTGCCGTGGGTCTGGACTCTGGAGTCAGTGTGTGTTTTTTTTTTACCATTGCAACAGGGGGTCACTGTCTCGGATGTTATCAGGATCAGGGACAGACCTTGGGTTTAATCTTCTAACACGACCACCGGGCTGGAGTCGACATGCTTCATTATACAGAGTAAAGGGAGCTGTCGTTATCTCTGGAAGTACTGTATAGGCATTGGGTGGTAAACAGTGAATCGGCTTCGTTGTCTCATGTAATGAGATTGTTGAGTAAAAAGCATGAGCTGATGCACACCCAAAGATGTTTGGGGAGGTGCTGACTAACGGAACAGTAAACTGTGTAGAAAGAAAGAAAGAAAGTTGCACACTATATTATTGACATGGTCCCAACAATTGAATGGGTAAAGAGAAAATATGTATTTTGAAAGTACAGTGTATTGACCACAGCCATATGCGGGAGTCTATTGTATCAGTTTACTTTCCCTGCCAAAAGGGTGCAAGTAATATTATGCACCAACGCTTCCGTGGCATGAAATGTACCCTTTCTCTCCTGTGAAATTAGCTAAATGTCAGTTCCACCCTTCTGGTCTCTCCTCCCTCATACTGTCCTGAAGACACAGAGTCCTGAAGACACAGAGTCCTGAAGACACAGAGTCCTGAAGACACAGAGTCCTGAAGACACAGAGTCCTGAAGACACAGGGTCCTGAAGACACAGAGTCCTGAAGACACAGTGTCCTGAAGACACAGAGTCCTGAAGACACAGGGTCCTGAAGACACAGAGTCCTGAAGACACAGAGTCCTGAAGACACAGAGTCCTGAAGACACATAGTCCTGAAGACACAGAGTCCTGAAGACACAGAGTCCTGACGACACAGAGTCCTGACGACACAGAGTCCTGAAGACACAGAGTCCTGACGACACAGAGTCCTGACGACACAGAGTCCTGAAGACACAGAGTCCTGACGACACAGAGTCCTGAAGACACAGAGTCCTGAAGACACAGGGTCCTGAACACACAGAGTCCTGACGACACAGAGTCCTGAAGACACAGAGTCCTGTGTGTGTGTGTGTGTGTGTGTGTGTGTGTGTGTGTGTGTGTGTGTGTGTGTGTGTGTGTGTGTGTGTGTGTGTGTGTGTGTGTGTGTGTGTGTGTGTGTGTGTATGTGTGTGTGTGTGTGTGTGTGTACCTGGGGCAGATGCAGAGGACTGTGTCCCCTCAGTTTCACTGGGCATCACGTCCTGAGGTTAAGGAGGAAGTAACCTCACCAAGCTCCCAAAACCACACCAAGCTCCCAAAACCTCACCAAGCTCCCAAAACCACACCAAGCTCCCAAAACCACACCAAGCTCCCAAAACCACACCAAGCTCCCAAAACCACACCAAGCTCCCAAAACCACACCAAGCTCCCAAAACCTCACCAAGCTCCCAAAACCTCACCAAGCTCCCAAAACCACACCAAGCTCCCAAAACCACACCAAGCTCCCAAAACCACACCAAGCTCCCAAAACCTCACCAAGCTCCCAAAACCACACCAAGCTCCCAAAACCTCACCAAGCTCCCAAAACCACACCAAGCTCCCAAAACCACACCAAGCTCCCAAAACCACACCAAGCTCCCAAAATCTCACCAAGCTCCCAAAAACCTCACCAAGCTCCCAAAAACCGAAATAATGATAACATCTTGTCTTTCCCTCGGTGGCTGGCTGGCTGGCTGGCTGGCTGGCTGGCTGGCTGGCTGGCTGGCTGGCTGGCTGGCTGGCTGGCTGGCTGGCTGGCTGCTGAGGGTGAAGGGTATGAGGGGATTCCCACGCTCATGACTCTTTCTACACAAGGGTCTTGTGTCCTAAATGGCACCCTATTCCCTATTTAGTGTACTACTAGTAGTGCACTACTTAGGGGATAGGGTGCCATTCGGGGAAACATCCACTGCCTGTCCACATTACTCTTCTGTTGTTGATGCCAGGGTGTAACAGCACCCTCAGCTAGTAACCTTTAACCTCTTCTGACTGGCAGACACAGCCCCGTGTTGCACACACACACCTCACCAATGTCATCAGCAGGCTCTCTGCTTGACAGACAGACAAAAGGACTCCCCTGGCATGTGTGGTGTGTGAAAATGTTAAATTAAAGGCAATACTTATTTTCATTTTATACCTCTGAATATGAATAATAATATAAATCCTCTGAATTGTAATAATACTGTAAATACTCTGAATAGTAATACTAATATAAATCCTCTGAATTGTAATAATACTGTAAATACTCTGAATAGTAATACTAATATAAATCCTCTGAATTGTAATAATACTGTAAATACTCTGAATAGTAATACTAATATAAATCATCTGAATTGTAATAATACTGTAAATACTCTGAATAGTAATACTAATATAAATCCTCTGAATTGTAATAATACTGTAAATACTCTGAATAGTAATACTAATATAAATCCTCTGAATTGTAATAATACTGTAAATACTCTGAATAGTAATACTAATATAAATCCTCTGAATTGTAATAATACTGTAAATACTCTGAATAGTAATACTAATATAAATCCTCTGAATTGTAATAATACTGTAAATACTCTGAATAGTAATACTAATATAAATACTCTGAATAATAATAATAATACACTGAACAAAAATATATACACAAAAAGCTTATTTCTCTCAAATGTTGTGCAGAAATGTGTTAACATCCCTGTTAGTGAGCATTTCTCCTTTGCCAAGATAATCCATCCACTTGACACGTGTGGCATATCACAAAGCTGATTAAACAGCACAATCATTACACAGGTGCACCTTGTGCTGGGGACAATAAAAGGCCACTCTAAAATGTGCAGTTTTGTCACACAACACAATGTCACAGATGTCTAAAGTTTTGAGGGAGCGCGCAATTGGCATGCTGACTGCAGGAATGTCCACCATTATTTTATTTTATTTCTCTACCATAAGCCGCCTCCATCTTTGTTTTAGAAAGTTTGGCAGTACGCCCAACCGGCCTCACAACCGCAGACCTCTTGTAGCCACGGCAGCCCAGGACCTCCCCAGACCTCTTGTAGCCACGGCAGCCCAGGACCTCCCCAGACCTCTTGTAGCCACGGCAGCCCAGGACCTCCCCAGACCTCTTGTAGCCACGCCAGCCCAGGACCTCCCCAGACCTCTTGTAGCCACGCCAGCCCAGGACCTCCCCAGACCACGTAGAACCACGCCAGCCCAGGACCTCCCCAGACCACGTAGAACCACGCCAGCCCAGGACCTCCACAGACCACGTAGAACCACGCCAGCCCAGGACCTCCACAGACCACGTAGAACCACGCCAGCCCAGGACCTCCACAGACCACGTAGAACCACGCCAGCCCAGGACCTCCACAGACCACGTTGAACCACACCAGCCCAGGACCTCCCCAGACCACGTAGAACCACGCCAGCCCAGGACCTCCCCAGACCACGTAGAACCACGCCAGCCCAGGACCTCCCCAGACCACGTAGAACCACGCCAGCCCAGGACCTCCCCAGACCACGTAGAACCACGCCAGCCCAGGACCTCCCCAGACCACGTAGAACCACGCCAGCCCAGGAACTCCCCAGACCACGTAGAACCACGCCAGCCCAGGACCTCCCCAGACCACGTAGAACCACGCCAGCCCAGGACCTCCCCAGACCACGTAGAACCACGCCAGCCCAGGACCTCCCCAGACCACGTAGAACCACGCCAGCCCAGGACCTCCCCAGACCACGTAGAACCACGCCAGCCCAGGACCTCCCCAGACCACGTAGAACCACGCCAGCCCAGGACCTCCCCAGACCACGTAGAACCACGCCAGCCCAGGACCTCCACAGACCACGTAGAACCACGCCCAGCCCAGGACCTCCCCAGACCACGTAGAACCACGCCAGCCCAGGACCTCCCCAGACCACGTAGAACCACGCCAGCCCAGGACCTCCCCAGACCACGTAGAACCACGCCAGCCCAGGACCTCCCCAGACCACGTAGGAACCACGCCAGCCCAGGACCTCCCCAGACCACGTAGAACCACGCCAGCCCAGGACCTCCACAGACCACGTAGAACCACGCCAGCCCAGGACCTCCCCAGACCACGTAGAACCACGCCAGCCCAGGACCTCCCCAGACCACGTAGAACCACGCCAGCCCAGGACCTCCACGCCAGCCCAGGACCTCCACGCCAGCCCAGGACCTCCAGATCCGGCTTCTTCACCTGCGGGATGGTCTGAGACCAGCCTCCCGGACAGCTGATGAAACTAAGGAGTATTTCTGTCTGTAATGAAGCCCTTTTGTTGGGGAAAAATGTAATTCTGATTGGCTGGGCCTGGCTCCCCAGTGGGTGGACCTGGCTCCCCAGTGGGTGGGCCCCACCCTGGCTCCCCAGTGCCACCCACCCTCCCAGGCCCACCCATGGCTGCGCCCCTGACCAGTAGATTAGGGCCTTATGTATTTATTTCAATTGACTGATGTCCTTATATGAAATATAACTAAGTAAAATCTTTGAAATTGTTGCATGTTGCAAATATATTTTTAGTCAGTATAGATAACAATACATAAAAAATGTATTATTTTAAATGTAAAGGAAAAGTAGCTTCAACAAGTATACTTGTTTGAAATTGATTTACTATACTCGTACAAATGGTAAAAACAGAACTTGAAGTTACTAGGCACATTTTACTAAATAATATACCATAGTTACTTATATTATCATCATAACATATGGAGTTAAACTGTCATAATAACATATGGAGTTATACTGTCATCATAACATATGGAGTTATACTGTCATCATAACATATGGAGTTATACTGTCATTATAACATATGGAGTTATACTGTCATTATAACATATGGAGTTATACTGTCATCATAACATATGGAGTTATACTGTCATTATAACATATGGAGTTATACTGTCATCATAACATATGAAGTTATACTGTCATCATAACATATGGAGTTACACTGTCATCATACCATATGGAGTTATACTGTCATCATAGCATATGGAGTTATACTGTCATCATAGCATATGGAGTTATACTGTCATCATAACATATGGAGTTATACTGTCATCATAACATATGGAGTTATACTGTCATCATAGCATATGGAATTATACTGTCATCATAGCATATGGAGTTATACTGTCATCATAACATATGGAGTTATACTGTCATCATAGCATATGAAGTTATACTGTCATCATAGCATATGGAGTTATACTGTCATCATAACATATGAAGTTATACTGTCATCATAGCATATGAAGTTATACTGTCATCATAGCATATGGAGTTATACTGTCATCATAACATATGGAGTTATACTGTCATCATAGCATATGAAGTTATACTGTCATCATAGCATATGGAGTTATACTGTCATCATAACATATGGAGTTATACTGTCATCATAGCATATGGAGTTATACTGTCATCATAACATATGGAGTTATACTGTCATCATAGCATATGGAGTTATACTGTCATCATAACATATGGAGTTATACTGTCATCATAGCATATGGAGTTATACTGTCATCATAGCATATGGAGTTATACTGTCATCATAACATATGAAGTTATACTGTCATCATAGCATATGGAGTTATACTGTCATCATAGCATATGGAGTTATACTGTCATCATAAACATATGGAGTTTATACTGTCATCATGACGTATGGAGTTATACTGTCATCATAGCATATGAAGTTTATACTGTCATCATAGCATATGAAGTTATACTGTCATCATAGCATATGGAGTTATACTGTCATCATAACATATGGAGTTATACTGTCATCATAGCATATGAAGTTATACTGTCATCATAGCATATGGAGTTATACTGTCATCATAACATATGGAGTTATACTGTCATCATAGCATATGGAGTTATACTGTCATCATAACATATGGAGTTATACTGTCATCATAGCATATGGAGTTATACTGTCATCATAACATATGGAGTTATACTGTCATCATAGCATATGGAGTTATACTGTCATCATAGCATATGGAGTTATACTGTCATCATAACATATGAAGTTATACTGTCATCATAGCATATGGAGTTATACTGTCATCATAGCATATGGAGTTATACTGTCATCATAACATATGGAGTTATACTGTCATCATGACGTATGGAGTTATACTGTCATCATAACATATGAAGTTACACTGTCATCATAGCATATGGAGTTATACTGTCATCATGACGTATGGAGTTATACTGTCATCATAACATATGGAGTTATACTGTCATCATAACATATGGAGTTATACTGTCATCATAACATATGGAGTTATACTGTCATCATAACGTATGGAGTTATACTGTCATCATAGCATATGGAGTTATACTGTCATCATAACATATGGAGTTATACTGTCATCATAGCATATGGAGTTATACTGTCATCATAGCATATGGAGTTATACTGTCATCATAACATATGAAGTTATACTGTCATCATAACATATGGAGTTATACTGTCATCATAGCATATGGAGTTATACTGTCATCATAGCATATGGAGTTATACTGTCATCATAGCATATGAAGTTATACTGTCATCATAGCATATGGAGTTATACTGTCATCATAGCATATGGAGTTATACTGTCATCATAACGTATGGAGTTATACTGTCATCATAACATATGGAGTTATACTGTCATCATAACATATGGAGTTATACTGTCATCATAGCATATGGAGTTATACTGTCATCATAGCATATGGAGTTATACTGTCATCATAGCATATGGAGTTATACTGTCATCATAACATATGGAGTTATACTGTCATCATAGCATATGGAGTTATACTGTCATCATAACATATGGAGTTATACTGTCATCATGACGTATGGAGTTATACTGTCATCATAGCATATGGAGTTATACTGTCATCATAACATATGGAGTTATACTGTCATCATAGCATATGGAGTTATACTGTCATCATAGCATATGGAGTTATACTGTCATCATGACGTATGGAGTTATACTGTCATCATGACGTATGGAGTTATACTGTCATCATGACGTATGGAGTTATACTGTCATCATGACGTATGGAGTTATACTGTCATCATGACGTATGGAGTTATACTGTCATCATAGCATATGGAGTTATACTGTCATCATGACGTATGGAGTTATACTGTCATCATGACGTATGGAGTTATACTGTCATCATAACGTATGGAGTTATACTGTCATCATGACGTATGGAGTTATACTGTCATCATAGCATATGGAGTTATACTGTCATCATAACATATGGAGTTATACTGTCATCATGACGTATGGAGTTATACTGTCATCATAGCATATGAAGTTATACTGTCATCATAGCATATGAAGTTATACTGTCATCATAGCATATGGAGTTATACTGTCATCATAACATATGGAGTTATACTGTCATCATAGCATATGAAGTTATACTGTCATCATAGCATATGGAGTTATACTGTCATCATAACATATGGAGTTATACTGTCATCATAGCATATGGAGTTATACTGTCATCATAACATATGGAGTTATACTGTCATCATAGCATATGGAGTTATACTGTCATCATAACATATGGAGTTATACTGTCATCATAGCATATGGAGTTATACTGTCATCATAGCATATGGAGTTATACTGTCATCATAACATATGAAGTTATACTGTCATCATAGCATATGGAGTTATACTGTCATCATAGCATATGGAGTTATACTGTCATCATAACATATGGAGTTATACTGTCATCATGACGTATGGAGTTATACTGTCATCATAACATATGAAGTTTACACTGTCATCATAGCATATGGAGTTATACTGCTGTCATCATGACGTATGGAGTTATACTGTCATCATAACATATGGAGTTATACTGTCATCATAACATATGGAGTTATACTGTCATCATAACATATGGAGTTATACTGTCATCATAACGTATGGAGTTATACTGTCATCATAGCATATGGAGTTATACTGTCATCATAACATATGGAGTTATACTGTCATCATAGCATATGGAGTTATACTGTCATCATAGCATATGGAGTTATACTGTCATCATAACATATGAAGTTATACTGTCATCATAACATATGGAGTTATACTGTCATCATAGCATATGGAGTTTTATACTGTCATCATAGCATATGGAGTTATACTGTCATCATAGCATATGAAGTTATACTGTCATCATAGCATATGGAGTTATACTGTCATCATAGCATATGGAGTTATACTGTCATCATAACGTATGGAGTTATACTGTCATCATAACATATGGAGTTATACTGTCATCATAACATATGGAGTTATACTGTCATCATAGCATATGGAGTTATACTGTCATCATAGCATATGGAGTTATACTGTCATCATAGCATATGGAGTTATACTGTCATCATAACATATGGAGTTATACTGTCATCATAGCATATGGAGTTATACTGTCATCATAACATATGGAGTTATACTGTCATCATGACGTATGGAGTTATACTGTCATCATAGCATATGGAGTTATACTGTCATCATAACATATGGAGTTATACTGTCATCATAGCATATGGAGTTATACTGTCATCATCATAGCATATGGAGTTATACTGTCATCATGACGTATGGAGTTATACTGTCATCATGACGTATGGAGTTATACTGTCATCATGACGTATGGAGTTATACTGTCATCATGACGTATGGAGTTATACTGTCATCATGACGTATGGAGTTATACTGTCATCATAGCATATGGAGTTATACTGTCATCATGACGTATGGAGTTATACTGTCATCATGACGTATGGAGTTATACTGTCATCATGACGTATGGAGTTATACTGTCATCATGACGTATGGAGTTATACTGTCATCATAGCATATGGAGTTATACTGTCATCATAACATATGGAGTTACACTGTCATCATGACGTATGGAGTTATACTGTCATCATGACGTATGGAGTTATACTGTCATCATAGCATATGGAGTTATACTGTCATCATAGCATATGGAGTTATACTGTCATCATAGCATATGGAGTTATACTGTCATCATAGCATATGGAGTTATACTGTCATCATGACGTATGGAGTTATACTGTCATCATAGCATATGGAGTTATACTGTCATCATAGCATATGGAGTTATACTGTCATCATAGCATATGGGAGTTATACTGTCATCATGACGTATGGAGTTATACTGTCATCATAGCATATGGAGTTATACTGTCATCATGACGTATGGAGTTATACTGTCATCATAGCATATGGAGTTATACTGTCATCATAGCATATGGAGTTATACTGTCATCATGACGTATGGAGTTATACTGTCATCATAGCATATGGAGTTATACTGTCATCATGACGTATGGAGTTATACTGTCATCATAGCATATGGAGTTATACTGTCATCATAGCATATGGAGTTATACTGTCATCATAGCATATGGAGTTATACTGTCATCATAACATATGGAGTTATACTGTCATCATAACATATGGAGTTATACTGTCATCATAGCATATGGAGTTATACTGTCATCATAGCATATGGAGTTATACTGTCATCATGACGTATGGAGTTATACTGTCATCATGACGTATGGAGTTATACTGTCATCATAACATATGAAGTTACACTGTCATCATAACATATGGAGTTATACTGTCATCATAGCATATGGAGTTATACTGTCATCATAGCATATGGAGTTATACTGTCATCATAACATATGGAGTTATACTGTCATCATAACATATGGAGTTATACTGTCATCATAACATATGGAGTTTATACTGTCATCATGACGTATGGAGTTATATACTGTCATCATAGCATATGGAGTTATACTGTCATCATAACATATGGAGTTATACTGTCATCATAGCATATGGAGTTATACTGTCATCATAGCATATGGAGTTATACTGTCATCATGACGTATGGAGTTATACTGTCATCATGACGTATGGAGTTTATACTGTCATCATGACGTATGGAGTTATACTGTCATCATGACGTATGGAGTTATACTGTCATCATAGCATATGGAGTTATACTGTCATCATGACGTATGGAGTTATACTGTCATCATGACGTATGGAGTTATACTGTCATCATGACGTATGGAGTTTATACTGTCATCATGACGTATGGAGTTATACTGTCATCATAGCATATGGAGTTATACTGTCATCATAACATATGGAGTTACACTGTCATCATGACGTATGGAGTTATACTGTCATCATGACGTATGGAGTTATATACTGTCATCATAGCATATGGAGTTATACTGTCATCATAGCATATGGAGTTATACTGTCATCATAGCATATGGAGTTATACTGTCATCATAGCATATGGAGTTATACTGTCATCATGACGTATGGAGTTATACTGTCATCATAGCATATGGAGTTATACTGTCATCATAGCATATGGAGTTATACTGTCATCATAGCATATGGAGTTATACTGTCATCATGACGTATGGAGTTATACTGTCATCATAGCATATGGAGTTATACTGTCATCATGACGTATGGAGTTATACTGTCATCATAGCATATGGAGTTATACTGTCATCATAGCATATGGAGTTTATACTGTCATCATGACGTTTGGAGTTATACTGTCATCATAGCATATGGAGTTATACTGTCATCATGACGTATGGAGTTATACTGTCATCATAGCATATGGAGTTATACTGTCATCATAGCATATGGAGTTATACTGTCATCATAGCATATGGAGTTATACTGTCATCATAACATATGGAGTTATACTGTCATCATAACATATGGAGTTATACTGTCATCATAGCATATGGAGTTATACTGTCATCATAGCATATGGAGTTATACTGTCATCATGACGTATGGAGTTATACTGTCATCATGACGTATGGAGTTATACTGTCATCATAACATATGAAGTTACACTGTCATCATAGCATATGGAGTTATACTGTCATCATGACGTATGGAGTTATACTGTCATCATAACATATGAAGTTACACTGTCATCATAGCATATGGAGTTATACTGTCATCATGACATATGGAGTTATACTGTCATCATAACATATGGAGTTATACTGTCATCATAACATATGGAGTTATACTGTCATCATAACATATGGAGTTATACTGTCATCATAACGTATGGAGTTATACTGTCATCATAGCATATGGAGTTATACTGTCATCATAACATATGGAGTTATACTGTCATCATAACATATGGAGTTATACTGTCATCATGACGTATGGAGTTATACTGTCATCATAACATATGAAGTTATACTGTCATCATAACATATGGAGTTATACTGTCATCATGACGTATGGAGTTATACTGTCATCATGACGTATGGAGTTATACTGTCATCATAACATATGGAGTTATACTGTCATCATAACATATGGAGTTATACTGTCATCATAACATATGGAGTTATACTGTCATCATAACATATGGAGTTATACTGTCATCATAACATATGGAGTTATACTGTCATCATAACATATGGAGTTTATACTGTCATCATAACATATGGAGTTATACTGTCATCATAACATATGGAGTTATACTGTCATCATAGCATATGGAGTTATACTGTCATCATAACATATGGAGTTATACTGTCATCATAACATATGGAGTTATACTGTCATCATAACATATGGAGTTATACTGTCATCATAACATATGGAGTTATACTGTCATCATAACATATGGAGTTATACTGTCATCATAACATATGGAGTTATACTGTCATCATAACATATGGAGTTATACTGTCATCATAACATATGGAGTTATACTGTCATCATAACATATGGAGTTATACTGTCATCATAACATATGGAGTTATACTGTCATCATAGCATATGGAGTTATACTGTCATCATAACATATGGAGTTATACTGTCATCATGACGATGCAGAGTGGAGCAGTGGGACTGGGACTTCATTAGCATCAGAACAACATGAAGACACTGCTGCTGCTGCTGCTATGGTAACCAGTTACAATGAAACACCTGAATTAGACTGACGATTGAGTGGAGCAGTAAAGTAAGACACAGAAAACTTCTTCCTGAAAACCAGAGGAAAACATCACAGCGATAACACTGTAAACACAGAGCATTGGTATAGTGATGGAATGGGTGTGTGTTCTGGTGCTGCCAACATTTAGAGCCATTTGTTGGGTAATGACCTGCAAACAGCTGTGTAGCTGTAGGGATTAGGTCATATCAGTGAGTTTTCTATCAGTGTCTCTGGGGATACACTGGATACACTGGATGACAACGAATGATTTCCCATTACACATGTAATGTCCCCATTTCCCCATGACTAGTGACACCCTATAGGACTGTGTGCAGGCATAATATCCATTTCGATGCTGGCTGACAAGCAATTACTTCCCATTAAAATGTTAATGTTATTCCCATGTCTTTATTCCCATCTCTGTATTCCCATCTCTGTATTCCCATGTCCAGGCCTGTGTGTGTAAATCTGGTGTTTGTTTATGTACCTTTGTGTTAACAGGGAGTCCCGTTGAGACCAAGGTATCTTTTGTAAGGGAGCCCTGCATCTTACAATTACACAATAAATTACACATTGGGGCGGCAGGTAGCTTAGTGGTTAAGAGCGTTGTGCCAGTAATCGAAAGGTCGCTTGTTCTAATCCCCGAGCCGACTAGGTGAAAAATCTGCCGATGTGCCCTTGAGCAACGCAAGGCACTTAACCCTAATTGCTCCTGTAAGTCACTCTGGCTAAGAGCGTCTGCTAAATGACTAAAATGTAAAAATGTAATACAGCAGAATATAAAAATACAAAGATAATACAAAAATGGTGTGTACTAATTGATCAGGGATGCTGATTGGCTCCTTTAATAATATGAAGGTTTGGAAACCCTATTGATCTGCAGAAATATGCCATTTGTGATTCATATGAACACAACAGCAATTGGATCAGGTAGGCAGGCCCTAACTATGGTCTGCCTATCAATTTAAGAATTGAATATGCGCAGAACTCTGAAGGCAGAGGAGCACGGCGGTGCTGTGGCGGCACAGAGCTGTCCTCTCAACACCATGCTATATGAATGTCCCTCAACGCTGTGGCCCTACTACCCACATGGTCAGAATATATGAGAAGTAGAGCGTTTGGTGTAGCGGTATGGAGCTGTCCTTTCAGCACCCAGCACTGCTGAAGCCATGTGGTCGGTAGCTGTGCTGGGAAAAGGAGGGAGCTGTCCTTTCAGCACCAAGCACTGCTGAAGCCATGTGGTCGGTAGCTGTGCTGGGAAAAGGAGGGAGCTGTCCTTTCAGCACCAAGCACTGCTGAAGCCATGTGGTCGGTAGCTGTGCTGGGAAAAGGAGGGAGCTGTCCTTTCAGCACCAAGCACTGCTGAAGCCATGTGGTCGGTAGCTGTGCTGGGAAAAGGAGGGAGCTGTTCTTTCAGCACCAAGCACTGCTGAAGCCATGTGTTCGGTAGCTGTGCTGGGAAAAGGAGGGAGCTGTCCTTTCAGCACCAAGCACTGCTGAAGCCATGTGGTCGGTAGCTGTGCTGGGAAAAGGAGGGAGCTGTCCTTTCAGCACCAAGCACTGCTGAAGCCATGTGGTCGGTAGCTGTGCTGGGAATAGGAGGGAGCTGTCCTTTCAGCACCAAGCACTGCTGAAGCCATGTGGTCGGTAGCTGTGCTGGGAAAAGGAGGGAGCTGTCCTTTCAGCACCCAGCACTGCTGAAGCCATGTGGTCGGTAGCTGTGCTGGGAAAAGGAGGGAGCTGTCCTTTCAGCACCAAGCACTGCTGAAGCCATGTGGTCGGTAGCTGTGCTGGGAATAGGAGGGAGCTGTCCTTTCAGCACCAAGCACTGCTGAAGCCATGAGGTCGGTAGCTGTGCTGGGAATAGGAGGGAGCTGTCCTTTCAGCACCAAGCACTGCTGAAGCCATGCGGTCGGTAGCTGTGCTGGGAAAAGGAGGGAGCCGTCCTTTCAGCACCAAGCACTGCTGAAGCCATGTGGTCGGTAGCTGTGCTGGGAATAGGAGGGAGCTGTCCTTTCAGCACCAAGCACCGCTGCTAAAGCTCAACCACTGTTGCTGCAGCCACGTGCAATTTTTTCCCCCAGTATAGATATCAATTTGAGAAAATCAGCTGACAGCCAATTCAAACAAACAACTTTAAACATGAACTCGGTGTCTCCAAAGCATTTTGTATTCAAAAGATAAAAAATAAAACAATGTATCTGCATGCCAGCATTACACAACTTTACAGGATATGTCTTTCCCTGTGGCCTCTCAAGCTTACAACAGCATCACACGTGTATCAATCACTTAAGGGGAGGACACATATCAGCAACAGTGGGTTGACATCCATTTCTAAAAGCTCTGGATCTCATTTTAATTTGTATAGGGTGTAAATTCAGTCCATTGTGGAATCTGAAATATCTATGAGAAGACATCATTCACTCCGTGTGATTGTGATATTGATAACTGAACAGACAGCAAGTACAGAGTGTTCTGGTGTTCTGCTCTCTCTCTCTCTCTCTCTCTCTCTCTCTCTCTCTCCTCTCTCTCTCTCTCTCTCTCTCTCTCTCTCTCTC
>CM072225.1:4973569-5078569 GCA_036851935.1 Coregonus suidteri | reverse complement strand
CAGGAGAGGCATTTAAACTTATTTATTTATTTTTTAAATGCATTTCTTTGGCCTTATGGAACTTTCATGTGCCTTAACTTGTATGCCATCTGTAAATACAAATAACATTGTTCAGTTACGATCCTAGTTGGTTTAGCCACGGAAAAACGCAGGAACCTTCCTGCTGGCCATTATTGACTGAGGTAGTGGATGGGCTGGACATGCCGAGAGACGAGTTCAGATTGGTCTGCCATGTAGCACGTTTCTGTCTATAACATGAGCTGCTCAGTATGTGGATAATCATTTCTACCGCAGCTTTTTTTGAAAGATATCATGAAGAACTGAAAAAGTTTTGCTACTACTCTCAACATTGTTGCCTTGAAGTTAATAGCGCTATCGACAAAGAAAAGGGGAAAAAAGTTGTGCTGGACTACTTTCTGGAGGACGATCGTGCCATGCGTAGTCTCTCTGACTCTGAAAATGAATCAGAAGATTTTCATTGAACCAGACATTGTAGAGTCTTCTGATGACAGTGATAGGGAAGAAACAGCGATCAAAAGTCTCCCAGAGGCTTGCCTGGGGAGCGTAAAACCAACTAAGAGGTGGAATGGGTTCGCACTCAAAAAGATGTCGCATAAAGCTGACGTCATTATTCTTTTTTTATTATTATATTCACTGCATCAGGGACACAGACGTTTCGGCTTTACAGCCTACTTCAGTGTGTAGGTATAATTTTATTTTAATTCATAACAGCATTTGTAGGAAACAACAGATAAGCAGCAGGTACTTCTAATCAGGGTTGCCACTCATCTGCCAATCAGGGATGTGGCTTCTCTTGTCTACCTGTATACAAATGAGTCACAAAAAAAGGACAGAATTACAGGGTATGGGAGTGATCCTGACGCAACGCCGTTCATTAATAGAATGATTTGGTTCTGGAAAGTGTCTCGCAGCTGGCGAGGTGATATCTTGACGTCTAATAGTGGATTTATGTTCTCCGAGGCGTGCTTTCAAGGCGCAGGATGTTTTCCCCAATATAAATCTTATTGCAAGAACACTGTAACATATCGATAACTCCTTTAGTAGTGCCAATTATACATGACTTTATCTCATAGGTCCTAGAAGTCAGAGGGCATACTAAGTTAGAACATTTCCTTATGGTTCTACAAGAGGTACATGATCTACACGGGAAGCAGCCTTTTTTCTCCCTATGACCACATCTGTTTTTAATCAATATGTTTGATACGTTTCTTGATCGGTGAATAATGTGAATAAAAGTGGATTCTGGAAGGCAGAATTTAAAGAGGAGTCACACGTGCTAATGTTTATTGACATTAGACTTCATGCCATTACGGCTATCATTAAAAAGTAAGTATATAGTTTACAGAAAACTGTTTATTCCTATTTTTTGTTGGGATTTAATAAGTAACTGGCTTCTGTTCAAGCTTTTAACTTGCTTTGGAGCTTCATCAAGCCAGGTATCGGGGGTATCCTCTACAGCGGAAAAGCTCAAGGAAAGAATTTGATTGTCTGTCATATTTTTCCTCTGTGTCACAGATGCGACGCAGTCTATTAAGTTGGCTTACTGGTAAACCTCTTTTTAGGGGGAGTGGGCGATAACTCTCAGCTGTCAATATAGATTTTTTATCTGTGGGTTTTCTGTAAACGGTAGTTCTTAGAGATTGTCCATCGTCCCTTTGATGCGGTGAAGTTGTCCTGTCCCCTTAGCAGAAAAACACCCCCAAAGCATAATGTTTCCACCTCCATGTTTGACAGTGGGGAAGGTGTTCTTGGGGTCATAGGCAGCATTCCTCCTCCTCCAAACACGGCGAGTTGAGTTGATGCCAAAGAGCTCGATTTTGGTCCACAACACTTTCACCCAGTTCTCCTCTGAATCATTTAGATGTTCATTGGCAAACTTCAGACAGCCCTGTATATGTGCTTTCTTGAGCAGGGGGACCTTGCGGGCGCTGCATGATTTCAGTCCTTCACGGCGTACTGTGTTACCAATTGTTTTCTTGGTGACTGTGGTCCCAGCTGTCTTGAAATCATTGACAAGACCCTCCCGTGTACTTCTGGGCTGATTCCTCACCGTTCTCATGCTCATTGCAACTCCACGAGGTGAGATCTTGCCTGGAGTCCCAGGCCGAGGGAGATTGACAGTTCTTTTGTGTTTCTTCCATTTGCGAATAATCGCACCAACTGTTGTCACCTTCTCACCAAGCTGCTTGGCGATGGTCTTGTAGCCCATTCCAGCCCTGTGTAGGTCTACAATCTTGTCCCTGACATCCTTGGAGAGCTCTTTGGTCTTGGCCATGGTGGAGAGTTTGGAATCTGATTGATTGATTACTTCTGTGGACAGATGTCTTTTATACAGATAACAAACTGAGATTAGGAGCACTCCCTTTAAGAGTGTACTCCTAATCTCAGCTTGTTACCTGTATAAAAGACACCTGGGAGCCAGAAATCTTTCTGATTGAGAGGGGGTCAAATACTTATTTCCCTCATTAAAATGCAAATCAATTTATAAAATTTTTGACATACGTTTTTCTGGATTGTGTTGTTGTTATTCTGTCTCTCACTGTTCAAATAAACCTACCATTAAAATTATAGACTGATCATTTCTTTGTCAGTGGGCAAACGTACACAATCAGCAGGGGATCAAATACTTTTTTCCCTCACTGTATATACTCTATATTTTACATTTGAGTCACTTATCCAGAGCGACTTACAGTTAGTGATTGCATACATTTTCATACTTACATACATACACATACATATCCTTTTTTAAAATATATTCCCCTTTATTACTTTCCAACCCCACCACCCTTTCCCTAACTGGAGTAAACTAGTGAACAACAATTCTTAGGCCTCTACTTCCAGCTTATACATGCTATATACATTTTATGGACACAGTCAATTTTTACAATAATTATATTAAATATATCTATCTCTAATCACCATCCATATAGGATATCTATTTGCCATACATTTTTCAACTGTACTGTGATGTTTTACAACAGTTCTGAACCTTTCTATTCTCATTGTTTCTACAGATTGTAAATTGTAAATTGAAAATAAACATTTTTGCTAAAAAATATTATTATATTATTGATCGATTGACTATGACTTTTCAGATCACCCACTAGTGCTATCTGCAGGGTTAGCTCCAGGTAAATATTGCAATCCTTTAGCCATTCCTGGACCTGTGTCCAAAAACAAGCTACAAATGGACAGTACCCAAAACAAATGATCGAATGATTCTGTCTCTTTGCAGCAAAATCCGCAGAGCTGGGAAGATTGTATCCCCCAAATAAATAACATTATATTTGTAGCAAGAATGTTATATAATGCCATGGGCTCAGTATGTCAGTAAAAATGTCTTCTCAACTATTTTGCAATCTATATGGGACGGCTGTCAATCCTTTGGTCCATAAAATGAAACTGGTATACTTTTTTATTTATCACAGTTTTATTTAACCAATTATGTTCTTTAATGCAAGGCCGACAGACAAGTTCCTTACTTTCTCTCACTTCCACTTTCCCTCTTCCATTTTTGCGGTAAGGCTGCAATTATTTGGTTGTAATTTTGGGTAGAGCAGACATTTCCATATGTTTTTGTTAGCTGCATGTGTGAAATAACTCCACCAGTCCTACCGATGATATCATTTATGAAGATTATACCTTTTTTTAAACATTTTGTCAAAATAAATATTTTTTTTGTCAATTAGTATATTTGAGTATAACCACAATATTTGTTGCATTATTTGTTCTGTCGTTTCTGGAGGATTAAATTGAAATTGCAACCAACTTTCTATGGCTTATTTGAGAAATTGTGATAATTAGGAGATTATTTCCTTTTCAAATAACTGAAAGTGAGAGGTTGTAATCTGAATAAAGGGAAAAAAGGGCCATTCTTGAACATTGGGTGAGACAATCTTACTAATTTGCTAGAGAACCAGTTCGGATTTAAGTATAACTTTTGTATGACTGAAGCTTTAGTGATAGGTCTAATGCTTTAATATTTAATAATTTCTGTCCTCCGAATTCATATTCATTCTATAAATAGGCCTGTTTAAATTTTGTCTGGCTAGCCGTTCCAAGTAAAATTGAATATTTTTTTCTCATATCATTTTTAAAACTGTTCGCTAGGCGTAGGCAAGACCATAAGCAAATAGGTTAACCCGGGCTAATACTAAAGAGTTAATCAGGGTGATTTTTCCACAAATTGACAGGTATTTACCTTTCCATGGTAGTAAGAGCTTATCTATTTTTGCTAAATTTCTATTAAAATGTATTGGAGTGAGATCATTTATTTATTTGGGATATGCATTCCGAGTATATCCACATCACAATCAGACCATTTTATTGGTAAACTACATGGTAATGTAAAATCTTTATTTTGTTGTGATCCAATACGTAATATAGGACATTTGTCATAATTGGTAGTAATCCAGAGAGTTTAGAAAATTTATCTAGATCCTCTATGAGGCTGTGGAGGGATTCTAATTGTGGATTTAAAAAGAAAACATGAATCATCAGCGTACAATGACATCTTTGTTTTTAAGCCCTGGATTTCTAATCCCTTGATATTATTGTTGGATCTGATTTTAATAGCTAACATCTCAATGCCCATAATAAATAGATACGCCGATAGTGGACAACCTTGTTTTCACTCCTCTTGACAGTTTAAAACTTTCTGAGAAATAGCCATTATTTACTATATTACACCTAGGGTTACTTCACATGATTTTTACCCATTTTATAAGAGATTCTCCAAAATTGAAATGCTCCAGGCATATATATATATATATATATATATATATATATATATATATATATATATATATATATATATATATATATATATATATATATATAAACACCAATTGTGCAAGTTCTCCCACTTAAAAAGATGAGAGAGGCCTGTAATTTTCATCATAGGTACACGTCAACTATGAAAGAAAAATTGAGAGAAAGAAAAATCCAGAAAATCACATTGTAGGATTTTTAATGAATTTATTTGCAAATTATGGTGGAAAATAAGTATTTGGTCACCTACAAACAAGCAAGATTTCTGGCTCTCACAGACCTGTAACTTCTTCTTTAAGAGGCTCCTCTGTCCTCCACTCGTTACCTGTATTAATGGCACCTGTTTGAAAATGTTATCAGTATAAAAGACACCTGTCCACAACATCAAACAGTCACACTCCAAACTCCACTATGGCCAAGACCAAAGAGCTGTCAAAGGACACCAGAAACAAAATTGTAGACCTGCACCAGGCTGGGAAGACTGAATCTGCAATAGGTAAGCAGCTTGGTTTGAAGAAATCAAACTGTGAGAGCAATTATTAGGAAATGGAAGACATAAAAGACCACTGATAATCTCCCTCGATCTGGGGCTCCACGCAAGATCTCACCCCGTGGGGTCAAAATGATCACAAGAACGGTGAGCAAAAAATCCCAGAACCACACGGGGGGACCTAGTGAATGACCTGCAGAGAGCTGGGACCAAAGTAACAAAGCCTACCATCAGTAACACACTACGCCGCCAGGGACTCAAATCCTGCAGTGCCAGACGTGTCCCCCTGCTTAAGCCAGTACATGTCCAGGCCCGTCTGAAGTTTGCTAGAGTGCGTTTGGATGATTCAGAAGAGGATTGGGAGAATGTCATATGGTCAGATGAAACCAAAATAGAAGAACTTTTTGGTAAAAACTCAACTCGTCGTGTTTGGAGGACAAAGAATGCTGAGTTGCATCCAAAGAACACCATACCTACTGTGAAGCATTGGGGGTGGAAACGTCATGCTTTGGGGCTGTTTTTTCTGCAAAGGGACCAGGACGACTGATCCGTGTAAAGGAAAGAATGAATGGGGCCATGTATCGTGAGATTTTGAGTGAAAACCTCCTTCCATCCGCAAGGGCATTGAAGATGAAACGTGGCTGGGTCTTTCAGCATGACAATGATCCCAAACACACCGCCCGGGCAACGAAGGAGTGGCTTCGTAAGAAGCATTTCAAGGTCCTGGAGTGGCCTAGCCTGTCTCCAGATCTCAACCCCATAGAAAATCTTTGGAGGGAGTTGAAAGTCCGTGTTGCCAAGCGACAGCCCAAAAACATCACTGCTCTAGAGGAGATCTGCATGGATGAATGGGCCAAAATACCAGCAACAGTGTGTGAAAACCCTTGTGAAGACTTACAGAAAACTTTTTGCCTGTGTCATTGCCAACAAAGGGTATATAACAAAGTATTGAGAAACTTTTGTTATTGACCAAATACTTATTTTCCATCATAATTTGCAAATAAATTCATAAAAATCCTACATTGTAATTTTCTGGATTTTTTTTTCCTCATTTTGTCTTTCATAGTTGACGTGTACATATGATGAAAATTACAGGCCTCTCTCATATTTTTTAAGTGGGAGAACTTGCACAATTGGTGGCTGACTAAATACTTTTTTTCCCAACTCTACTTTATCAAATGCCTTTTCGAAGTCTGCTATGAATAGCAGGCCTGGTTTCTCTGATTTTCCATAATGTTATATTGTTTCCAATACTTGCCTTATATTATCTCCAATGTATCGTCCATGTAAAAAACCTGTCTGATTAGAATGAATAATGTCCGACAATACCTTTTTAATTCTATTCGCTATATATTTTGCTAGAATTTTTGCATCACACTGAAGTGTATGGGACCTCCAATTTTTTAAATGGACTGGATCTTTATATTTTCCACTTGTATCCTGTTTAAGTAATAATAAAATCAGACCTTCTTCTTGAGTGTCTGATAATCTACCATAGGAGTGGTTAAAACATGCTAATTACGGTCCTCTTAGTATATAAAAAAAGGTTTGGTATACCTCGACTGGTATGCCATCCAATCCTGGAGTTTTCCCAGATTTAAAGTCTTTTAATTGCATCCAGAAGTTCCTCCTCTGTAATTTCACCTTCACATGAGTCTTTCTGCCTGGCTGTTAAATTTACATTATCAATAGAAAAAAAATCAGTTAGAGGAGATGGAGGCGACTGAAACGAAAACATGTGCTTAAAGTACTTTATTTCCCTCCTTCAAAATATAATTTGGTGTATCATGGGTGACTCTGTCAATTGTAACCAGTTTCATTAAATTATTTTTGGTAGCATTCCTATGTTGAAGATTAAAACATAATTTGGTCATTTTTCCCCATATTCCATCCAGTTTGCTTTATTTTTTAAATATATCACACTTGATCTTCTTGAATACATTTCTCAATTTCTTTTAGTTTTTCCTATAATTTATTCTGAGCTTCTATGTTACAGTTTTTTATTGCCATCTATCTGTTCTGTTAGACCTATTTCCTTTGTTAGTATAAACTCTTTTGACCTAAATTGATTTTGTTTTCGAGATGAGTACTGAATTGCATGGCCTCTAAAGGCACATTTAAAGGTGTCCCATACAATAAAGGGATTTGCTGTACCTATGTTATGTCGGAAAAAATCATTAGTTTCTAAATTCTTTGTCCTAGTTAAAAGAAATTATCATCCAATAGGCTTTGATTAAATTTCCAATATCCTCCGCCCACGTGGAAATTCAGTAAAAGTAATGTATATGCCAATTATATGATGGTCCGATCCGCATTCTGTCCCCCTATCAAACACATTTTAAACTTTTGGTGCCCAACGAGAATAACATAAGAATGAAGTCAAGACGACTAGCTTGATTGAGTCTCCGCCATGTATATCTCACTAGGTCAGGATATTTAAGCCTCCATATATCTACTAGTTCTAATGTATCCATGACATCACGATTTCCTTAGAGCATGAGGGTGATTGTTTGTAGTGTGATTTCCTTTACGGTCCATTGAGCAATTTAAACAGTATTATAATCCCCCACCATAATATTATTGTCTTGAATTGCTTGCAGGGTTGATCATTTATAATATATATTTGTCAAAGAAGTGTGGATCATCATTATTTGGTCCGTAAAGTTAATGAGCCATATCTGTTTATGGTCCAATAAAACATATTTTAAAATAATCCATCTACCTTACGTATCTTTTTGGACAATTTGCACATTCTGATCGAAATTACTATTAATTAATATCATCACCCTTTTGAGTTTCTTTTGCCCATGGGAGAAGTATATCCCCCCCCCCCCCCCCCCCCCCACCCCACCCCAATTCCTTTTTTTCCACGCAACTTCATCTAGAATTGTTGAATGAGTTTCCTGTAAACAGTAGATATTATATTCCTTCTCTTTGAGCCATGTAAATATTGTTCTTCTTTTGTTGTTATCTGCTAAGCCATTACAATTATAACTGGCTATACTTATTTCACCATACACCATAATGAGATACACGTTTCAAGTCTATTTATCATTATATATGTTGTAAATGTACCAATAAAAATACTGTAATGATTGAGTGTCCATATAGCTGTACCATGATATTTGCATTTCTACTAAGTAACCCCCTCAAATTGTTATAATAAATAATAATAATAATATGCCATTTAGCAGACGCTTTTATCCAAAGCGACTTACAGTCATGCGTGCATACATTTTTTTGCGTATGGGTGGCCCCGGGGATCGAACCCACTACCTTGGCGTTACAGCGCGCCGTGCTCTACCAGCTGAGCTACAGAGGACCCTAATACCCCCAATAAAGCCCCTACCCATCCCAAGTTGAGCCGTCATCCCAGTGATCGGCATCCCACCCCTATCCCTCCGGATCCCCAGGGCCCCCGAGAGACCAGGACCCGTCCAGCGAAAACAGCACACAGTGCTTCCCACAAAACAGAAGCAGGTAACCACCAAAAGCATTTCCAATGCTGTCACCTCAAATATATATATATATATATATATAGATATATAAACTATTAAAAAATACATATCTATTCAAATATCTTGCATATCTTATTTTCCATCGTTAGCAATTAATATGCGTAATAATGTCGGCAGCTCATGCGTAGGATTTTAACATATAACCCGGATTGCCATTGTATTACATGTCATTTTTGACAAGCAATTATTATTTTAGCAAACAATTATTGTGGTTCATCCTATATTCTCCCTAACATCCTTACCCCCTTGCAACAGATGTGGGATGAACACACATACACACGCACCTACTCTAACACACTCAACCCCTTTCCTCCACAATCAACCATAAAATCAGATGCTCAACAGTTGTTACATCCCAGAGCTCAACTCAAGAAAGGGACCTGATTTACGAATGCATGTACAGTTACGGCTGATTGAGAAAGCATGCAAGATTGAGCAGAAATTCCCAACAATGTGAGATTTGATTAATCTATTTAATCTATGTCAAGTCCTAGGTGATGGAGATCAGATCCACCCTCTTCGCCTGAGACACAAACACTCTGGTCCCCCCGTTGTAACCATTTTTCCCAAGCATCTCTGTGCAGTCAGACCTTTGATTATTTTGTGCCACCTGGGCCACAATGATAAACCCCCTCTCCTGATTGTTCGTCTGTGACCCCCTCCCCATGGGTTACTGCAGCCAGTGTTGCCAGCACTGCCACTACCTGGGTGGGGGTACCCCCACCAGAATCCCCACCGGCTAGGTACAAGGTCGTCAAGGTTCTCATTAGCAGCTTGAGAATGTCCTTGTATATTATGCTCTCCCATCAGGGGGCTCTGGCTTTGTAGGACCAACCCTGCCAGGCAGGCTCAGAATCTTGAGGGGGCGGTGCTGCTCTAGTAGGTCTCTGACCGCATTTATTTTCCTGTTTTGGCTGCATATAGGCAACTCACAGTAGGTCCATAAAACAGATGGGGACTTCTCTTTGGTGTATGGGTCGCTCAGGTGTGTGTCTAGGATATAGGGATGGTGATCGTTTTGAAAGCTCCCTCTCACAACCCCTGCTCACAGACACATGTTGGTTCTGGGATATGCAACCATTTCCTTTCTCACTCACTTCACGCCACACTTATTCAAACACCAAAACGCACACGACGCCTTCCATCACAATACATCCACACATCCCCACATACTGTGCCTTCTATGTCTTCTGTTTGATATGTTTTTATCTCCACTATGTTGATTGAGTACTCGTGTTATAATTTAGTTGTATTTGAATATGTATTATTTAGCCTGTTATCTTTTCTTGTAATACCGTCTTATCCCTTTATAAAGTACTATTACATACTATAAATATGTTTTATTATTCCAATCCCTACCATGACTAGTATTGGGTGTTCCATTCCAATCCCTACCATGACTAGTATCGGGTGTGTTCCATTACAATCCCTACCATGACTAGTATCAGGGTGTTCCATTCCAATCCCTACCATGGCTAGTATCGGGTGTTCCATTCCAATCCCTACCATGACTAGTATCGGGTGTTCCATTCCAATCCCTACCATGGCTAGTATCGGGTGTTCCATTACAATCCCTACCATGGCTAGTATCGGGTGTTCCATTCCAATCCCTACCATGACTAGTATCGGGTGTTCCATTCCAATCCCTACCATGGCTAGTATCGGGTGTTCCATTCCAATCCCTACCATGGCTAGTATCGGGTGTTCCATTCCAATCCCTACCATGGCTAGTATCGGGTGTTCCATTCCAATCCCTACCATGACTAGTATCGGGTGTTCCATTCCAATCCCTACCATGGCTAGTATCGGGTGCTCCATTCCAATCCCTACCATGGCTAGTATCGGGTGTTCCATTCCAATCCCTACCATGGCTAGTATTGGCTGTTCCATTCCAATCCCTACCATGGCTAGTATTGGCTGTTCCATTCCAATCCCTACCATGGCTAGTATCGGGTGTTCCATTACAATCCCTACCATGGACTAGTATTGGCTGTTCCATTTACAATCCCTACCATGGCTAGTATCGGGTGTTCCCATTACAATCCCTACCATGACTAGTATTGGCTGTTCCATTACAATCCCTACCATGGCTAGTATCGGGTGTTCCATTACAATCCCTACCATGACTAGTATTGGCTGTTCCATTACAATCCCTACCATGGCTAGTATCGGGTGTTCCATTACAATCCCTACCATGACTAGTATTGGCTGTTCCATTACAATCCCTACCATGGCTAGTATCGGGTGTTCCATACAATCCCTACCATGGCTATTGGCTGTATCATGGGTGTATCCATTCCATCCAATCCCTACCATGACTAGTATCGGGTGTTCCATTCCAATCCCTACCATGGCTAGTATTGGCTGTTCCATTCCAATCCCTACCATGACTAGTATTGGCTGTTCCATTACAATCCCTACCATGGCTAGTATCGGGTGTTCCATTCCAATCCCTACCATGACTAGTATTGGCTGTTCCATTCCAATCCCTACCATGGCTAGTATTCGGGTGTTCCATTCCAATCCCTACCATGACTAGTATCGGGTGTTCCATTCCAATCCCTACCATGGCTAGTATCGGGTGTTCCATTACAATCCCTACCATGGCTAGTATCGGGTGCTCCATTCCAATCCCTACCATGACTAGTATCGGGTGTTCCATTCCAATCCCTACCATGTGCTCCTAGTATACCATGGCTGTGTTTCCATTCCAATCCCTACCATGGCTAGTATCGGGTGTTCCATTACAATCCCTACCATGGCTAGTATCGGGTGCTCCATTCCAATCCCTACCATGACTAGTATTGGGTGTTCCATTATTCGACTCCTCTATTAGAACTTTCAGAATAGCCATGGGAGTGGTCCTTGTGTCGCGGAACATTTGGTTGTCAATATACAGTTTATCAACAACGAGAGCAACACGCTTCCCTTTTAATCTGTTTTCCTTGAAGATTGGGTACAGAACTTTTTGCGCTGTTCTGCAATCTCCCTCGGGAACTGATCATTCATGGCTATTTTCATGCCAGGAAGTCTTTTTCCTAGCTTTTTAACCATTACTTTGTCCTTAAAAAAGGAATGGTCATACCATTATCTTAACTTCAGTTCCATCCTTTGTCATACCATTATGTTAGCTTCAGGAACATATATACACTATCCCACTCTGTCATTCCTCTGCTTGGACACTGGATCATTGAATCTGCAAAACAACAGCTTGATTTACACAGCATTTGGAAAATGTGCGTATTCAGTTCAATACATCCTAAAGGGGCCAAATGCATAGTCTATCCACTGAGGTGAGCACATCTTGAAAAGATTTGGCGTGGGCCCTCAAATCCTCAAAACGTTATACAGCTGCATCAGTGAGAGCATATTGGTATTGCAACAGCACCGCCCTCCATCGCATGGCACTACAGAGGGTGGTGCGGACAGCCCAGTACATCACTGGGGCCGAACTCCCTGCCATGCAGGACCTCTATACCAGGCGGTGTGAAAAGAAGGCCCGGAAAATTGTTAAAGACAACAAAGGCAAGCGGTACCGGAGCAACAAGTCTGACACCAAAAGGCTCCTGAAAAGCTTCTATCCCCATACCATAAGATTGCAAAATAGCTAACAAAATGGCTACATGGACTATATGCATTGACCCTTCTATTTGATTATAGAAATGACACACACTCACATACTCACTCTATGCACACTCTACACACTTACTCACACACACTCACACTGACACTCCAACACACACACTCACACACACACACACACACACACACACACTTAATTTGCTCACACACATAACGCGCACACACATTCATACTGACTCTACACACACGCAAGCACACACACTCACGTACAATCATCATATAAGCTGCTGCTACTCTGTTTATCTTATATCCTGATGCCTAGTCACCTGATCCCTATACATATCTACCCCTACCACTCCAGTATCCCTGCACATTGTTAATATGGTACTGGAACTGACCCTTTATATATAGTCACCTTACCCCTATACATATCTACCTCCATCACTCCAGTATCCCTGCACATTGTTAATATGGTACTGGAACTGACCCTGTATATAGTCACCTGATCCCTATACATATCTACCTCCATCACTCCAGTATCCCTGCACATTGTTAATATGGTATTGGAACTGACCCTGTATATAGCTACTGACCCTGGAACTGTATATAGCTACTGACCCTGGAACTGTCCCCTGTATATAGCTACTGACCCTGGAACTGTCCCTGTATATATCCCTGCACCTGGAACTGTCCCTGTATATAGCTACTGACCCTGGAACTGACCCTGTATATAGCTACTCACCTGGAACTGACCCCTATACATACCTTACCCCTCCATCACTCCATCACTCCAGTATCCCTGCACATTGTTAATATGGTACTGACCCTGGAACTGTCCCTGTATATAGCTACTGACCCTGGAACTGTCCCTGTATATAGCTACTGACCCTGGAACTGTCCCTGTATATAGCTACTGACTTGGAACTGTTTCTCTGACTTACTTCTGGTTTCTTTCTTTATATTTCTCATTTGTTTTAATTCAACTTTACTTTATTCTATAGCATTAGTGATATTGATTACTACATTGTTGGGAAAGAGCTTGCAAGAAAGGCATTTCACTGTACTTGTGCACGTGACAGTGAAACTTGAAACTTGAAACATCTCAACGGTTAGTTACTTATTCCTATAGGCTGGTCCCAGATCTGTTTGAGCTGCCTTGCCAACTCATCATGTTTGTCATGACAATGACCAGAGGGTTTGTCAAGACAGCACAAACAGATCTGGGTACAGGCTCAATTACTCGTATTGATGCTCAGGACTACCACTCTAGTACCATTGAATGAATTTTTCAGGCCTGTATCACTGTTTGAAATAAAGTGACAGAAGAACAACATGCTGCATTATTTAAACCGCTTCCAAAGCCCATGAAAGTGTAATGGTCTATGAAGTCTCAGGGAATGGAGCTGAAGGATGGGACTAATAACAACTAACAACAACTAATAACAGCAAGAAAAATAATGTAGGGCATGCTGTGTCTATAATAAGTATATAGTTTATAGGTTGAGAGCTTTTGTGAAGGAGCACATTTGGAGAGATATGCCATATAGAAGCAAATCGGATGGAAATCATGAAAATCATGAAAATGATCGGAGAGGTTGAGGGTAGAGGACGTTCAGGAGTAAAAACAAGCAAAATAATAATTATTGTAAAATTGACTGTGTCCATAAAATGTATATAGTATGTATAAGCTGAAAGTAGAGGCCTAAGCGTTGTTGTTCACTAGTTTACTCCAATTAGGGAAGGGGTGGTGGGGTTGGAAAGTAATAAAGGGAAATATATATTTTAAAAGGATATGTATTACATTTTAGTCGTTTAGGAGACACTCTTATCCAGAGCGACTTACAGTAAGTACAGTGAGGGAAAAAACTATTTGATCCCCTGCTGATTTTGTACGTTTGCCCACTGACAAAGAAATGATCAGTCTATAATTCTAATGGTAGGTTTATTTGAACAGTGAGAGACAGAATAACAACAAAAAAATCCAGAAAAACGCATGTCAAATTTTTTTTAAATTGATTTGCATTTTAATGAGGGAAATAGGTATTTGACCCCTCTGCAAAACATGATTTAGTACTTGTGGCAAAACCCTTCTTGGCAATCACAGAGGTCAGACGTTTCTTGTAGTTGGCCACAAGGTTTGCACACATCTCAGGAGGGATTTTGTCCCACTCCTTTTTGCAGATCTTCTCCAAGTCACTAAGGTTTCGAGGCTGACGTTTGGCAACTCGAACCTTCAGCTCCCTCCACAGATCTTCTATGGGATTAAGGTCTGGAGACTGGCTAGGCCACTCCAGGACCTTAATGTGCTTCTTCTTGAGCCACTCCTTTGTTGCCTTGGCCGTGTGTTTTGGGTCATTGTCATGCTGGAATACCCATCCACGATCCATTTTCAATGCCCTGGCTGAGGGAAGGAGGTTCTCACCCAAGATTTGACGGTACATCGCCCTGTCCATCGTCCCTTTGATGCGGTGAAGTTGTCCTGTCCCCTTAGCAGAAAAACACCCCCAAAGCATAATGTTTCCACCTCCATGTTTGACGGTGGGGATGGTGTTCTTGGGGTCATAGGCAGCATTCCTCCTCCTCCAAACAGCGCAAGTTGAGTTGATGCCAAAGAGCTCCATTTGGTCTCATCTGACCACAACACTTTCATCCAGTTCTCCTCTGAATCATTGAGACGTTCATTGGCAAACTTCAGAAAGCATGTATATGTGCTTTCTTGAGCAGGGGGACCTTGCGGACGCTGCAGGATTTCAGTCCTTCACGGCGTAGTGTGTTACCAATTGTTTTCTTGGTGACTATGGTCCCAGCTGCCTTGAGATCATTGACAAGATCCTCCCGTGCAGTTCTGGGCTGATTCCTCACCGTTCTCATGTTCATTGCAACTCCACGAGGTGAGATCTTGCATGAAGCCCCAGGCTGAGGGAGATTGACAGTTATTTTGTGTTTCTTCCATTTGCCAATAATCGCACCAACTGTTGTCACCTTCTCACCAAGCTGCTTGGCGATGGTCTTGTAGCCCATTCCAGCCTTGTGTAGGTCTACAATCTTGTCCCTGACATCCTTGGAGAGCTCTTTGGTCTTGGCCATGGTGGAGAGTTTGGAATCTGATTGATTGATTGCTTCTCTGGACAGGTGTCTTTTATACAGGTAACAAACTGTCAGGGTTGAGTGTAGAGGTAACGTGGAATCACACGCAGGACACACAGAGGTTTGAAACAGATGTCTTTAGTGAAGTCCAAGAAAACAAGCCAACCACGGCAACAGGCCACAGGCGAACAATACGCACACTGGTAAGTACCAAAAATAACAGCGCACAACGTGCGGGACTCTCTCTAACAAAAACGAATACAGAGAGAACAGAACAACGAACTAATACAACACGTGACATCGAACAATTACACACAACACCTGACCAAACACAAGAGAACTAAATAGGACGCATAATGAAAACTAACAAGGAACAGGTGTAACAAACAGACAAAACCAATCAAACATAGAAACATAGAACGGTGGCAGCTAGTACTCCGGAGACGACGACCGCCGAAGCCTGCCCGAACAAGGAGAAGGAGCAGCCTCGGCCGAAACCGTGACACCTTTAAGAGTGTGCTACTAATCTCAGCTCGTTACCTGTATAAAAGACACCTGGGAGCCAGAAATCTTTCTGATTGAGAGGGGGTCAAATACTTATTTCCCTCATTAAAATGCAAATCAATTTATAACATTTTTGACATTAGTTTTTCTAGATTGTTTTGTTGTTATTCTGTCTCTCACTGTTCAAATAAACCTACCATTAAAATTATAGACTAATCATTTCTTTGTCAGTGGGCAAACGTACATAATCAGCAGGGGATCAAATACATTTTTCCCTCACTGTAAGTGCATACATTTTTCATAATTTTTTCATACTGTATATGTATATATATATATATATATATATATATAAATATATATATATATATATATGTGTGTATGTATGTGTTTATATGTATATGTGTATGTGTGTATTTGTGTATCTACAGTCGTGGTCAAAAGTTATGATAATGACACAAGTATTGGTCTTCACAAAGTTCACTGTTTCAGTGTTATGAGATATTTTTGTCAGATGTCACTATGGTATACTGAAGTATAATTACAAGCATTCCATAAATGTCAAAGGTTTTTATTGACAATTACATTAAGTTTATGCAAAGAGTCAATATTTGCAGTCTTGACCCTTCTTTTTCAAGACCTTCTGGGCCACATCCTGACTGATGGCAGCCCATTCTTGCATAATCAATGCTTGGAGTTTGTCAGAATTTGTGGGATTTTGTTTGTCCAGCCACCTCTTGAGGATCGACCACAAGTTCTCAATGGGATTAAGGTCTGGGGAGTTTCCTGGCCATGGACCCAAAATGTCGATGTTTTGTTCCCCAAGCTACTTAGTTATCACTTGTGCCTTATGGCAAGGTGCTCCATCATGCTGGAAAAGGCATTGTTCTTCACCAAACTGTTCGTGGATGGTTGGGAGAAGTTGCTCTCGGAGGATGTGTTGGTACCATTCTTTATTCATGGCTGTGTTCTTAGGCAAAATTGTGAGTGAGCCCACTCACTTGGCTGAGAAGCAACCCCACACATGAATGGTCTCAGGATGCTTTACTGTTGGCATGACACAGAACTGATGGTAGTGCTCACTTTGTCTTCTCCGGACAAGGTGTTTTCCAGATGCCCCAAACAATCGGAAAGGGGATTCATCAGAGAAAATGACTTCACCCCAGTCCTCAGCAGTCTAATCACTATACCTTTTGCAGAACATCAGTCTGTCCCTGATGTTTTTCCTGGAGAGAAGTGGCTTCTTTGTTGCCCTTCTTGACACCAGGCCATCCTCCAAAAGTCTTCGCCTCACTGTGCGTGCAAATGCACTCACACCTGCCTGCTGTCATTCCTGAGCAAGCTCTGCACTGGTGGTGCCCCGATCCAGCAGCTGAATCAACTTTAGGAGACGGTCCTGGCGCTTGCTAGACTTTCTTGGGCGCCCTGATGCCTTCTTCACAACAATTGAACCTCTCTCCTTGAAGTTATTGATGATCCGATAAATGGTTGATATAGGTGCAATCTTACTAGCAGCATTATCCTTGCCTGTGAAGCCCTTTTTGTGCAAAGCAATGATGACGGCACGTGTTTCCTTGCAGGTAACCATGGTTAACAGAGGAAGAACAATGATTTCAAGCACCACCCTCCTTTTAAAGTTTCCAGTCTGTTATTCTAACTCAATCAGCATGACAGAGTGATCTCCAGCCTTGTCCTCATCAACACTCTCACCTGTGTTAACAAGAGAATCACTGACATGATGGCAGCTGGTCCTTTTGTGGCAGGGCTGAAATGCAGTTGAAATGTTTTTTTGGAATTAAGTTCATTTTCATGGCAAAGAGGGACTTTGCAATTAATTGCAATTAATCTGATCACTCTTCATGACATTCTGGAGTATATGCAAATTGCCATCAACAAAACTGAGGCAGCAGACTTTGTGAAAATTAGTATTTGTGTCATTCTCAAAACTTTTGACCACGACTGTATGTATATACAGTGGGGAGAACAAATATTTGATACACTGCCGATTTTGCAGGTTTTCCAACTTACTAAGCATGTAGAGGTCTGTAATTATTATCATAGGTACACTTCAACTGTGAGAGACGGAATCTAAAACAAAAATCCAGAAAATCACATTGCATGATTTTTAAGTAATTAATTTTCATTTTATTGCATGACATAAGTATTTGATACATCCGAAAAGCAGAACTTAATATTTGGTACAGAAACCTTTGTTTGCAATTATAGAGATCATACGTTTCCTGTAGGTCTTGACCAGGTTTGCACACACTGCAGCAGGGATTTTGGCCCACTCCTCCATACAGACCTTCTCCAGATCCTTCAGGTTTCGGGGAAGTCGCTGGGCAATACGGACTTTCAGCTCCCTCCAAAGATTTTCTATTGGGTTCAGGTCTGGAGACTGGCTAGGCCACTCCAGGACCTTGAGATGCTTCTTACAGAGCCACTCCTTAGTTGCCCTGTCTGTGTGTTTCGGGTCGTTGTCATGCTGGAAGACCCAGCCACGACCCATCTTCAATGCTCTTACTGAGGGAAGGAGGTTGTTGGCCAAGATCTCGCGATACATGGCCTCATCCATCCTCCCCTCAATACGGTGCAGTTGTCCTGTCCCCTTTGCAGAAAAGCATCCCCAAAGAATGATGTTTCCACCTCCATGCTTCACGGTTGGGATGGTGTTCTTGGGGTTGTACTCATCCTTCTTCTTCCTCCAAACACGGCGAGTGGAGTTTAGACCAAAAAGCTCTATTTTTGTCTCATCAGACCAAATGAGCTTCTCCCATTCCTCCTCTGGATCATCCAGATGGTCATTGGCAAACTTCAGATGGGCCTGGACATGCGCTGGCTTGAGCAGGGGGACCTTGCGTGCGCTGCAGGATTTTAATCCATGACGGCGTAGTGTGTTACTAATGGTTTTCTTTGAGACTGTGGTCCCAGCTCTCTTCAGGTCATTGACCAGGTCCTGCCGTGTAGTTCTGGGCTGATCCCTCACCTTCCTCAAGATCATTGATGACCCACGAGATGAGATCTTGCATGGAGCCCCAGACCGAGGGTGATTGACCGTCATCTTGAACTTCTTCCATTTTCTAATAATTGTGTGTCACGCTCTGGCTCCGGGACTTTGTATGTTGAGCCAGGGTGTGTTCGTTTCGTGGTGTTCTGTTTGGTTGGGTTGTTCTATGTGGTTGTATTTCTTTGTTTGGATGAGTGACTCCCAATCAGAGGTAACGGGTGTCAGCTGTTGGCTCGTTGTCTCTGATTGGGAGCCATATTTAAACTGTCTGTTTTCACCTTGTGTTTGTGGGTTTTTGTTCCGTGTTCAGTCAGTGTTACTGTGGACTTCACGATCGTGTTTTGTTTTGTGCTTGTGCTTCAACTAATTAAAGTCATGTTCGTTTCACACGCTGCGCCTTGGTCTACTCCTTCTCGTCAAGACGATCGTGACAGAAAAACCCACCATACAACGACCAAGCAGCGTGTCCAGACGGAGGCAGACTGGACATGGGAGGAAGCGCCGGGAAAGGAGATAGAGAGGCTGGCGATGGCCCAGGTGGGCAAAGTGTGGTCCTGGGAGGACATGCTCGGGGGCAAGGGGCCTTGGGGTAGGATCAAGGCCCTGGCGAGAGAGGAGCAGCGGCATCAGCAGTGCCATCGTCGGACGGAGGAGAGGCACCCCCAATAATTTTTTAGGGGGGGGCACACGGCATGGGCGACTGGGCAGCAGGAGGCTGCCACAGGGCGAAATAGGAGAAGAGGAGAGAAGGCCACCGGGTTACGGGAGCCATTGGCGAGAGGAGGGAAGGAAGTCGTAGAGGCACGGCGAGAGGGACTGAGGTGGATTGCCAGTCCGGTCCGGCCCGTTCCTGATCCCCGTTTAAAGCCAGTGGTGTGTGTTCCCAGTACGGTCCGGCCTGTCCCTGCTCCACGCACCAAACCTACGGTGTGCGTCGCCAGCCCAGCCCGGCCTGTCCCTGCTCCACGCATCAAACCTACGGTGTGCGTCGACAGCCCTGCCCGGCCCGTTCCTGCTCCTCGCACCAAGTCTACGGTGTGCGTCGACAGCCCTGCCCGGTCTGTTCCTGCTCCATGCACCAAGTCTACGGTGTGCGTCGACAGCCCTGCCCGGCCTGTTCCTGCTCCACGCACCAAGTCTACGGTGTGCGTCGACAGCCCTGCCCGGCCTGTTCCTGCTCCACGCACCAAGTCTACGGTGTGCGTCGACAGCCCTGCCTGGCCTGTTCCTGCTCCACGCACCAAGTCTACGGTGTGCGTCGACAGCCCTGCCCGGCCTGTTCCTGCTCCACGCACCAAGTCTACGGTGTGCGTCGACAGCCCTGCCCGGCCTGTTCCTGCTCCACGCACCAAGTCTACGGTGTGCGTCGACAGCCCTGCCTGGCCTGTTCCTGCTCCACGCACCAAGTCTACGGTGTGCGTCGACAGCCCTGCCCGGCCTGTTCCTGCTCCACGCACCAAGTCTACGGTGTGCGTCGACAGCCCTGCCCGGCCTGTTCCTGCTCCACGCACCAAGTCTACGGTGTGCGTCGACAGCCCTGCCTGGCCTGTTCCTGCTCCACGCACCAAGTCTACGGTGTGCGTCGACAGCCCTGCCCGGCCTGTCCCTGCTCCACGCACCAAGCCTACGGGGTGCGTCGTCAGCCCGACCCGGCCTGTCCCTGCTCCACGCAACAAACCTACGGTGTGCGTCGCCAGCCCTGCCCGGCCTGTTCCTGCTCCACGCACCAAACCTACGGTGTGCGTCGCCAGCCCAGCCCGGCCTGTTCCTGCTCCACGCACCAAGCCTACGGGGTGCGTCGTCAGCCCGGCCCGGCCTGTCCCTGCTTCACGCACCAAACCTACGGTGTGCGTCGCCAGCCCTGTCCGGCCTGTTCCTGCTCCACGCACTAAGCCTACGGTGTGCGTCGCCAGCCCAGCCCGGCCTGTTCCTGCTCCACGCACCAAGCCTACGGGGTGCGTCGTCGGCCTGGTCCAGCTCGTTCCTGCTACTCGCACCAAGCCAAGGGTGCGAGTCGTCAGCCTGATCCAGCCCATTCCTGCTACTCGCACCAAGCCAAGGATGCGAGTCGTCAGCCTGGTGAGGTCCGTTCCGGCTCCACGCACCAAGCCAAGGGTGCGTATCGTCAGCCAGGTCCGGTCCGTTCCTGCCTCACGCGCCAAGCCAGGGGGTGCGCGTCGTCAGTCCGGTGCCTGATCAGGTCAGCTACTCCACTACGGAGTTTGAGCAATCCGCTCCGTCTATGTCCGGTCCAGATCCAGCCAGCGGGGTCAGACCGGACCGGGGGCGCTACGGGGGGATTGTGGAAGGGTGGTGGTCAAGCCCGGAGCCGGAGCCGCCTCCGAGGAGAAATGCCCACCCAGCCCTCCCCTGTTTGGGGTTTTGAGGCGCGGTCGCAGTCCGCGCCTTTAGGGGGGGGTACTGTCACGCTCTGGCTCCGGGACTTTGTATGTTGAGCCAGGGTGTGTTCGTTTCGTGGTGTTCTGTTTGGTTGGGTTGTTCTATGTGGTTGTATTTCTTTGTTTGGATGAGTGACTCCCAATCAGAGGTAACGAGTGTCAGCTGTTGGCTCGTTGTCTCTGATTGGGAGCCATATTTAAACTGTCTGTTTTCACCTTGTGTTTGTGGGTTTTTGTTCCGTGTTCAGTCAGTGTTACTGTGGACTTCACGATCGTGTTTTGTTTTGTGCTTGTGCTTCAACTAATTAAAGTCATGTTCGTTTCACACGCTGCGCCTTGGTCTACTCCTTCTCGTCAAGACGATCGTGACATTGTGCCAAAAGTTATTGTTGCCTTCTCACCAAGCTGCTTGCCTATTGTCCTGTAGCCCATCCCAGCCTTGTGCAGGTCTACCATTTTATCCCTGATGTCCTTACACAGCTCGCTGGTCTTGGCCATTGTGGAGAGGTTGGAGTCTGTTTGATTGAGTGTATGGACAGGTGTCTTTTATACAGGTAACGAGTTCAAACAGGTGCAGTTAATACAGGTAATGAGTGGAGAAGAGGAGGGCTTCTTAAAGAAAAACTAACAGGTCTGTGAGAGCCGGAATTCTTACTTGTTGGTAGGTGATCAAATACTTATGTCATGCAATCAAATGCAAATTAATTACTTAAAAATCATACAATGTGATTTTCTGGATTTTTGTTTTAGATTCCGTCTCTCACAGTTGAAGTGTACCTATGATAAAAAATTACAGACCTCTACTTGCTTTGTAAGTAGGAAAACCTGCAAAATCGGCAGTGTATCAAATACTTGTTCTCCCCACTGTATGTATATATGTATCATGCTGTGGGGATGTTTTTCATCGGCAGGGACTGGGAAACTGGTCACAATTGGAGGAATGATGGATGGCGCTAAATACAGGGAAATTATTCCGGGAAACCTGTTTCAGTCTTCTAAAGATTTGAGACTTGGACGGAGGTTCACCTTCCAGCAGGACAATGACCCTAAGCATACTGCTAAAGCAACACCCGAGTGGTTTAAGGGGAAACCTTTAAATGTCTTGGAATGGCCTAGTCAAAGCCCAGAACTCAATCCTATTGAGAATCTGTGGTATGACTTAAAGATTGCTGTACACCAGCGGAACCCATCCAACTTGATGGAGCTGGAGCAGTTTTGCCTTGAAGAATGGGCAAAAATCCCAGTGGCTAGATGTGCCAAACTAATAGAGACATACCCCAAGAGACTTGCAGCTGTAATTGCTGCAAAATGTGGCTCTACAAAGTATTGACTTTGGGGGGGTGAATAGTTATGCACGCTCAAGTTTTCTGTTTTTTTTGTCTTATTTCTTGCATCTTCAAAGTGGTAGGCATATTATGTAAATCAACTGATACAACCCCCCCCCCAAATCCATTTTAATTCCAGGTTGTAAGGCAACAAAATAGGAAAAATGCCAAGGGGGGTGAATACTTTCGCAAGCCACTGTATTGTTCAGGGCCAGGCAATGTGAGGTAATGTATTTCATGTATTTTCCCTTAGACCAGGAATGCACAAGGGCTCCAGTGCTTCGACTTGTGAGAATATAGATTTAGTTTGGTTTTAGATTTTTATTTTGCCTTGGGCACAGGTCTTGGTTTTGCCTTGGGGTCAGGTCTTGGTGCAGTGTCTGACGTGCTGTGTAGTTCTATACTGCAGGGTTTCGCAAAGTCGGTCCTCGGTCAAAGCTTGATGTTGAGTTGTTATTTTAATCAGCTGTGTAGTGCTAGGGCAAAAACCATTTTATCCAGAGCGACTTACAGTGGTGAGTGCATATATGTTCATACTGGTCCCCTGGGGGAATCAAACACACAACCCTGGCATTGTAAGCACCATGCTCTATCAATTGAGGTACACAGGACTATAGGACCTGGGGGGGGCAGGACCGAGTTTGGGAAACCCTGTTTATACTATATGTGAGAGGCGTTATGTGACAGGATGACTCACTGTTGTAATTTGGCCCAGATATTGTTGGTGATGCTGTGGTGGCGTCCTGTTGTAATTTGGCTCAGATATTATTGGTGATGCTGTGGTGGCGTCCTGTTGTAATTTGGCTCAGATATTGTTGGTGATGCTGTGGTGGCGTCCTGTTGTAATTTGGCTCATATATTGTTGGTGATGCTGTGGTGGCGTCCTGTTGTAATTTGGCTCAGATATTGTTGGTGATGCTGTGGTGGCGTCCGAATGTACCTCATATATCTTTCCATTTGTATGTGAATAATTACAATCAACAGGTGATTAGTAAACAGTATCCATGTTTTCAGGGTGAACCAATTTGAAATACCTGCTGTCGGTGTAGACAATGTATTACTATGGTGATGATGACGTACTTGAGGTATTGCAGCCATCTTTGAATCTTAAATGTGAATGTCTTGGGTCAATAAGTATTCAACCCCTTTGTTATGGCAAGTCTAAATAAGTTCAGGAGTGAAAAAAAAAAAAAAAGCTTAGCAAGTCACATGGACTAACTCTTTGTGCAATAATAGTGTTTAACATGATTTTTGAACGACTACCTCATCTATGACCGTGGAATTATCTGTAAGGTCCCTCAGTCAAGCAGTGAATTTCCATCATAGATTCAACCACAAAGACCAGGGAGGTTTTACAATGTCTCGCAAAGAAGGGCTCCTATTGGTAGATGGAATAAAAAAAAAAGGCCACATTGAATATCCCTTTGAGCATGATGAAGTTATTAAGTACACTTTGGATGGTGTATCAATACACCTAGTCACTACAAAGATACAGGCATCCTTCCTAACTTAGTTGCCGGAAAGGAAGGAAACCGCTCAGGGATTTCACTATGAGCCCAATGGTGACTTTAAAACGGTTACAGAGTTTAATGTCTGTGATAGGAAAAAGCTGAGAATGTATCAACAACATTGTAGTTACTCCACAATACAATACAATACTAACTTAATTGACAGAGTGAAAAGAAGGAAGCCTGTACAGAATAAAAATATTCCGAAACACACATCCTGTTTGCAATAAGGCAGTAAAGTAATACTGCAAAGAAAGTGGCAAGGTAATTAACTTTTTGTCTTGAACACAAAGTGTTATGTTTGGGGGAAATCCAATACAACACATTACTGAGTACCTTTCTCCATATTTTCAAGCATAGTGGTGGCTGCATCATGTTATGGGTATGCTTTTAATCATTAAGGACCGGGGTGTTTTTCAGGATAAAAAATCAACGGAATGGAGCTCAGCACAGGCAAAATCCTAGAGGAAAATCCGGTTCAGTCTGCTTTCCACCAGACACTGGGAGATTAATTCACCTTTCAGCAGGACAATAACCCAAATAAAACACAAGGGCAAATCTACACTGGAGTTGCTTATCAAGAAGACAGTGAATGTTCTTTAGTGGCCGAGTTACAGTTTTGACTTAAATCTACTGGCAAATATATGGCAAGACCTAAAAATGGTTGTCTAGCAATGGTCAACAACCAATTCGACAGAGCTTGAAGAATTTTGAAAAGAATAATGGGCAAATGTTGCTCAATCCAGGTGTGGAAAGCTCTTAGAGATTTACTCAGAAAGATTCAGATGTAATCGCTGCCAAAGGTGCTTCTACAAAGTATTGACTCAGGGGTTTGAATATTTATTATATGTAAATGAGATATTTCTGTATTAAAATGTTCAATATATATTTTTTTAAATCTAAAAACCTGTTTACACTTTGTCATTATGGGGTATTGTGTGTAGATTGGTGTGAAAAACAACAACAATTTAATCTATTTTGAATTCAGGCTGTAATCAATATAATGTGGAATAGGTCAAGTGGTGTGAATACTTTCTGAAGGCACTGTATGCAGTATGCACATATCTACCTCAATTACCTCAACTACCTCAACTACCTCAATTACCTCAACTACCTCAACTACCTCAATTACCTCAACTACCTCAACTACCTCAATTACCTCAATTACCTCAACTACCTCAACTACCTCAATTACCTCAATTACCTCAACTACCTCAACTACCTCAATTACCTCAACTACCTCAACTACCTCAATTACCTCAACTACCTCAATTACCTCAATTACCTCAACTACCTCAATTACCTCAATTACCTCAACTACCTCAACTACCTCAATTACCTCAACTACCTCAATTACCTCAACTACCTCAATTACCTCAATTACCTCAACTACCTCAACTACCTCAATTACCTCAAGTACCTCAACTACCTCAATTACCTCAACTACCTCAATTACCTCAATTACCTCAACTACCTCAACTACCTCAACTACCTCAATTACCTCAACTACCTCAACTACCTCAACTACCTCAACTACCTCAATTACCTCAACTACCTCAATTACCTCAACTACCTCAACTACCTCAACTACCTCAATTACCTCTTACCCCTCGTTATTGTTATTTTATTGTGTTACTATTTCCGTTTCAACTCTGCATTTTTGGGAAAAGGCTCGTAAGTAAGCATATCATGGTAAAGTCTACACCTGTTGTGTTTGGGTTCATTCACCCTGCCCACATACCGTACCTCACAGTGTTTGTTGTGTGTTTTTACCACCCTGTGAGACTTTAGTTACTTTTATTATAAAACTCTTGACAACACACTTATCCCTGATTAGCTCCCATTGTCACATTCTGCCAAATTCAACACTGTCGGCGAGAGCCGAGACAAAATGTGTATCAGGTTCCAATTATGTCTAGTCTCTGTCTTTTAAACATAATTATACAGTGATTACAGGGCAGAGAGAAAATCCTTCTAATCACCCTGTAACTCTTCCCAAGGGGAAGAGAAGGTTGTTTGGGTGGGTGGTTGTAGAGATAGCATTATTAATTTGATTAAATAAAATAAAAACTCTAACTCCTATCTCTCTCTGCCCCACTTTCCCCAGAGGAGAGAACTGGGCAGAAGTGATAAAAAATTGAAGTGAGAAATGTGGATGGAGTCTGCGTGTTTGTGTGTGTGTGTGTATGTGTGTGTGTGTGTGTGTGTGTGTGTGTGTGTGTGTGTGTGTGTGTGTGTGTGTGTGTGTGTGTGTGTGTGTGTGTGTGTGTGTGTGTGTGGCTCAGCACTCAGCTATATTAATCTGTCATTACTTCTCAGTTCAACAAGTCTTAGTGGCTCCTTTCTGTGGAAAATATGTAAATGAATGTGCAGTCTGTGTCAGGGATATAGGTAAATACTTTAGCTTACTGTCTATCATAGTTAGATTGATGCTGCCGGAGACATTTAAAAAAAAATCTATTTAACTGCTGATTGTGTTTAATGCACCGTAGAGGTTTGGTTTCCATTGCAGACTTCTGGGCCTATATTCACAGAGCAGCTCAGAGTAGGTGCTGATCTAGGATCAGTAGCCGTACCAGGCGGTGGTGCAGCCCGACAGGATGCTCTCAATGGTGCATCTGTAAAAAATTTGTGAGGGTTTTAGGTGCCAAGCCAAATTTCTTCAGCCTCCTGAGGTTGAAGAGGCTCTATTGCACCTTCTGATCTGTACTTCTCCACAACTTTGTCCCTGACCTGTTTGGAGAGCTCCTTGGTCTTCATGGTGCCCCTTGCTTGGTGGTGCCCCTTGCTTAGTGGTGTTGCAGGCTCTGGGGCATTTCAGAACAGGTGTATATATACTGAGATCATGTGACACTTAGATTGCACGCAGGTGGACTTTATTTAACTAATTATGTGACTTCTGAAGGTAATTGGTTGCACCAGATCTTATTTAGGGGCTTCATAGCAAAGGGGGTGAATACATATGCACCACCACATTTCCGTTATTTATTTTTTAGACTTTTTTGAAACAAGTAGTTTTTTTCATTTCACTTCACCAATTTGGACTATTTTGTGTATGTCCATTACATGAAATCCAAACAAAAATCCATTTAAATTACAGGTTGTAATGTAACAAAATAGGAAAAAATGCCAAGGGGGATGAAAACTTTTGCAAGGCACTGTACCTGAACCACCTATTGAGATGTGCCTTGTGTTAAGTCAATCAGGTGTTAAATGAGGTGAAAAGGAGACTGGAGTGCCACTTTAAATACAGTGTACCTTTAATTAGAGTTTTCTCTACAGACTCAATATAATATGTTGAGAGAACGGGTTCAGAATATTAGAGATCAATTAAAGAAAGCCATCTAAATATATGCATATTCGTCACTGTTTCAGCACCAATTGGTAGATTTAAAATACTCAGAACTAGATAATTTAGGGTTTGTATTTATGAATCATTTTTAAAAAAATCTAGTTTGGAGAGCCTTTATGCACAAAATATATAGGTGAATAAAATATACATTGGTTTGATTCATCCTAATCGTGGCACTGTGATGACAACGGTCCAGTCATCATGAACCTTGCGCCAGGATCCAGGTTTTAACTGCTGTCTGTGGTCTGAGTTCCACAATGATTCAAATAGGCAACACGTCCCAAATTATTGCACAACATTAGCCTAATATGATCCACTATTGCTAGCAACCCTCAGGAACAAATACACGGACGTGACAGAGTAAAAGGTAAACGGAATGGAATGGAAGAATGCAAAAAATGTAGTCTACAAATCGAAAGAAACTAACACTAAAGTGACAGTTTTAAATATATATGGGAATTACTGACGGTGGCTCCCGATAGTGGATAATATTTAACATGATACAAAATTAAAAAAAAAAAAAAGAAATAAAAGCCTGGGTATATAATTAAAACATTATTTTGCTCATAAATCAACTCAGTAGCTTCTGCCTTAACCTAATGGATCATCAACTCAGTAGGTTCTGCCTTAACCTAATGGATCATCAACTCAGTAGGTTCTGCCTTAACCTAATGGATCATCAACTCAGTAGCTTCTGCCTTAACCTAATGGATCATCAACTCAGTAGCTTCTGCCTTAACCTAATGGATCATCAACTCAGTCGGTTCTGCCTTAACCTACTGGATCATCAGAGTGTTGTTTATATTAGTTGTTTGTCCTTATTGAAATAGAGAAATACAAATCACACGTATTTATCTGACAAGCTGTTACCTGCTTGAAAGTCCTTGCTCATCAGCACCAGCTGTTCAGCAATCTGTGCTCTTCAAGACACAACAATTAGACGTTTTATTTAGTCTGGAAACAGAAATCTAGGCACATTACACTCTCACACACACACACACACACACACACACACAAAAAAACCAGCCCTGGATGCATGAAAATCTGATTCTGCAATTCAATAAGAAAGAAATCTGTCTAGGGGGTCAAGCTGCCTCACTCTGCAGAAACAGGAAACAGACTAGCGTCCTCTCTAGGGGGTCAAGCTGCCTCACTCTGCAGAAACAGGAAACAGACTAGTGTCCTCTCTAGGGGGTCAAGCTGCCTCACTCTGCAGAAAAGGAAACAGACTAGCGTTCTGTCTAGGGGGCGTACTTGTACATCAAGCTGCTTCACTCTCTGCAGTAACATGAGATAGGCTCCTGCCCAATGGGACGTTCTGGCTCAGACAAGGCTACTTAATTAATATTGATTAGACATAAAGAAGAACTGGAGTGTATCAAAAGTTTTATTATCAGGGTAATTAGCATGTTTTTTTTTTGTTCACGGTAACATGTAAGAACATGGTAAACTCACATTATAGATTTGGTTGTGATACAGTGGGGAGAACAAGTATTTGATACACTGGCGATTTTGCAGGTTTTCCTACTTACAAAGCATGTAGAGGTCTGTCATTTTTATCATAGGTTCACTTCAACTGTGAGAGACGAAATCTAAAACAAAAATCCAGAAAATCACATTGTATGATTTTTAAGTAATTAATTTGCATTTTATTGCATGACATAAGTATTTGATACATCAGAAAAGCAGACCTTAATATTGGGTACAGAAACCTTTGTTTGCAATTACAGAGATCATACGTTTCCTGTAGGTCTTGACCAGGTTTGCACACACTGCAGCAGGGATTTTGGCCCACTTCTCCATACAGACCTTCTCCAGATCCTTCAGGTTTCGGGGCTGTCGCTGGGCAATACGGACTTTCAGCTCCCAGCAAATATTTTCTATTGGGTTCAGGTCTGGAGACTGGCTAGGCCACTCCAGGACCTTGAGATGCTTCTTACGGAGCCACTCCTTAGTTGCCCTGTCTGTGTGTTTCGGGTCGTTGTCATGCTGGAAGACCCAGGCACGACCCATCTTCAATGCTCTCACTGAGGGAAGGAGGTTGTTGGCCAAGATCTCGCGATACATGGTCCCATCCATCCTCCCCTTAATACGGTGCAGTCGTCCTGTCCACTTTACAGAAAAGCATCCCCAAATAATGATGTTTCCACCTCCATGCTTCACGGTTGGGATGGTGTTCTTGGGGTTGTCCTCATCCTTCTTCTTCCTCCAAACACAGCGAGTGGAGTTTAGACCAAAAAGCTATATTTTTGTCCCATCAGACCACATGACTTTCTCCCATTCCTCCTCTGGATCATCCAGATGGTCATTGGCAAACTTCAGACGGGCCTGGACAAGTGCTGGCTTGAGCAGGGGGACCTTGTGTGCGCTGCAGGATTTTAATCCATGACGGCGTAGTGTTTTACTAATGGTTTTCTTTGAGACTGTGGTCCCAGCTCTCTTCAGGTCATTGACCAGGTCCTGCCGTGTAGTTCTGGGCTGATCCCTCACCTTCCTCATGATCATTGATGCCCCACGAGGTGAGATCTTGCATGGAGCCCCAGACCGAGGGTGATTGAACGTCATCTTGAACTTCTTCCATTTTCTAATAATTGCGTCAACAGTTGTTGCCTTCTCACCAAGCTTCTTGCCTATTGTCCTGTAGCCCATCCCAGCCTTGTGCAGGTCTACAATTGTATCCCTGATGTCCTTACACAGTTCTCTGGTCTTAGTCATTGTGGAGAGGTTGGAGTCTGTTTGATTGAGTGTGTGGACAGGTGTCTTTTATACAGATAACGAGTTAAAACAGGTGCAGTTAATACAGGTAATGAGTGGAGAACAGGAGGGCTTCTTAAAGAAAAACTAACAGGTCTGTGAGAGCCGGAATTCTTACTGGTTGGTAGGTGATCAAATACGTATGTCATGCAATAAAATGCAAATTAATTACTTAAAAATCATACAATGTGATTTTCTGGATTTTTGTTTTAGATTCCGTCTCTCACAGTTGAAGTGTACCTATGATAAAAATTACAGACCTCTACATGCTTTGTAAGTAGGAAAACCTGCAAAATCGACAGTGTATCAAATACTTGTTCTCCCCACTGTATATGACTATATTCCTGGGTATTGAGCGAACATGGGTCCTATTGCAAGAACAATCTTATTTTCTGTTTATCAAGACAGAGTATCCTGTCCATAATTTCAAATGAAGACCAAGAGCATCACCTTCCTACAATCTCTTACCTCCTTCCAAGGGCTTTCCCCACGAAGGATGTAATATGCTTCTCCATCATGTTGAATCTGAGAGTGCATCTGAAAATGGCACCCTGTTCCCTAATTAGAGCACTATTTTGAAAAGTGCCAGATGAACCCTGGTCAAAAGTAGTGCACTATATGGAGAATAGGGTGCCATTTAGGATGCAGATATCTCTTGACACATTATCAACACCACAGGCAGGATAACAGCTCCTTACCTTGGGCCCTGGTCTAAAGTAGTGCACTATATAGAGAAAAGAGTGCCATTCGGAATGTAGACTAGGTTTCCAAAGGCATACATCACATTTCAAATAGAAAGGCAGACTTGGAAATGTTAGCACGAGATTAGCACATGTCCAATCTCCTTCCGCCTAAATTGCACCCTACATTGTTCATCCGAGAGAGTCTCAGGACGTTTTCTAGAGTCAACAATTTAGTAATTAGAGGGTTATCGAACTGATTCCACCAACAATGACATCATGACCAACAGGCAGGGTAATGACATCATGACAAACAGGCAGGGTAATGACATCATGACCAACAGGCAGGGTAATGACATCATGACCAACAGGCAGGGTAATGACAGCATGACCAACAGGCAGGGTAATGACATCATGACAAACAGGCAGGGTAATGACATCATGACAAACAGGCAGGGTAATGACATCATGACAAACAGGCAGGGTAATGACATCATGACCAACAGGCAGGGTAATGACATCATGACCAACAGGCAGGGTAATGACATCATGACCAACAGGCAGGGTAATGACATCATGACCAACAGGCAGGGTAATGACATCATGACCAACAGGCAGGGTAATGACATCATGACCAACAGGTAGGGTTGTGTTGTATTGCTGTGATTGAAAATGCCTCTATGCAGACAATTTTCTTGATTCAATAATCTATTTTCCCTCAAATAAGATTGAATTGCTTTTGATGATAATCATGACGGAGGACATTCAATACTTTCAAAAACAGACCTATAACCTTTGTAACTGCATAGGTAAAACAATGTAACAATGTTGTATTTCGGTTCCACTGAAAAGTCACATGCCAGAAGAAGGTATTCAATTGTTATCAAGGTTTTATCTTTATTATGGAGGTGAAGTGCCTATGTGTGTGTGTGTGTCTCCCCCTCCGTCTCTCTCTCGCTCCTCTTCTCCCCCTCCTCTTCTCCCCCCTCCTCTTCTCCCCCTCCTCTTCTCTCCCTCCTCTTCTCTCCCTCCTCTTCTCTCCCTCCTCTTCTCCCCCTCCTCTTCTCCCCCTCTCTTCTCCCCTCCTCTTCTCTCCCTCCTCTTCTCTCCCTCCTCTTCTCTCCCTCCTCTTCTCATCTCTCTTTTCCCCTACTCCCTCCTCTCCTCTTCTCCCCCTCCATCTCACTCTCCCTCCTCTTCTCTCCCTCCACCTCTCTCCCCCTTCGTCTCTCTCTCCCTCCTCTTCTCTCCCTCTTCTTCTCCCTCTGTCGCTCTCTCCCTCCTCTTCTCTCCCTCCGTCTCTCTCTCCCTCTGTTCTCTCTCCCTCCTCTTCTCCCCCTCCTCTTCTCTCCCTCCGTCTCTCTCTCTCTCTCCTCTTCTCACCCTCTCTCTCTCTCTCCCTCCTCTTCTCTCCCTCTCTCTCTCTCTCCCTCCTCCTCTTCTCTTTTCTCCCCTACGTCTCTCCCTCCCTCTATTCACCCACCGTCTCTCTCTCTTCTAACCTTTAATAATGGCTCAGTGTGAACTGTTATTGGTCCTTTAATGAAGGCTTAGTGTGAACTGTGATTGGTCCTTTGATTAAAAGAGGAGAATGAGAAAGGGCAGATTCAGGGACACATGAAGAGAGGGAGAGAGAGAGTGAGAGAGACAGAGAGAGAGAGAGAGAGAGAGAGAGAGAGAGAGAGAGAGAGAGAGAGAGAGAGAGAGAGAGAGGGGGGGGGGGAGATAGAGAGAGAGAGAGAGATAGAGATAGAGAGAGGAGAGAGAGAGGAGAGAGAGGGAGCGAGAGAGAGGGAGAGAGAGAGTGAGAGAGAGAGGGAAAGAGGGGAGAGAGAGAGCGAGAGAGAGGGAGGAGAGAGGAGAGAGGAGAGGGAGAGAGGGAGGGAGAGAGGAGAGAGGAGAGGGGGATAGGGAGAGAGAGTGAGAGAGAGAGATAGAGAGAGAGAGAGAGAGAGAGGGAGTGGGGAAGAGAGGGGGAAAGAGAGGGAAAGGGGGAAATGGAGAGAGGGAGAGAGTGGGAGAGAGGTGAGAGAGAGAGGGAGAGAGGGGATAGGAGAGGGGGAGAGGGAGAGCAAGAGGGAGAGAGGGAGAGAGCGAGAGGAGAGAGAGAGAAGAAAAAGAGAGAGCGAGAGAGGGAGGAGAGAGGAGAGAGGAGAGGGAGAGAGGGAGGGAGAGTGGAGAGAGGAGAGGGGGAGAGGGAGAGAGAGTGAGAGACGGAAAGCGAGAGAGAGAGAGAGGAGAGAGAGAGAGAGAGAGAGAGAGAGAGAGAGAGAGAGAGAGATAGAGAGAGAGAGAGAGAGCGAGAGAGGGAGGGAGGAGAGAGGAGAGATGAGAGGGCGAGAGGGAGTGAGAGAGAGAGGGAGAGAGAGAGAGAGAGAGAGAGGAGAGAGAGAGAGAGAGAGAGAGAGAGGAGAGGAGAGAGGGGAAAGAGAGACCGAGAGAGGGAGGAGAGAGGAGAGAGGAGAGACATCATGACGTTGATCAAAGTCAAGTGTCAAATCTATTTAGTTGTAGTGAAACAACATTACATTGCTAAAAGTAAAGGTTCAAATCTATTTAGTTGTAGTGAGACAACATTATGTTGATAAAAGTCAAAGGTCAAATCTATTTAGTTGTAGTGAGACAACATTACATTGATAAAAGTCAAGGGTCAAATCTATTTAGTTGTAGTGAGACAACATTATGTTGATAAAAGTCAAGGGTCAAATCTATTTAGTTGTAGTGAGACAACATTACGTTGATAAAAGTCAAGGGTCAAATCTATTTAGTTGTAGTGAGACAACATTACGTTGATAAAAGTCAAGGGTCAAATCTATTTAGTTGTAGTGAGACAACATTATGTTGATAAAAGTCAAGGGTCAAATCTGTTTAGTTGTAGTGAGACAACATTATGTTGATAAAAGTCAAAGGTCAAATCAACATTACATTGGCATTTGTTTATATTTATCCACTGACTGCACGCCCTTGATTTGAGGAAAAGATGGCATCCAGGCTGGGTTTTTCTTCATTGTGACTCGTGTAGCGATTGAGGGTGGAATAGCCTGAGCCAGGAAATTGAACCTACCTCAACCACCTGTAATAAAGGATCTCTTGTTGGAGGCTGAAGTACATTGTAAAAGTGTAGAAACTCCCGCAGGTTTCAATTTTACCGCTGCATGATTATTCTCAATGTTTTGGTCAGAGATCTTTTCCAAGAGTCCTTTGTAACAGTCACATTCAGTATTCTAACAGAGAAAGGAACAGAAATAGAATTGCCCTTTAAAACAAAAATGGAAATGTAATTCCAGCACAAGACTTTAGTGGTTTCCTGGACTATGGATAATGCATTAAGAAAGAAACCCTGGCATTAGCTGGGAAAAGACAATATTGGCTCATCAGATTCTCATCACACCACGTGGTCTAGGAGAATAGAAAATCTATTCAGCAAATATCTGTGAAATTACCATCTCAGACGGAGTTATCTTCTTTTAGACAGGTCTGGGTCCTCCTCCCTGCTAGGCCTGGGTCCTCCTCCCTTCTAGGCCTGGGTCCTCCTCCCTGCTACGTCTGCTAGGTCTGGGTCCTTCTATATTTTTCCTATTTGTATTTGTATTTATTATGTATTTATTATGGATCCCCATTAGTTCCTGCCAAGGCAGCAGCTACTCTTCCTGGGGTTTATTATGGAGCCCCATTAGTTCCTGCCAAGGCAGCAGCTACTCTTCCTGGGGTTTATTATGGATCCCCATTAGTTCCTGCCAAGGCAGCAGCTACTCTTCCTGGGGTTTATTATGGATCCCCATTAGTTCCTGCCAAGGCAGCAGCTACTCTTCCTGGGATTTATTAAAAATCCCCATTAGTTCCTGCCAAGGCAGCAGCTACTCTTCCTGGGGTCCAGCAAAATTAAGGCAGTTTAAACCATTTTAAAAACATTACAATACATTCACAAATTTCACAACACACTGTGTGCCCTCAGGCCCCTACTCCACCACTACCACATATCTACAGTACAAAATCCATGTGTACGTGTCTGTATAGAGTGTATGTTATCATGTGTGTATATGTATTTGTCTGTGTCTATGTATGTGTTGCTTCACAGTCCCCGCTGTTCCATAGGTATTTTTTTAAATCAGTTTTTTAAATATCATTCTACTACTTGCATCAGTTACCTGATGTGGAATAGAGTTCCATGTAGTCATGTCTCTATGTAGTACTGTGCGCCTTCCCATAGTCTGTTCTGGACTTGGGGACAGTGAAGAGACCATGCATGTCTTGTGGGGTATACATGGGTGACCGAGCTGTGTGCCAGTAGCTCAAACAGACAGCTCGGTGCACCCAACATGTCAACACCTCTCACAAACACAAGTAGCGATGAAGTCAATCTCTCCTCCACTTTGAGCCAGGAGGGATCGACATGCATATTATTAATATTAGCTCTCTCTGTGTACATCCAAGGGCCAGCCGTGCTGCCCTGTTCTGAGCCAATTGCAATTTTCCTAAGAACCTCTTTATGGCACCTGACCACACGACTGAATAGTAGTCCAGGTGTGACGAAACTAGGGCCTGTAGGACCTGCCTTGTTGATAGTGCTGTTAAGAAGGCAGAGCAAAGCTTTATTATGGACATATTTCTCCCCATCTTAGCTAGTGTTGTATCGACATGTTTTGATCATGACAGTTTTACAATCCAGGGTTACTCCAAACAGTTTAGTCACCTCAACTTGCTCAATTACCACATTATTCATTACAATATTTAGTTGAGGTTTAGGGTTTAGTGAATGATTTGTCTCAAATACAATGCTTTTAGTTTTTAGAAATATTTAGGACTAACTTATTCCTTGCCACCCACTCTGAAAATAACTGCAACTCTTTCCCGTTATTACTGAAGAGGGATTTGACCAAAGCGTCTCTGCGTCAAGTTTCTTCCTCCCTAACTTTGGGTCCAGATCTGCTTTCCTACACAGCTCAAAATAAAAACACTCAAAACACCATCATTGTGTAGTGAAAACCATGAACATTTGTGCACCTAAGCGGAGATCTGGTGTTTGGAGGGTGTTTGAATGTAAACCCAATGTAAGTGTTATGATACACTGAATGCATTTTCAAAACAGAATGGGATGTACTCTGAAATACCGAAAATGGTTCTTCAATCTGAATATTGGTGTTTTTAAAAAGAGTCTTGTGAAAACCATTGTTGGTGTTTCAGTGCATGTACAGTAAAATGCAGCACCAAAACATAAAAAGCATGTTTTGGCAGACTGTCTCTCATACAATCAATGGTTTATAGTGTAAATAACGATTGATGCTGATTTTCTAACAATATTCTGACATTTTGTAGAAGACACTGGGAATGTAATACTCTGCATAGGGTCAACAATGACACTAATTATAGAATACAGTTGCCAGGCCCAGTGTGATATTATAAATGATGTTACAATCAAATTGTTTAGGGCTATGTATAGTGGGGGGAAAAAGTATTTAGTCAGCCAACAATTGTGCATGTTCTCCCACTTAAAAAGATGAGAGAGGCCTGTGATTTTCATCATAGGTACACGCCAACTATGACAGACAAATTGAGAAAAAAAAATCCAGAACATCACATTGTAGGATTTTTAATGAATTTATTTGCAAATGATGGTGGAAAATAAGTATTTGGTCACCTACAAACAAGTAAGATTTCTGGCTCTCACAGACCTGTAACTTCTTCTTTAAGAGGCTCCTCTGTCCTCCACTCGTTACCTGATTTAATGGCACCTGTTTGAACTTGTTATCAGTATAAAAGACACCTGTCCACAACCTCAAACAGTCACACTCCAAACTCCACTATGGCCAAGACCAAAGAGCTGTCAAAGGACACCAGAAACAAAATTGTAGACCTGCACCAGGCTGGGAAGACTGAATCTGCAATAGGTAAGCAGCTTGGTTTGAAGAAATCAACTGTGGGAGCAATTATTAGGAAATAGAAGACATACAAGACCACTGATAATCTCCCTCGATCTGGGGCTCCACGCAAGATCTCACCCGTGGGGTCAAAATGATCACAAGAACGGTGAGAAAAAATCCCAGAACCTCACGGGGGGACCTAGTGAATGACCTGCAGAGAGCTGGGACCAAAGTAACAAAGCCTACCATCAGTAACACACTACGCCGCCAGGGACTCAAATCCTGCAGTGCGAGACGTGTCCCCCTGCTTAAGCCAGTACATGTCCAGGCCCGTCTGAAGTTTGCTAGAGTGCATTTGGATGATCCAGAAGAGGATTGGGAGAATGTCATATGGTCAGATGAAACCAAAATAGAACTTTTTGGTAAAAACTCAACTCGTCGTGTTTGGAGGACAGAGAATGCTGAGTTGCATCCAAAGAACACCATACCTACTGTGAAGCATGGGGGTGGAAACATCATGCTTTGGGGCTGTTTTTCTGCAAAAGGACCAGGATGACTGATCCGTGTAAAGGAAAGAATGAATGGGGCCATGTATCGTGAGATTTTGAGTGAAAACCTCCTTCCATCAGCAAGGGCATTGAAGATGAAACGTGGCTGGGTCTTTCAGCATGACAATGATCCCAAACACACCGCCGGGCAATGAAGGAGTGGCTTCGTAAGAAGTATTTCAAGGTCCTGGAGTGGCCTAGCCAGTCTCCAGATCTCAACCCCATAGAAAATCTTTGGAGGGAGTTGAAAGTCCGTGTTGCCCAGCGACAGCCCCAAAACATCACTGCTCTAGAGGAGATCTGCATGGAGGAATGGGCCAAAATACCAGCAACAGTGTGTGAAAACCTTGTGAAGACTTACAGAAAACGTTTGACCTGTGTCATTGCCAACAAAGGGTATATAACAAAGTATTGAGAAACTTTTGTTATTGACCAAATACTTATTTTCCACCATAATTTGCAAATAAATTCATAAAAAATCCTACAATGTGATTTTCTGGAGAAAAAAAATCTCATTTTGTCTGTCATAGTTGACGTGTACCTATGATGAAAATTACAGGCCTCTCTCATCTTTTTAAGTGGGAGAACTTGCACAATTGGTGGCTGACTAAATACTCTTTTTCCCCACTGTAAGTCATAGCAGGGGTAACGTGTAAAGTGGGCCTTTGTCACTGGTCTTCATATCAGAAGGTGGATGTGTCCACTGCTTTTGTCCTCTCAGCCAGTCTTCATGACTAAACTGTTTTGCTGAACCATCCTTGTTACTTCAGCATATGGGGCACGATTCAGACTTGAGATAAGTAGACAACACGTGCTTAATAAAACACGGACTTACGTAAGTCAACCTTTATTAAAGTCCATGTTAAATCAATAGGACTTCCACCTTGATATTTCTGTGCTTTGTTTAGACAGATTAGAAACAGGGGGACACAGAGACACAGAGAAGAACCCACAACGCCCTCCATTTGGCAAATCTGACCATAACTCTATCCTCCTGATTCCTGCTTATAAGCAAAAACTAAAGCAGGAAGCACCAGTGACTTGGTTAATAAAAAAGTGGTCAGATGACGCAGATGCGGACTGTTTTGCTAGCACAGACTGGAATATGTTCCGGGATTCTTCAGATAGCATTGAGGAGTACACCACATCAGTCACTGGCTTCATCAATAAGTGCATCGATAACGTCATCCTAACAGTGGCCAATGCCGCAGCGGTCTAAGGCACTGCATCTCAGTGCTTGAGGTGTCACTACAGACCCCCTGGTTCGATTCCAGGCTGTAGCTCAACCGGCTGTGATTCAGAGTCCCATAGGGCGGCGAACAATTGGCCCAGCGTTGACCGGTGTAGGCCGTCATTGTAAATAAGAATTTGTTTTCAACTGACTTGCCTAGTTAAATAAAGATGAAATAAATAAAAATAAACATACCCCAAAATAAACATACCCCAACCAGAAGCCATGGATTACAGGCAACATCCGCACTGAGCTAAAGGGTAGAGCTGCCGAAAGCTTATAAGAAATCCCGCTACGCCCTTCGACGAACCATCAAACAGGCAAAGAGTCAATACAGGACTAAGATTTAATCGTACTACACCGGCTCCGACGCTCGTTGGATGTGGCAGGGCTTGAAAACTATTACAGACTACAAAGGGGAAGCACAGCCGCGAAATTCCCAGTGACAAAAGCCTACCAGACGAGCTAAATCAATTATATGCTCGCTTCGAGGCAAGCAACACTGAAGCATGCATGAGAGCATTAGCTGTTCCGGATGAGTATGTGATCATGCTCTCCGTAGCCGATGTGAGTAAGACTTTTAAGCAGGTCAACATTCACAAGGCCGCAGGGCCAGACGGATTACCAGGACGTGTACTCCGAGCATGTGCTGACCAACTGGCAATTGTCTTCACTGACATTTTCTACATGTCCCTGACTGAGTCTGTAATACCAACATCTTTCAAGCAGACCACCATAGTCCCTGTGCCCAAGGACACCCAAGGACACTAATATAACCTGCCTAAATGACTACCGACCCACGTCTGTAGCCATGAAGTGCTTTGAAAGGCTGGTCATGGCTCACATCAACACCATTATCCCAGAAACCCTAGACCCACTCCAATTTGCATACCGCCCCAACAGATCCACAGCTGATGCAATCTCTATTGCACTCCACACTGCCCTTTCCCACCTGGACAAGAGGAACACCTATGTGAGAATGCTATTCATTGACTACAGCTTAGCATTCAACACCATAGTGCCCTCAAAGCTCATCACTAAGCTAAGGATCCTGGGACTAAACACATCCCCCTGCAACTGGATCCTGGACTTCCTGACAGGCCGCCCCCAGGTGGTAAGGGTAGGTAACAACACATCTGCCACACTGATCATCAACACAGGGTCATCAACACAGGGGCCCCTCAGGGGTGCGTGCTCAGTCCCCTCCTTTACTCCCAAGTCTAGGTCCAAAAGGTTTCTCAACAGGTTCTACCCCCAAGCCATGAGACTCCTGAACAGCTAATCATGGCTACCTGGACTATTTGCATATCCCCCTCTTTTACGCTGCTGCTATTCTGTTTTTACGATTTATGCATATTCACTTTAACTCTACCCACATGTACATATAACCTCAACTACCTCTACTAACCGATGCCCCCGCACATTGACTCTGTACCGGTACCCCCTGTATATAGCCTCCCTACTGTTATTTTATTTTACTGCTGCTCTTTAGCTATTTGCTTTTATTTTACATTTTTCTTTCTTAAAACTGCATTGTTGGTTAAGGGCTTGTAAGTAAGCATTTCACTGTAATGTCTACACCTGTTTTATTCTGCGCATGTGGCAAATATAATTTTATTTTGTTTTATTTTATTTGAACTCTTGGGGCCCGACTAGGGGGAAGGAAGATGAGGTGGCTAGTCCGGGCTAATCAGAGCATCTCATATGCATCAGTTATGGCATTTTGAAGAAAGTTAGAGCTTGCTCGGGTGAAACTTTCCAAAACAATCCAGAAAAGAATGCGTCAATGACAACAAAATGTTATTACATTGACGAAGGAAACAGAAAAAGGAATTCACTCAACAAGAACATTTGTTTTGAGTAGCACTCCAGCTGCTAATATTCGCTGTATGCTACAGTCCAAGTCAAAACATCCATTTTGATTTACTGATCGGTTTTCTCGATGCTACCTGTAGTTCAGGGACGGCTTGTTCAATAGGGCGATATGGGCGACGCACTGCCAAACGGGAAAAGGAAGGGATTTTTTTTCTAATCAATTATATCACGGCAACAGTAGTTATCAGTGTTCACGTCTGATCTGCCAGCCACTAAATGTCAAATCAGGCTAAAGTCGTGCTTCAAATGGCCCCGCCCGTTTTTGGGGCGATTTCAGTCAAGTTGAAAATCGCCCAGAAGTCTCTCATAGCCTGTCATGTAAAATCTTTTTTTTTCAAATTTCAAAGCTTTCAATACAATCTCTATGGGTGTCTGTGGGCTTGCACTTACGCGCTTTCGTCATACGTGACGTAACCATGAACGTAGCTAAGAAAATGGCGGCTAGCACGACCTGCAGTGTGGCGTTATTTTATGTTTTTAATTTGTAGACTTAGTTTACAAACATTCTGCCAACCATGGATTTCCAGTGGTTGGTTTTGGACTGATCTTGTTGATCGAGTACATACCCGCTATGAACGGACTAAATAATGAAAACGCTGCTGGCAGCTGAATCCCAATACAGCTGGGAGACTTGGCTGGATGACAGTGTCCCGGACAGAGAAGTGGAGCCGGCCACCTTCACCCTGGTCAGAGCGGACCGCGATCCTGGTAAGAGAGCGACTCTGTACCCCGACATTGAACTGCTTTCTGTGTCACTGCGACCTTACTATCTGCCCCGTGAGATCCCCCAATTGTTTGTTACCGTTGTGTACTGTTGATAATCACAAGTTTACTGGAGAACTGAGACCAAGTAGAGACTTTGGACAGGGTGGATAATGGTATAATAAAGGCAGTTTATTCAGAGGTAAAGATATCTGGAATCGCGTGCACGGACTCGTTCGTCAAACTCTTAGGGAGAAGAGAGCCCTGAAAACATTGTGTGCAGACATTTTATACAATAAATGATGTAGGTTGAATCTAGTAGTTCTGATCTTCTGATTGGTCCTGATGAGTTGGGCGAGGTCCACTCCACTGTTGCATTGGCTCTGAGTCGGGTTCTCTGTCTTCAAATGTTCAGCCTAAAGAGAGGGGATTTTTGTGTGTGTGTGTGTGTGTGTGTTTAACAGTGATGATGTGTGTGTGTGTGTGTGTTATCAGTGATGATGTGTGTGTGTGTGTGTGTGTGTGTGTGTGTGTGTCCTCAGAGCAAGAACTCGTGAGTTGGAAGAACTGAGAGACCTATGGCGTGGGTTTTGTAATAATAATAATATGCCATTTAGCAGACGCTTTTATCCAAAGCGACTTACAGTCATGCGTGCATACATTTTTTTTTTTTGTGTATGGGTGGTCCCGGGGATCGAACCCACTACCTTGGCGTTACAAGCGCCATGCTCTACCAGCTGAGCTACAGAGGACCAGTTGTCCTTGGCCACCTGCTGACAAGGCTGACAAGATAGGACTCTTTTGTCCATTGTTATAGGATAGGAACAGCATTGATTGAAAACAAACGCCCAACACAAAATGGGTCATGCACAAGATTTTAGTCAGACCAAGCTATAACATTATATATTTACTACGACAGTACATTCAACCAAAAGCTAACATAACAAAGGCATCAGAGATTATTTATAATCTGTCACAGAAACTGGAATCCATCTCCCCAGATCAGTCAATAAATGCTTCTGGTATTGACTTATATGCTGCCCCTGTCTTCATGTTGTTGCTGGACATATCTTTTTTTAAATGTGTGTAGGTCACCTAAATCATCAGAAAAATTGCCCCTCTTGAGAATTTTTTCAGGAGCCGCCACTGCTGTAGTTGGTAATTGACACGTCATTGTTTGCATATTTTGTTGCACTTGTTTTATATGCAAAATAAGGCCTGTTTTTTTTTTTTGTTAATACTGCTGGTTTGTTTTTCCCTTCTAGCTTTACGAGCTTTATATGTTGTTCAACGCATCTAAATGGCCATTTTGGCTGCTCTAACACCACATGGTATTGCATCCCACTTTTAACATTCACATTGTTATCGTGTTTCTATATTTGCATACCTTAATTCATGTAATATAAATTTTGCATATTGATATTGATATGTTTAATAATTGCAATGTATTAATATTAAAGCAGTTAATAACCTAATTATGCATTCATGTGGTCCTCTGTAGCTCAATTGGTAGAGCATGGCGCTTGTAACGCCAGGGTAGTGGGTTCGATCCCCGGGACCACCCATAGGTAAAAATGTATGCACACATGACTGTCAGTCGCTTTGGATAAAAGCGTCTGCTAAATATTATATTATATTATTGATTGTTATTATTTGCTATTTGTCTCCCTGCAGAAAAACATACATATATACTATGTTACCCACCGGCTGGCCAATCCTAACCACAGCCAATCAAGACCAGGATCAGACTAATGCCAACCCAACTGTCAATCATATCATTAACTCAACTGTACTGTGATTCAATCAATCTGAACAGCCTTCCATGCCATGTACCATCAACTGAATATAAAGACTCAGACACATTAGCATAATGGATGACTGGTGGATTGTATTGGGCCCTAGGCTGACGTTTTGTACAAGTTGTGTATAAGTGCTACTGCTAGCATTAGCAGTCATTGCCAGTGTTTTCTTTTCCATGAATGTGAAATACACTTACCAGACAGTTTATTAGGTACACCACCCTGTTCACGGAAAACAGATTGCTCCTGCAGACAGTGAGTCACGTGGCCGTTGCTTGTTATATAAAGCAGGCAGACAGGCATCAAGGCATTCATTTACTGTTCGCTTGAATGTAAGAATGGGCAAAACAAGTGACCTAAGCGACTTGGATCGTGGTATGATCGTCGGTGCCAGGCGCGCCGGATCCAGTATCTCAGAAACGGCCGTCCTCCTGGGCTTTTCACACACGACAGTGTCCAGGGTTTACAGAGAATGGTGTGACAAACAAATACATCCAGTCAGCGGCCGTCCTGGGGGAGAAAACAGCAAGAATCATGCAAGCTAACAGGGTGGCCAGAAACAGACAAATAACGGCACAGTACAACAGTGGTGAACGGCATCTCGGAACACACAACTCATCGATCCTTGTCACATATGGACTATTGCAAGCAGAAGACCAGATCGGTTTCTACTCCAAATAGCTAAACACAAGAAGAAGTGTCTCCAGTGGGAACGGGTTCACCAACAATGGACAATTTAGGAGTGCAAAAACATTGCCTGGAACATGACAGCAAGTTCAGTTTCCTTGAATGACCTGCGCAGTCCCCAGACCTCAACCCTATAAAGCATCTTTGGGATGATATGGAACGGGCTGGTCGCAGCAACTGAGTGATGCCATCTCGTCAGCATGGACCAAAATCCCTGTAAAATGCTTCCGACACATTGTAGAATTCCCTGAAGAATTCAGGCTTTTCCCTGAGGCAAAGGGGGGTCTGACCAGGTACTAGATGGTTGTACCTAATAAACTAGCCGGTGAGTGTATAATGCCAGTTATTGTTGTGTTGATAATTTGCAAAAAAAAGATAAAGAATTTGAAGCTTCAAAACCATGTCTAGAAAAAGCAATGTTGTACTCATTAATTATTATCCTGGTCAAACTTGTTAATTTGTATTTTCACAAAAATATAGTTTGTCAAATCCTTTGAGTGAAATAATGTACATTTTACCTTTGGGATTTACCAATCACACCATATGTGACCGACTGTCACGTCTCCTCCCGTTGCTCCCCTCCGGCGCTCTGATTCGCCGGTCTACGGAGCCACCGGTCTGAGCGCACCACCTCGGCAACACAGGAATGGAAACTTAACGCACCCTAATCACCTCCAGCGCACCCAGTCCACCTGTTCCCGTGCTCTCACCAACTTATGATGGACCCCTCGCCCTACCGGAGCGTTATGACGGTAAAACTACTAAATGTAGCGGCTTCCTGCTACAGGTTTCCCTTTATCTGGCGCGTCAGCCTGGGGCATATCCATCTGACCAAGCCAGGATAGCGCTGGTGATTTCGCTACATAAAGAAAAAGGCGCTGGATTGGGCCACGGCAGTCTGGGAAGGAGGTGAGGCCGCGGCGCCGCCGTACCCCACCTTCCTCGCTCGGTTCAGGGTGGTGTTTGATCATCCCAAGCAGGGAAAGGACGGGGGGGGTGAGCGTCTCCTCCATCTACAACAGGGAGAAGGGCCCGCGTCCGAGTACGCTCTGAGCTTTCGCACGGTGGCGTCGTCTTCCGGCTGGAATGAGCGTGCTCTGCGCACGGCCTTCAGGAGAGGCTTACGGGAGGACATCAAGATGGAACTCACATGTCATCTTGGTCAAAGACTCCAGCCACCCTAGTTATAGACTGTTCCGCACGGCAAGCGGTACCGGAGCGGCAAGTCTAGGTCCAAGAGGCTTCTAAACAGCTTCTAACCCCAAGCCATAGGTCTCCTGAAAATCTAAACAAATGGCTACCCAGACTATTTGTATTACCCCCCCCCCAAAAAAAAAAAAATAATAATTTGCGCTGCTGCTACTCTGTTTATTATCTATGCATAGTCACTTTAACTCTACCCACATGTACATATTACCTCAATTACCTCTACTAACCAGTGCCCCTGCATATTGACTCTGTACCGGTAGACCCTGTATATAACCTCGCTATTGTTATTTTACTGCTGCTCTTTCATTCAATTTTTTTTTTTTTTTTGGGGGGGGGGGGTATTCTTTCTTAAAACTGCATTGTTGGTTAAGGGCTTGTAAGTAAGCATTTCACAGTAAGGTCTGCACCTGTTGTATTCGGTGCATGTGACAAATAGCATTTTATTTTATTTTAACATTAGGATTTAACTAGCAATGCAGATGGATATCTGAGATACAAATAATATTACTACACAGATCATAAACGTAACGTTAGCTAGCGAGCCAGCCAGATAACATTAGCTAGATAGCTAACAGTACACTTTAACTTGAAAATGACTTTCTGACCAATTTTGAAACTTATAATATCTCAAAATGTAGCTAGACTCTTACACGTATACACGGAAGAACGCTTCACAGCAGACTGGAACCCCTTTCACTAAGTAAGACGTCACTAAGTAAGACGTCACGTGTTGTTTTTGTTTTTCCTACAGCTTGCTAGGCCCAAATTGTGTCAAGTCACTCCGGTTCACACTGAGCGTGTGCAATGCCATAAGAATCATCAGTTCTTTCTCGCTCTCTGTCACGGATGCAATCAAACACCAGACTTTTCTGCATCTCCTTCTCATACTCTGCTTCCACCGGGCATTCCACTGACTTCAAAACTCTGCCAACTTCTTCCGTGACAACAACACTGTTGATCACCGTTTCTTCCCGATCACTGTCATCAGAATAACATCTACAATACCTGGTTCAATTAAACTGTTATTACCTAAGTCAGGGATTTCCGATTGATTGATTAGTTGATTTTTATTTTATTAATTAGTTGAATTTAATTGATGAATAGGATTGTCCGATTCATTTTCAGTCACGATCGTCCTCCAGAAAGTAGTCCTTCAGAAGTTTTTCCCACTGATCTTTGTCGATAGCGCCTGCTAAATTCAGGGCAGCAATGTTGTTGAGAGCAGTACCTTTGCAGTTCTCCATAGCTACTATATCTTTCAAAAAAAGCCGCGGTAGAAAGGTTAACCCACGGGCCTCCCGAGTGGCTCAGCGGTCTAAGGCACTGCATCGCAGTGCTAGAGGCGTCACTATTGCTCCCGGTTCGATCCCGGACTGTGTTGCAGCCGGCCGAGACTGGGAGACGCATGCAGCAGGGCACAATTGGACCAGCGTCGTCCGGGTTAGGGGAGGGTCTGGCCGGCCAGGATGTCCTTGTCCCATCGCGCTCTAGCAACTCCTGTGGCATGCCGGGCGAATGCACGCTGACACGGTCGCCAGTTGTACGGTGTTTCCGAAATCATGAATCAGCTGGCATCATTTTTATGGATATATACAAAGAAATGTCAATTGAAAAAAGGTACAACAAAATGAAGTGCAGCTAGTTTGCAGTCTTTCCAGCTTCAGTGGTTGTGTTAGCTGTGTGTTGTTGGCTAGCTCCACTGAACAACAGTGAAGTGAGGAGTGAGCACATTTTCTATACATTGTGCCTCATTAGCTCATTGTTATGGATGTCTCTAAATAAATGTTAATAGAAATCAGCTTAAACAAAAATAAAATGTGTCTGCTTTGCTGTTATTCTGGCTGCAGCTTTTTGAAGTGACTGTAAGTTAGCCGTAGTCGGCTAGCTAGCCAGCAAGGGGTAGGAACGTTGCAAGCCAGTATGGCACATTTAGACCGAACGACTGAACAAAAAAGATTGAATGACTGGGTCAAAATATATTTTATATTTAAGATTCTAAAAATAGCCACCCTTTGCCTTGATGACAGCTGGGTCATACTGCACACTCTTGGCATTCTCTTAACCAGCTTCACCTGGAATGGTTTTCCAACAGTCTTGAAGGAGTTCCCACATATGCTGAGCACTTGTTGGCTGCTTTTACTTCACTCTGCGGTCCGACTCATCCCAAACCATCTCAATTGGGTTAAGATCGGGGGATTGTGGAGGCCAGGTAATCTAATGCAGCAATCCATCACTCTCCATCTTGGTAAAATAGCCCTTACACAGCCTGGAGGTTATGTTGGGTCATTGTCCTGTTGAAAAACAAATAATAGTCCCATTGAGCCCAAACCAGATGTGATGGGGTATCGCTGCAAAATACTGTGTTAGTCATGCTGGTTAAGGGTGCCTTGAATTCTAAATAAATCACAGACAGTGTCACCAGCAAAGCACCCACACACAATAACAACCCCTCCTCCATGCTTTACGGTGGGAAATACACATGCGGAGATCATCCGTTCACCCATACCGTGTCTCACAAAGACACGGCGGTTGGAACCAGAAATCTCGAATTCGGACTCCAGACCGAAGGACAAATTTCCACCGGTCTAATGTCCATTGCTCATGTTTCTTGGCCCAAGCAGGTCTCTTCTTCTTTTTGGTGTCTTTTAGTAGTGGTTTCTTTGCAGCAATTCGACCACTAGGGCCTGATTCACACAGTTGATGTTGAGATGTGTCTGTTACTTGAACTCTGTGAAGCATTTATTTGGCCTGCAATTTCTGAGGCTGGTATCTCTAATGAACTTATCCTCTGCAGCAGAGGTAACTCTGGGTCTTCCATTCCTGTGGCGTTCCTCATGAGAGCCAGTTTCATCATAGCGCTTGATGGTTTTTGCGACTGCACTTGAAGAAACTTTCAAAGTTCTTGACATTTTCCGGATTGACTGACCTTCATGTCTTAAAGTAATGATGGACTGTAGTTTCTCTTTACTTATTTGAGCTGTTCTTGCCATAATATGGACTTGGTCTTTTACCAAATAGGGCTATCTTCTGTATACCCCCCTACCTTGTCACAACACAACTGATTGGCTCAAATGCATTAAGAAGGAAATAAATTCAACGAATGAACTTTTAAGAAGGCACACCTGTTAATTTAAATGCATTCCAGGTGACTACCTCATGAAGCTGGTTGAGAGAATGCCAAGAGTGTGCAAAGCTGTCATCAAGGCAAAGGGTGGCTATTTGAAGAATCTCAAATATAAAATATATTTTGATTTGTTTAAAATATTAAAAATAAAGAAAAACCCTTGAATGAGTAGGTGTTCTAAAACTTTTGACCGGTAGTGTATATCTTGTTGAAGGATAAAATAGTATGAATAAATTCATCAAAATAAAGTTTTTAATGAAAATATGTCAATCATTATTTGAATATGTTGGTAACCCTTTGTATAAAAGTGGTAATGCCCTCAAAGCCACTTTATGGAGGATATATTGGCATGGTTTGCCGGCACTCGACTTTGTCTTGGGCCTAACAACACCCGTGCCAATGTATCCTCCAAACACCGGCTTCTCGGGCATTATCACTTAAGTGCAGCTCTTTTACAATACTGTTTCTATAGAAACAAAGGATATTAGCTTTGTTCGAATACCCATACTAACATACTGTATACTACATACTTAATGAGTACATACTACATACTATAAGTTCATTTTAGTATACTGTAAATTAACACTATCCTTTCAGTTGAGAGTACTAACGCTTCGCCTGTCTACCGGAAGTTGATGCTGTTGCTATGCAACTTCTTGCTAGCTTGTTAACGTAACAAATTACTAGCTAGACATTTTATGACTTCATTAACAATGTCCATTGAGAACGATCAATGACTATACCACTTAGCTAAGATAAGAATGACGTGAATAGTCAAGTCAATAAACGTTGGGTAGTTAGTTAGATAGCATATAGTTCATAAAATGGCAAGTTCCATGTATTAGTAGCCAACTAACGTTAAGTAGCTAGCTAACATACCCGTACATACTGCTGTAACGATATGTTATGCGGTTCGTAAGGCTAGTGTAGCTAACAAATTGTCAGCCGACATAACGTGTAATGTAAAATGTTCTGAACATTTGTCATAATTAGTTAAAGCAATGAACATTTACATTTTGTACTTACATTTTTATCCTCTCGTCGGGCTTCGGCTGCATATCTGAAAATGTTGTGAAGCCACGCCCATTTTTCTGAAGAAAATGTACACTTGTTGTATACTTCGAATTTTGGCAAAATGTAATACGACGTCCGGGAACTTTTGACATACTAACTCTATCCATACCATGACCTATAAGCATACTACATACTCCATTTACAAAACAAATAGTATGGTTAGTTCGGTATGAGTATTTGAACACAGCTGTTGTCTTGATGCAATATCCGCATCCATTTAGCTCTGCTCAAGGCCAAGCAATCTTTTGTTTTATACTGATTACCAGCGTGATTTTATCACAACAGGAAAGACATATAACAATAACAACAACATTAACAACAAAACCTTGAGGGATGAAATGAGAAATGTGCTGATTTCAATCATAACATGATCACACAAACCACAGCCACAGAAAATGGAGAAACCCAGCATTTTCATCCAATTGCAATGTTGTATTTGTTTTGAAACAGACCTCATACTGTCACATGCATGGCCACACATGAAAATAGAACAATTAATATTTGAGCAAAGCAAACCAAAAACAACTGTTTCACTTAGTTTATTCCCATAATTTGATTTAGTGCATCAGTTATCATACTTGATTTAGTCCTTAAAATTAATTGAAGTAATTAAGTCATTAACACACAGTGAACCACAGAACTGTCTCCTAGCAGCATAATTCATGCAGATAAATACAATACAAACCCCTTCTAATCATGACATTTCACAGAAAATTTTTCTATAAAAATCAAAAACCAAAACTCTATATATACAGTATATTACGAAATGTAGATTCCAATAACCATAAATGTCTGAAAAGTGAAGTATAATATAGCAATTGAATGTAAGATAATGAGGACTGGGGGTATAGAGAGGACTGGGGGGTATAGAGAGAGACTGGGGGGTATACAGAGAGGAGAGACGGAGAGAGATGCGGAGAGGAGATGGAGAGGAGAGAGAGGAGAGACGGAGAGGAGAGACGGAGAGGAGAGACGGAGAGGAGAGGACGGAGAGGAGAGGACGGAGAGGAGAGGAGAGGACGGAGAGGAGAGGACGGAGAGGAGAGACGGAGAGGAGAGGACGGAGAGGAGAGGACGGAGAGGAGAGGAGAGGACGGAGAGGAGAGGACGGAGAGAGGAGAGGACGGAGAGGACGGAGAGGAGAGACGGAGAGGAGAGGACGGAGAGGAGAGGATGGAGTAGACAGGACGGAGAGGAGAGATGGAGAGGAGAGGACGGAGAGGAGAGATAGAGAGGAGAGGACGGAGAGGAGAGGACGGAGTAGAGAGGACGGAGAGGAGAGATGGAGAGGAGAGACGGATAGGAGAGACGGAGGGGAGAGACGGAAGGGAGAGACAGAGAGGAGAGGATGGAGAGGAGAGGACGGAGAGGAGAGACGGAGAGGAAAGGACGGAGAGGAGAGATGGAGAGACGAAGAGGAGAGGACGGAGAGGACGGAGAGGACGAGAGGAGAGACGGAGAGAGGACGGAGAGGAGAGGACGGAGAGGAGAGACGGAGAGGAAAGGACGGAGAGGAGAGGACGGAGAGGAGAGGACGGAGAGGAGAGGACGGAGAGACGGAGAGAGGACGGAGAGGAGAGGACAGAGAGGAGAGACGGAGAGGACGGAGAGACGGAGGAGAGGAGAGAGAGACGGAGAGGAGAGAGGAGAGACGGAGAGGACGGAGAGGACGGAGAGGAGAGGAGAGGAGAGTACGGAGAGGAGAGGAGAGAGGGAGAGGACGGAGAGAGAGACGGAGAGGAGAGGACGGAGAGGGAGAGGAGGAGAGAGGAGAGACGGAGAGGACGGAGAGGAGAGACAGAGAGGAGAGACGGAGAGGACGGAGAGGATGGAGAGGAGAGTACGGAGAGGAGAGGACGGAGAGACGGAGAGGAGAGACGAGAGGACGGAGAGAGACGGAGAGGAGGAGGAGAGGACGGGAGACGGAGAGGACGAGAGGAGGGACGGAGAGGAGAGGACGGAGAGGAGAGGACGGAGAGGAGAGGACGGAGGAGGAGGGACGGAGAGGAGAGGACGGAGAGGAGAGGACGGAGAGGAGAGGAGAGGAGAGGAGAGGAGAGGACGGAGAGGAGAGGACGGAGAGGAGAGGACGGAGAGTTTGAACCACTACTTATTCTACCATCATGAACTTGATTGGGGATGCGTTGTAATTGTCTCAGGATTGTCACATGATGAATAGATTTAGGACGAAACATCTTGTTACTTGTTGTAACCAAAAACTAAGATTACTGACCTCAGTATCTCTCTGTAACACAATGATACAGACAGAATCATCTGGCTTTCCAGAATCTTCATAATACGAATTAATGATCACATTAACCCAGCAATTCCTTAAGAACTCTGTAGAATTACATTTCTTAATGCTTCGTTTGAACACCTTAGTTAATTTATGACAAAGCCATTACTCAAGGTGAAGGAAATTAAGAAATTCTACCATTTTCCTGATGTAAAAAGGAGTAAGTAAAAAAATATATATATTGTCAGTATAACATTACATTTTAGTCATTTAGCAGATGTTAGTGAGTGCATACATTTTTCATAATGGCCCCCCGTGGGAAATGAACCCACAACCCTGGCGTTGCAAACGCCATGCTCTACCAACTGAGCTACATCCATTATTGAATGTCATCTACATACTTGGCAAAAGCTTTAGCCACCAGGTCAGGCTATCATGTTGTACTACTAGCATTAGCCACCAGGACAGGTTCTCATTATGTACTACTAGCATTAGCCACCAGGTCATGTTCTCCTGTTGTACTACTAGCATTAGCCACCAGGTCATGTTCTCCTGTTGTACTACTAACATTAGCCACCAGGTCATGTTCTCCTGTTGTACTACTAGCATTAGCCACCAGGTCATGTTCTCCTGTTGTACTACTAACATTAGCCACCAGGTCAGGTTATCATGTTGTACTACTAGCATTAGCTACCAGGTCAGGTTCTCCTGTTGTACTATTAGCATTAGCCACCAGGTCAGGTTCTCCTGTTATACTACTAACATTAGCCACCAGGTCAGGTTCTCCTGTTATACTACTAACATTAGCCACCAGGTCAGGTTCTCCTGTTATACTACTAACATTAGCCACCAGGACAGGTTCTCCTGTTATACTACTAACATTAGCCACCAGGTCAGGTTCTCCTGTTATACTACTAACATTAGCCACCAGGACAGGTTCTCCTGTTATACTACTAACATTAGCCACCAGGACAGGTTCTCCTGTTGTACTACTAACATTAGCCACCAGGTCATGTTCTCCTGTTGTACTACTAGCATTAGCCACCAGGACAGGTTCTCCTGTTATACTACTAGCATTAGCCACTAGGTCAGGTTCTCCTGTTATACTACTAGCATTAGCCACCAGGTCATGTTCTCCTGTTGTACTACTAGCATTAGCCACCAGGTCATGTTCTCCTGTTGTACTACTAACATTAGCCACCAGGTCATGTTCTCCTGTTGTACTACTAGCATTAGCCACCAGGTCATGTTCTCCTGTTGTACTACTAACATTAGCCACCAGGTCAGGTTATCATGTTGTACTACTAGCATTAGCTACCAGGTCAGGTTCTCCTGTTGTACTATTAGCATTAGCCACCAGGTCAGGTTCTCCTGTTATACTACTAACATTAGCCACCAGGTCAGGTTCTCCTGTTATACTACTAACATTAGCCACCAGGTCAGGTTCTCCTGTTATACTACTAACATTAGCCACCAGGACAGGTTCTCCTGTTATACTACTAACATTAGCCACCAGGTCAGGTTCTCCTGTTATACTACTAACATTAGCCACCAGGACAGGTTCTCCTGTTATACTACTAACATTAGCCACCAGGACAGGTTCTCCTGTTATACTACTAGCATTAGCCACCAGGACAGGTTCTCCTGTTATACTACTAGCATTAGCCACTAGGTCAGGTTCTCCTGTTATACTACTAGCATTAGCCACTAGGTCAGGTTCTCCTGTTATACTACTAGCATTAGCTATCAACAGCAGGAGGATGAGGATCAAGCAGCAGGAGGAAGAGCTAGCTGCAGCAGGAGGAGCTAGCAGCAGGAGGAGGAGGAGATAGCAGCAGCAGCAGGAGGAAGAGCTAGCTGCAGCAGGAGGAGCTAGCAGCAGGAGGAGGAGGCAGGAGGAGGAGGAGATAGCAGCAGCAGGAGGAGGAGCTAGCAGCAGCAGGAGGAGCTAGCAGCAGGAGGAGGAGGAGAGGAGAGCAGCAGCAGGAGAGGAGGAGGAGCTAGCAGCAGCAGGATGAGGAGGAGCTAGAGCTAGCAGCAGCAGGAGCTAGCAGAGGAGGAGGAGGAGCTAGCAGCAGCAGCTAGCAGCAGGAGGAGGAGGAGGAGCTAGCAGCAGGAGGAGGGGGAGGAGCTAGCAGCAGGAGGAGGAGGGAGGAGCTAGCAGCAGCAGGAGGAGGAGGAGGAGCTAGCAGCAGCAGGAGGGAGGAGGAGGAGGAGCTAGCAGCAGGAGGAGGAGCTAGCAGCAGCATGCTGAATTTGCAAGTGAAAGTAAGCAGGGCTTTGAAGACTGGCTAGGTTGTGATACGCCATTTCAACGTGCCTAATTATGCCAAACAAGTGGGATGTACATTGAGTCCAAAATGGCAGCCTATTTCGTATACAGTGCACTACTTTTGACCTGGGCCCATAGAGCTGACATTTGGAACATGGTGCCATTTGGGATGCAGAAGTGGAGATAGCAGCTTCGCATATTGCAATTCTCTCCCTTTTCCAGGGTTTTCCTGGAAATATGTGAACGTGTGAAGAGGTATGGAGGCAGATGAATAGAGAGATGTTGACAGGATATTGGAAAACATTACATGAAAGAATCTAAATATGTTAAATACTCTACATATTTTACCAAGCAACAAACATATTGACATAGAAGTGGTAAAGAATAGCGATGTCTATTTTTAAACACCTTAAACATAATCCACTGTTCTCTCACACAACAAAGCACATACAGCATTCTGAATTTCAGTCCCAGCTACCACACAACATTGTCACAACCAAACAGTAAGGCGGTATTATCGTAGTAAGGAAACATCACTTCGTTAAACCATCTTGGAATGGATTTGGTTGTATAAATAAAACCCAGCAAGCAAAGGGAGGGTGAGGCAACACACCAGAGCTAATCAATCCCCCACTGCCCTTTGCGTGTGTGTGTGTAAGTGTGTGAGTGTGTGTGTGTGTGTGTGTGTGTGAGTGTGTGTGTGTGTGTGTGTTTGTGAGTGTGTGTGAGGTCCTGCGAGCCACAGTCATCTGGTCCTGGAGCACTACCAGACTAAGCAGGGGGGGGGGGTGCCCCTAGAGGACTAGACCGGAACAAACCCAGTGACAGGGCAGATAAACCCTAGAGGACCAGTGACAGGGCAGATAAACCCTAGAGGACAGTGACAGGGCAGATAAACCCTAGAGGACCAGTGACAGGGCAGATAAACCCTAGAGGACAGTGACAGGGCAGATAAACCCTAGAGGACAGTGACAGGGCAGATAAACCCTAGAGGACAGTGACAGGGCAGATAAACCCTAGAGGACAGTGACAGGGCAGATAAACCCTAGAGGACCAGTGACAGGGCAGATAAACCCTAGAGGACAGTGACAGGGCAGATGCCCCTAGACAACCAGGCCAAGTAACTTAGTGACAGGGCAGATTCCCCCCCCCCCCCCCCCCCCCCCCCCCTGCAGTAGGTTGTCTCTGCCACTCTAGAGGGAGGCCGGCATTTTTGGTCTGCCATAATGGAGGCAGCACAGATGTATATTTTCTCTAGAAGGTGGAGTGAGTAAGTAGGTAGGTCTCCTTGCTCATATCATCACTGGTGACAAGGAATGCAGCTTTAGACTGGTCCTGAAGCACTGACCAGGCTCATATGAACGCCTCATAGGAGCAGGAGCCTATCTCCTGTTTCTGAAGTGAGGCAGCTTGATGTACCAGTACACCCCCTGGACAGGACACTAGTCTATCTCCTGTTTCTGAAGTGAGGCAGCTGATGATGTACCAGTACACCCCCTGGACAGGACACACTAGTCTATCTCCTGTTTCTGTAGTGAGGCAGCTTGATGTACCAGTACACCCCCTGGACAGGACACTAGTCTATCTCCTGTTTCTGAAGTGAGGCAGCTTGATGTACCAGTACACCCCCTGGACAGGACACTAGTCTATCTCTCCTGTTTCTGTAGTGAGGCAGCTTGATGTACCAGTACACCCCCTGGACAGGACACTAGTCTATCTCCTGTTTCTGTAGTGAGGCAGCTTGATGTACCAGTACACCCCCTGGACAGGACACTAGTCTATCTCCTGTTTCTGTAGTGAGGCAGCTTGATGTACCAGTACACCCCCTGGACAGGACACTAGTCTATCTCCTGTTTCTGTAGTGAGGCAGCTTGATGTACCAGTACACCCCCTGGACAGGACACTAGTCTATCTCCTGTTTCTGTAGTGAGGCAGCTTGATGTACCAGTACACCCCCTGGACAGGACACTAGTCTATCTCCTGTTTCTGTAGTGAGGCAGCTTGATGTACAGTACACCCCCTGGACAGGACGCTAGTCTATCTCCTGTTTCTGTAGTGAGGCAGCTTGATGTACAAGTAGACCCCCTGGACAGGACGCTAGTCTATCTCCTGTTTCTGAAGTGAGGCAGCTTGATGTACAAGTACACCCCCTGGACAGGACACTAGTCTATCTCCTGTTTCTGAAGTGAGGCAGCTTGATGTACAAGTACACCCCCTGGACAGGACGCTAGTCTATCTCCTGTTTCTGTAGTGAGGCAGCTTGATGTACAGTACACCCCCTGGACAGGACGCTAGTCTATCTCCTGTTTCTGTAGTGAGGCAGCTTGATGTACAAGTACACCCCCTGGACAGGACACTAGTCTATCACAGGGCCTTACACACTAAAAATAAAAGGTTCCTGGAGTATCCTTTAGGTGTTCTTCAAATTGAAACTGTTGGGGAACCCCTATAAGTTATTTGAAGAACCCTTTAAAAGGGTTCTTCAAAGAACCCATTTTAATGGATCCTTGAAGAACCTTTTGAATAACCTTTTGGGGTTCGTTTTTGAACTATCCCCCCTCCCCTATTATTATTAGTACTAATAATAATAATAATAATAATAATAATATAATAATAATAATAATAATAATAATAATAATAATAATAATAATTTGCATAGCAACAACACAATATTTTAGTTGTCAGTGTTTATTCTGATTTTAGTAGCAAAGCAGAATAAATATCAAAATATGAGGTAAACTCCCAGCAGAGCCCCAAGTCCAATGGATATATCCTCTGGCGTGTTGATGTTAATGTGTTGATGTTCTCCATATCCATAGTCAGAATGATTGTGCAGTGCATGGTGATCGAACAAGTTTCCTGTTATATTCATCAGAGGTGTAGCGAGGGTGAAGTCTGTGAATCCAAAAAATAGTTATTATACAGATGTTTAACAAAACACGACAGTATTCATACCTTGGTTTATGTGGTAAATGTGAATGAAAAAAAAAAAACGTTTTGATAAAGGTTTTCATTCACATACCTTGTCCATAATGTAGAGGCCTATGGGATTTTCATTGAAGAGGTAAGGGAGGAGGATGGTACATCTGATCTGCATAACATACCAATACCAACTGACATACCTTTGTATGCCTCCTCGTCTGTATACCTGCAGACACAGACACAAAACTCAGCAGTTCAGTCATCTGCACCCAATACAGCTAGCCTTCAACATATTCTTATAGCATACATATTCTTACTTCTTTGTTGATTGATATCCATTGAATTGTGTTCATTTTCTGTTTTAGAAAGATTTGCACAAATATGAAAAGATAGATGGTATCATCATAAAACAATATCAACTTTGATCATATAAGGGACAAACCATACCTTAAATTGAGGAGATCTTTACATTTTTCAGTTAAGTGTCTGCACCTGCTGTCCTGTCATATTCAAATCCAAATGTTTTCAGTTGGGCAGTTAGGTTCCTGCAAGAACCCCCCACCAACTAAGCAGGTTCCTCGATGAACCACGCCTCCTATGGGGTTCTTGGAAGAACCTTTTGAGGGTAATTTTCAGTGCCAAGAACCCTAAGGTTCTTCGATGAACTTTGAAGATCTAAGAAGAACCCTTGTTGAACCATTCATTTTTAGAGTGTAGCCCCATTCTACTGTACCTTGTTAATGCTGAGTGCCAAGCATGTCCAATTATCAGTCTTTGGTATGACTCGGCCAGTGATCGAACTCCCTTCCAATCTCAGGGCAGACACTCTAAACACAAAATACACAGAGTTGGTTCTCTAGAAGGTGGGCAACTCCAGTTTCCCTGCAACACTAGAGGCCAAGCAGCACAGTGACAGGGCAGATGCCCCCACTGCAGTAGGTTGTCTCTGCCACGCATATCGGGGATGGAGGTAGGTAGGTTTCCTCTGCCACACTGGAGGGAGGCCAGTATAGGTTTTTCTTGAGGCTAGAGGGAGTTATACGTTTTCCCTGGTCCTGAAGCCCTGACCAGGCCAAGCAGCTCAGTGACAGGCCAGATGCCTCGCTGCAGTAGGTGGTCCCTGTCACGCTAGAGGGAGGTACGGTTTTCCAACCACGCTAGAGGGACATACGGTTTTCCTGCCACGGAAGAAGGAGAAGCAGTTTCTCTCCACACTAGAGAGAGGCCAGTAGGTGATAAGGATTCTCTCCACACTAGAGAGAGGCCAGTAGGTGATAAGGATTCTCTCCACACTAGAGGCCAGTAGGTGATAAGGATTCTCTCCACACTAGAGAGAGGCCAGTAGATGATAAGGATTCTCTCCACACTAGAGGCCAGTAGGTGATAAGGATTCTCTCCCAGGGGCACTATACCTTATCTCTGCTCTTAGAATAGTGGATGGAGGAGCGCAGGGCCAGGAGTGTTAAGTAAAATACATGTTTTATTCTGATGCAGTTGTTTAAATGGTTGCAGATTATTCATCTGAGATATTTTTCTTTGATTGCTATGTATATATATATATATATATATATATATATATATATATATATATAATCACTGTGGTGAAATATGTTAACCAATAGTGAATGAGACGCTTGAGGACCAAAGCCACAGCATGAAGGTCGACATAAAATACACATTGGCCATGCTAATACATTGTAGGTCTGTAAATATATAAAAAAGCGAGTGCATGGGGAGGTAATGCCAGTGGAGGCTGGTGACGGGAAGATAGCTCATGGTTTTTATTTGTATATATATATATAGAGAGAGACCTACAATGTGTAGCCTGTGTATTGTATGTTGACTATGTCATGCTGTCGCTGTGGTTTTCAAGTGTCTAATTTACTATTCGTACACATATTTCATAATAATGATTTTGTTCCACAAACTCTATATAATGTAGATATATGTTGTTTATTTGATTTATTGATGCAGGGCTCATCCGATTTGCAAAGATGGCCTGCTCTTTGTAAAGTGGATGGATACCAGATGACCTGTTCTTTGTAAAGTGTATTTATACGAGATGACCGGCTCTTTGTAAAGTGGATGGATACCAGATGACTTGCTCTTTATAAAGTGGATGGTTACCAGATGACCTGCTCTTCGTAACGTGGAAGGATACCAGATTACCTGCTCTTTGTAAAGAGGATGGTTACCAGATGACCTGCTCTTTGGGAAGTGGATGGATACCAGATGACCTGCTCTTTGGGAAGTGGATGGATACCAGATTACCTCTTCTTTGTAAAGTGGATGGATACCAGATTACCTCTTCTTTGTAAAGTGGATGGATACCAGATGACCTGCTCTTTGTAACGTGGATACCAGAGAGGGTCATTTCTATCCACAGTGGCGATCACGTCAGTAGGCGTGTGAAGGACGCCAACGGGGCATGGTCCAAGAGAAACAGGGCATGGTCCAAGAGAAACGGGGCATGGTCCAAGAGAAACGGGGCATGGTCCAAGAGAAACGGGGCATGGTCCAAGAGAGAAACGGGGCATGGTCCAAGAGAAACGGGGCATGGTCCAAGAGAAACGGGGCATGGTCCAAGAGAAACGGGGCATGGTCCAAGAGAAACGGGGCATGGTCCAAGAGAAACATCCCCGTTCCAGCTGCTGTAAACGATTACAACAAGAGCATGAGCGGTGAGGACCTGTCAGAAGCGCTGATAGGCTGCTACAATGTTCTCCACAAGACAATGAAATGGTACAGGACAGTGTTCTATCACTTCATCGACATTGCTGTGGTGAATGCATTCATCCTCCAGAAGGAAATGGCTAAGAGCTGTGGTCAGACCCCCATGACACAGCTGGCCTTCAGAGAGCTGCTCGTCCAGGAGTTTGCTGACTACGGCACAAAGTCCACTGCAGCACCTTCTGTCTCCTCTACCTTCTGTCCCCTCTACCTCTGTCCCCTCTAACTCTGTCCCCTCTACCTCTGTCTCCTCTACCTTCTGTCCCCTCTACCTCTGTCCCCTCTAACTCTGTCCCCTCTAACTCTGTCTCCTCTAACTCTGTCCCCTCTACCTTCTGTCCCCTCTAACTCTGTCCCCTCTACCTCTGTCCCCTAACTCTGTCCCCTCTACTCTGTCCCCTCTACCTCTGTCTCCTCTAACTCTGTCCCCTCTACCTTCTGTCTCCTCTACCTCTGTCCCCTCTAACTCTGTCCCCTCTAACTCTGTCCCCTCTAACTCTGTCCCCTCTACCTCTGTCCCCTCTAACTCTGTCCCCTCTAACTCTGTCCCCTCTACCTCTGTCCCCTCTAACTCTGTCCCCTCTACCTTCTGTCCCCTCTACCTCTGTCCCCTCTAACTCTGTCCCCTCTACTCTGTCCCCTCTAACTCTGTCCCCTCTACCTCTGTCTCCTCTACCTTCTGTCCCCTCTAACTCTGTCTCCTCTAACTCTGTCCCCTCTAACTCTGTCCCCTCTACCTTCTGTCTCCTCTAACTCTGTCTCCTCTAACTCTGTTCCCTCTAACTCTGTCCCCTCTAACTCTGTCCCCTCTAACTCTGTCTCCTCTAACTCTGTCCCCTCTACCTCTGTCCCCTCTAACTCTGTCCCCTCTAACCTCTGTCCCCTCTACCTCTGTCCCCTCTAACTCTGTCCCCTCTACCTCTGTCCCCTCTAACTCTGTCCCCTCTACCTCTGTCTCCTCTACCTCTGTCCCCTCTAACTCTGTCCCCTCTAAACTCTGTCCCCTCTACCTCTGTCCCCTCTACCTTCTGTCCCCTCTAACTCTGTCCCCTCTAACTCTGTCTCCTCTACCTTCTGTCCCCTCTAACTCTGTCTCCTCTACCTTCTGTCCCCTCTACCTCTGTCCCCTCTAACTCTGTCCCCTTCTGTCCCCTCTACCTCTGTCCCCTCTAACTCTGTCTCCTCTACCTTCTGTCCCCTCTACCTCTGTCCCCTCTAACTCTTTCTCCTCTGTACCTCTCTGTCCCCTCTAACTCTGTCCCCTCTAACTCTGTCTCCTCTACCTTCTGTCCCCTCTAACTCTGTCCCCTCTAACTCTGTCTCCTCTACCTTCTGTCCCCTCTACCTCTGTCCCCTCTACCTCTGTCCCCTCTAACTCTGTCTCCTCTACCTTCTGTCCCCTCTACCTCTGTCCCCTCTAACTCTGTCCCCTCTAACTCTGTCCCCTCTACCTTCTGTCCCCTCTACCTCGGTCCCCTCTAACTCTGTCCCCTCTACCTTCTGTCCCCTCTAACTCTGTCTCCTCTACCTTCTGTCCCCTCTACCTCTGTCCCCTCTAACTCTGTCTCCTCTACCTTCTGTCCCCTCTACCTCGGTCCCCTCTAACTCTGTCCCCCTCTACCTTCTGTCCCCTCTAACTCTGTCTCCTCTACCTTCTGTCCCCTCTACCTCTGTCCCCTCTAACTCTGTCTCCTCTACCTTCTGTCCCCTCTAACTCTGTCTCCTCTACCTTCGGTCCCCTCTAACTCTGTCTCCTCTAACTCTGTTCCCTCTAACTCTGTCCCCTCTAACTCTGTCCCCTCTAACTCTGTCCCCTCTACCTCTGTCCCCTCTACCTCTGTCCCCTCTACCTCTGTCCCCTCTAACTCTGTCCCCTCTAACTCTGTCCCCTCTAACTCTGTCCCCTCTAACTCTGTCCCCTCTAACTCTGTCCCCTCTAACTCTGTCCCCTCTAACTCTGTCCCCTCTACCTCTGTCCCCTCTAACTCTGTCCCCTCTAACTCTGTCCCCTCTAACTCTGTCTCCCTCTACCTTCTGTCCCCTCTACCTCTGTCCCCTCTAACTCTGTCCCCTCTACCTTCTGTAACTCCCTCTAACTCTGTCTCCTCTACCTTCGGTCCCCTCTAACTCTGTCCCCTCTACCTTCTGTCCCCTCTACCTTCTGTCCCCTCTACCTTCTGTCCCCTCTAACTCTGTCTCCTCTACCTCTGTCCCCTCTACCTCTGTCCCCTCTACCTCTGTCCCCTCTAACTCTGTTCCCTCTACCTCTGTCCCCTCTAACTCTGTCCCCTCTAACTCTGTCCCCTCTACCTCTGTCCCCTCTAACTCTGTCCCCTCTACCTTCTGTCCCCTCTAACTCTCTCCCCTCTACCTCTGTCCCCTCTAACTCTGTCCCCTCTAACTCTGTCCCCTCTACCTCTGTCCCCTCTACCTCTGTCCCCTCTAACTCTGTCCCCTCTAACTCTGTCCCCTCTAACTCTGTCCCCTCTAACTCTGTCCCCTCTACCTCTGTCCCCTCTACCTCTGTCCCCTCTACCTCTGTCCCCTCTAACTCTGTCCCCTCTAACTCTGTCCCCTCTACCTTCTGTCCCCTCTACCTCTGTCCCCTCTAACTCTGTCCCCTCTAACTCTGTCCCCTCTAACTCTGTCCCCTCTAACTCTGTCTCCTCTACCTTCTGTCCCCTCTACCTCTGTCCCCTCTAACTCTGTCCCCTCTACCTTCTGTCCCCTCTACCTCTGTCCCCTCTAACTCTGTCCCCTCTAACTCTGTCCCCTCTACCTTCTGTCCCCTCTACCTCTGTCCCCTCTAACTCTGTCCCCTCTAACTCTGTCCCCTCTACCTCTGTCCCCTCTACCTCTGTCCCCCTAACTCTGTCCCCTCTCTCTGTCCCCTCTACCTCTGTCCCCTCTAACTCTGTCCCCTCTAACTCTGTCCCTCTACCTTCTGTCCCCTCTAACTCTGTCTCCTCTACCTTCTGTCCCCTCTACCTCGGTCCCCTCTAACTCTGTCCCCTCTACCTCTGTCCCCTCTAACTCTGTCCCCTCTAACTCTGTCCCCTCTACCTCTGTCCCCTCTAACTCTGTCTCCTCTACCTCTGTCCCCTCTACCTCTGTCCCCTCTAACTCTGTCCCTCTACCTTCTGTCCCCTCTACCTCTGTCCCCTCTAACTCTGTCTCCTCTACCTCTGTCCCCCTACCTCTGTCCCCTTCTCTGTCCCCTCTAACTCTGTCCCTCTACCTCTGTCCCCTCTAACTCTGTCCCCTCTAACTCTGTCCCCTCTAACTCTGTCTCCTCTACCTTCTGTCCCCTCTACCTCTGTCCCCTCTAACTCTGTCCCCTCTACCTCTGTCCCCTCTAACTCTGTCCCCTCTACCTTCTGTCCCCTCTACCTCTGTCCCCTCTAACTCTGTCTCCTCTACCTTCTGTCCCCTCTACCTCTGTCCCCTCTAACTCTGTCCCCTCTACCTTCTGTCCCCTCTAACTCTGTCTCCTCTACCTCTGTCCCCTCTACCTCTGTCCCCTCTAACTCTGTCTCCTCTACCTTCTGTCTCTAACTCCCTCTACCTCTGTCCCCTCTAACTCTGTCCTCCTCTAACTCTGTCCCTCTAACTCTGTCCCCTCTACCTCTGTCCCCTCTAACTCTGTCCCTCTAACTCTCTGTCCCCTCTACCTCTGTCCCCTCTACCTCTGTCCCCTCTAACTCTGTCCCCTCTAACTCTGTCCCCTCTAACTCTGTCCCCTCTACCTCTGTCCCCTCTACCTCTGTCCCCTCTAACTCTGTCCCCTCTAACTCTCTCCCCTCTACCTCTGTCCCCTCTAACTCTGTCCCCTCTAACTCTGTCCCCTCTAACTCTGTCCCCACTACCTCTGTCCCCTCTAACTCTGTCCCCTCTAACTCTGTCCACACTACCTCTGTCCCCTCTACCTCTGTCCCCTCTACCTCTGTCCCCTCTACCTCTGTCCCCTCTACCTCTGTCCCCTCTAACTCTGTCCCCTCTAACTCTGTCCCCTCTACCTTCTGTCCCCTCTAACTCTGTCCCCTCTAACTCTGTCCCCTCTAACTCTGTCCCCTCTAACTCTGTCCCCTCTAACTCTGTCCCCTCTACCTTCTGTCCCCTCTACCTCTGTCCCCTCTAACTCTGTCCCCTCTAACTCTGTCCCCTCTACCTCTGTCCCCTCTACCTCTGTCCCCTCTAACTCTGTCCCCTCTACCTTCTGTCCCCTCTACCTCTATCCCCTCTACCTCTGTCCCCTCTAACTCTGTCCCCTCTAACTCTGTCCCCTCTACCTTCTGTCCCCTCTACCTCTGTCCCCTCTACCTCTGTCCCCTCTACCTCTGTCCCCTCTAACTCTGTCCCCTCTAACTCTGTCCCCTCTACCTTCTGTCCCCTCTACTCTGTCCCCTCTACCTTTGTCCCCTCTAACTCTGTCCCCTCTAACTCTGTCCTCCTCTACCTTCTGTCCCCTCTACCTCTGTCCCCTCTAACTCTGTCCCCTCTACCTCTGTCCCCTCTACCTTCTGTCCCCTCTACCTCTGTCTCCTCTACCTTCTGTCCCCTCTACCTCTGTCCCCTCTAACTCTGTCTCCTCTACCTTCTGTCCCCTCTACCTCTGTCCCCTCTAACTCTGTCCCCTCTAACTCTGTCTCCTCTAACTCTGTCCCCTCTACCTCTGTCCCCTCTACTCTGTCCCCTCTAACTCTGTCCCCTCTACCTTCTGTCCCCTCTACCTCTGTCCCCTCTAACTCTGTCCCCACTACCTCTGTCCCCTCTAACTCTGTCCCCTCTAACTCTGTCTCCTCTAACTCTGTCCCCTCTACCTCTGTCCCCTCTACCTCTGTCCCCTCTACCTCTGTCCCCTCTAACTCTGTCCCCTCTACCTTCTGTCCCCTCTACCTCTGTCCCCTCTAACTCTGTCCCCTCTAACTCTGTCCCCTCTAACTCTGTCCCCTCTACCTCTGTCCCCTCTACCTCTGTCCCCTCTACCTCTGTCCCCTCTACCTCTGTCCCCTCTAACTCTGTCCCCTCTAACTCTGTCCCCTCTAACTCTGTCTCCTCTACCTTCTGTCCCCTCTAACTCTGTCTCCTCTACATTCTGTCCCCTCTAACTCTGTCTCCTCTACCTTCTGTCCCCTCTACCTCTGTCCCCTCTAACTCTGTCTCCTCTACCTTCTGTCCCCTCTACCTCTGTCCCCTAACTCTGTCTCCTCTACCTCTGTCCCCTCTACCTCTGTCCCCTCTACCTCTGTCCCCTCTACCTCTGTCCCCTCTAACTCTGTCCCCTCTAACTCTGTCCCTCTACCTCTGTCCCCTCTACCTCTGTCCCCTCTACTCTGTCACTCTAACTCTGTCTCCTCTACCTTCTGTGGTGTCTCACTCTGTCCCCTCTACATAACTGCCCTCTACCTTCTGTCCCCTCTAACTCTGTCTCCTCTACCTTCTGTCCCCTCTACCTCTGTCCCCTCTAACTCTGTCTCCTCTACCTTCTGTCCCCTCTACCTCTGTCTCCTCTACCTCTGTCCCCTCTAACTCTGTCTCCTCTACCTTCTGTCCCCTCTACCTCTGTCCCCTCTAACTCTGTCCCCTCTACCTTCTGTCCCCTCTAACTCTGTCTCCTCTACCTTCGGTCCCCTCTAAACGTCTGTCTCCTCTACCTCTGTCCCCTCTAACTCTGTCCCCTCTAACTCTGTCCCCTCTACCTCTGTCCCCTCTACCTCTGTCCCCACTAACTCTGTCCCCTCTACCTCTTTCCCCTCTACCTCTGTCCCCACTAACTCTGTCCCCTCTACCTTCTGTCCCCTCTAACTCTGTCCCCTCTAACTCTGTCTCCTCTAACTCTGTCCCCTCTAACTCTGTCCCCTCTACCTCTGTCCCCTCTACCTTCTGTCCCCTCTACCTCTGTCCCCTCTAACTCTGTCTCCTCTACCTTCTGTCTCCTCTACCTCTGGTCTCCTCTACCTCTGTCCCCTCTACCTCTGTCCCCTCTAACTCTGTCCCCTCTAACTCTGTCTAACTTCTGTCCCCTCTACCTCGTCCCCCTCTAACTCTGTCCCCTCTACCTTCTGTCCCCTCTAACTCTGTCCACCTCTACTTCTGTCCCCCTCTACCTCTGTCCCATCTAACTCTGTCTCCCTATACCTTCTGTCCCCTCTACCTCGGTCCCCTCTAACTCTGCCCCCTCTACCTTCTGTCCCCTCTAACTCTGTCTCCTCTACCTTACTTACCTCTGTCCCCTCTAACTCTGTCCCCTCTACCTTCTTCTGTCCCCTCTGCTATGTCTCCTCTACCTTCGGTCCCCTCTAACTCTGTCCCCTCTACGTCTGTCAGCAGTCCCCTCTAACTCTGTCCCCTCTAACTCTGTCCCCTCTACCTCTGTCCCCTCTACCTCTGTCCCCACTAACTCTGTCCCCTCTACCTCTTTCCCCTCTACCTCTGTCCCCACTAACTCTGTCCCCTCTACCTCTGTCCCCTCTAACTCTGTCCCCTCTACTCTGTCCCTCTAACTCTGTCCCCTCTAACTCTGTCCCCTCTACCTCTGTCCCCACTACCTTCTGTCCCCTCTACCTCTGTCCCCTCTAACTCTGTCTCCTCTACCTTCTGTCTCCTCTACCTCTGTCTCCTCTACCTCTGTCCCCTCTACCTCTGTCCCCTCTACCTCTGTCCCCTCTACCTCTCTCCCCTCTAACTCTGTCCCCTCTAACTCTGTCCCCTCTACCTCTGTCCCCACTACTCCTGCCACCACTACTCCTGTCACCAGTGAACACACCAGTGGTGTTCAACTGCCAAAATACATAACTGCAGACAGAGGCCCGTGTAGCTCAGTTGGTAGAGCATGGTGCTTGCAACGCAAGGGTTGTGGGTTCGATTCCCATGGGGGGCCAGTGTGAAAAAATAAAAAAAGTATGTATGCACTGACTAACTGTAAGTAGATCTGCTAAATGTGGCTCAGGGCCTAACTGTAATCTGTGTCACAAGAAATCTCCTTGCACTACTTTTTCTGTTACCCTCTGATTTTTTTTAGACTGCTTGGGACTTGGCATTGCTTTACAGCAGAAAGCGTTGGAGGACTTAGGGTGGTCTAAATACTGTCATTGTTAATACTATATATATATACATATTTTTTTTTGTTACTTCTGACAACTTGTGTTTGGTTTGTGGTGTGTTCACTTATGACATTAGATCAGTGTTGGCTGCTAACTTGGCCCTTATCTTAAATAGTTCACTTCTGCGTTGGGAGGCATTGGATCAGTATTCTCGTCGCGTCTCCAGTTAGTACCTTTTATGTAGGGAAGCTAATGATCCATCATGTATGACATTACTGGGATATTGTAAACTTGTATTTTTTATTACCATAGCATTTTTGTATGTTTTCTATAGTTATGTACTTGAAAATGTATCAATTCCACTTGGAGGCCACTTCGGTACATTTGGGCAAACTCGTGAGGGACACCTGGGTGACGTCATACTAAATGTTATGTAGCTTCCTCATTCCTAAACGTACCCGTCTGAAACTTTGCACATACACTGTTGCCCTCTTGTGGACAACATCTAAATTACCGTCAGCTTTCTATCTGAATGTACGGCTTTTTCTATTTCATGTCAAAGATGATGCAACAAAAATAAAAATAGAAAACGTGTGTTTTTATGTTTGTTTTATCTTTTACCAGATCTATTGTGTTATGTTCTCCTTCATCAATGTCACATTCCCTCAAACTTCAAAGTGTTTCCTTTCAAATATTACCAAGAAAATGCATACCCTTGCTTCAGGTCCTGAGCTACAGGAAGTTAGATTTGGGTTTGTCATTTTAGGAGGAAATTGAAAAGAAGGGTCTGATCCTTAAGAGGTTAAAATGTCCTCTCTCTGAATATTTTTCCTACGTGGAGAAATTTCTACAAGAAATGATTAGATTACAGTTATGTACAGTGGGGAGAACAAGTATTTGATACGCTGCCGATTTTGCAGGTTTTCCTACTTACAAAGCATGTAGAGGTCTGTAATTTTTATCATAGGTACACTTGAACTGCGAGAGACGGAATCTAAAAGTAAAATCCAGAAAAACACATTGTATGATTTTTAAGTAATTAATTTGCATTTTATTGCATGACATAAGTATTTGATCACCTACCAACCAGTAAGAATTCCGGCTCTCACAGACCTGTTAGTTTTTCTTTAAGAAGCCACCCTGTTCTCCACTCATTACCTGTATTAACTGGACCTGTTTGAACTTGTTACCTGTATAAAAGACACCTGTCCACACACTCAATCAAACAGACTCCAACCTCTCCACAATGGCCAAGACCAGAGAGCTGTGTAAGGACATCAGCGATAAAATTGTAGACCTGCACAAGGCTGGGATGGGCTACAGGACAATAAGCAAGCAGCTTGGTGAGAAGGCAACAACTGTTGGCGCAATTATTAGAAAATGGAAGAAGTTCAAGATGACGGTCAATCACCCTCGGTCTGGGGCTCCATGCAAGATCTCATCTCGTGGGGCATCAATGATCATGAGGAAGGTGAGGGATCAGCCCAGAACTACATGGCAGGACCTGGTCAATGACCTGAAGAGATTTGGGACCACAGTCTCAAAGAAAACCATAAGTAACACACTACGCCGTCATGGATTAAAATCCTGCAGCACACACAAGGTCCCCCTGCTCAAGCCAGCGCATGTCCAGGCCCGTCTGAAGTTTGCCAATGACCATCTGGATGATCCACGAGGAGGAATGGGAGAAGGCCATGTGGTCTGATGAGACAAAAATAGAGCTTTTTGGTCTAAACTCCACTCGCCGTGTTTGGAGGAAGAAGAAGGATGAGTACAACCCGAAGAACACCATCCCAACCGTGAAGCATGGAGGTGGAAACATCATTCTTTGGGGATGCTTTTCTGCAAAGGGGACAGGACGACTGCACCGTATTGAGGGGAGGATGTATCGCGAGATCTTGGCCAACAACCTCCTTCCCTCAGTAAGAGCATTGAAGATGGGTCGTGGCTGGGTCTTCCAGCATGACAACGACCCGAAACACACAGCCAAGGCAACTAAGGATTGGCTCCGTAAGAAGCATCTCAAGGTCCTGGTGTAGCCAGTCTCCAGACCTGAACCCAATAGAACATCTTTGGAGGGAGCTGAAAGTCCCTATTGCCCAGCGACAGCCCCGAAACCTGAAGGATCTGGAGAAGGTCTGTATGGAGGAGTGGGCCAAAATCCCTGCTGCAGTGTGTGTGCAAACCTGGTCAAGACCTACAGGAAACGTATGATCTCTGTAATTGCAAACAAAGGTTTCTATACCAAATATTAAGTTCTGCTTTTCTGATGTATCAAATACTTATGTCATGCAATAAAATGCAAATTAATTACTTAAAAATCATACAATGTGATTTTCTGGATTTTTGTTTTAGTTTCCGTCTCTCACAGTTGAATTGTACCTATGATATAAATTACAGACCTCTACATGCTTTGTAAGTAGGAAAACCTGCAAAATCGGCAGTGTATCAAATACTTGTTCTCCCCACTGTATATGTTGGAAGTCAGCAACATGTGAAGGGAAACAGAGCATAAGATAACTGCTGCCACAGACATGCCCCGGCCTCAAGCCTTCTCAAGACATCCATCTCTTTCTCTTCTACTTGTTGTTTGCTTTTGATCCGTGACAGTCTCCTCTTACTCCCACACTGGTGTGAGGCGGCGCAAACGGCGAGGAGCCCAGCTGAGCCTGGGGGAAGAGAGAGGGAGAGAAGGAGGGGAGGATAGGAGATGGCTTTGTGTGAATCGTGCGGTAGATGAGTGTGGCTTTGTGGAGGGGATCTGGGGAGAAGGAAGGAGGAGGAGGAGGAGGAGGAGGAGGAGGAGGAGGAGGAGGAGGAGGAGGAGGAGGAGAGATGGAGAGATGGAGGAGGAGGAGGAGGGGAGCAGGGCATGGAATCTGACTGACGTAAGGCAATGACCTACCTCAGTGGAATGTCATATTACTGTAATGTAGGCAATGAGCTACCTCAGTGGAATGTCCTATTACCGTAATGTAAGGCAATGACCGAACTGTGTGGGCAGAACTGAAAAAGCGTGTGCAAGCAAGGATTCCTACAGACCTGACTCAGTTACACCAGCTCTGTCAGGAGGAATGGGCCAAAATTCACACAACTTATTGTGGGAAGCTTGTGGAAGGCGACCCGAAACGTTTGACCCAAGTTAAACAATTTAAAGGCAATGCTACCAAATACTACTTGAGTGTATGTAAACTCCTGACCCACTGGGAATGTGATGAAAGAAATAAAAGCTGAAATAAATAATTCTCTCTACTATTATTCTGACATTCCACATTCTTAAAATAAAGTGGTGATACTAACTGACCTAAAACAGGGAATTTTTACTAGGATTAAATGTCAGGAATTGTGAAAAACTGAGTTTAAATGTATTTGGCTAAGGTGTATGTAAACTTCCGACTTCAACTGTAAAAACATTCACATTATGACTAACCATTTATCTTGCAGTAAGGTATGTTTTTTAGTGAGAGAACAAGCAAATGTGACATACTAGGTTCGATGCCGGGACGTTATCCGGGAAGCTAACGCAAGTCTTCAGGTCTAAGACGAGGTTGCTCATCACACAAGCTTGCGTCACAGAACCCCCTCGGTTAGTCAGTTGTTGCCGAGTATTTTCAGGTTTGTCAAGCCAGCAGCCCAGATGTCACTGAAGGTAAAACATTCTCAGAAATGATGTTCATCGATTTCAAAGGCAGCAGCTGTTTTATGTACAAATGTTTCTCCTTTAATAATAATAATATAATATGCCATTTAGCAGACGCTTTTATCCAAAGCAACTTACAGTCATGCGTGCATATATTTTTGTGTATGGGTGGTCCCGGGGATCGAACCCACTACCTTGGCGTTACAAGCGCCGTGCTCTACCAGCTGAGCTACAGAGGACCGCTTTACTCAGGCACTTCTTTCAGGATTAAAACCTTCTAGGTGTATGACTTGTCCCAGTGGTTTAGTTTGAAGAGCCTATTTGAATGACAAAAAGTGTTGGCAAACACACTGTGTAATTACTAGGCGCTAAGCAGATCATGGAAGCCAAAACACAAAGGAAGGAAATGACAGTTTACATAATCTTGTCAAGGAGATCATCAGAGGAAAGACGATTATGTTACAAGGACTGAAACCTGTCATAGATACGATTATGTTACAAGGACTGAAACCTGTCATAGATACGATTATGTTACAAGGACTGAAACCTGTCATAGATACGATTATGTTACAAGGACTGAAACCTGTCATAGATACGATTATGTTACAAGGACTGAAACCTGTCATAGATACGATTATGTTACAAGGACTGAAACCTGTCATAGATATGATTATGTTACAAGGACTGAAACCTGTCATAGATACGATTATGTTACAAGGACTGAAACCTGTCATAGATACGACTATGTTACAATGACAGAATGAAACTTGTCATAGATACGATTATGTTAAAAGGACTGAAACCTGTCATAGATAGGATTATGTTACAATGACAGAATGAAACCTGTCATAGATATGATTATGTTACAAGGACTGAAACCTGTCATAGATAGGATTATGTTATAAGGACTGAAACCTGTCATAGATAGGATTATGTTACAATGACTGAATGAAACCTGTCATAGATACGATTATGTTACAAAGACTGAAACCTGTCATAGATACAACTACATGTATTTGGCTAAGGTGTATGTAAACTTCCGACTTCAACTGTAAAAACATTCACATTATGACTAACCATTTATCTTGCAGTAAGGTATGTTTTTTAGTGAGAGAACAAGCAAATGTGACATACTAGGTTCGATGCCGGGACGTTATCCGGGAAGCTAACGCAAGTCTTCAGGTCTAAGACGAGGTTGCTCATCACACAAGCTTGCGTCACAGAACCCCCTCGGTTAGTCAGTTGTTGCCGAGTATTTTCAGGTTTGTCAAGCCAGCAGCCCAGATGTCACTGAAGGTAAAACATTCTCAGAAATGATGTTCATCGATTTCAAAGGCAGCAGCTGTTTTATGTACACATGTTTCTCCTTTAATAATAATATGCCATTTAGCAGACACTTTTATCCAAAGCAACTTACAGTCATGCGTGCATATATTTTTGTGTATGGGTGGTCCCGGGGATCGAACCCACTACCTTGGCTTTACAAGCGCCGTGCTCTACCAGCTGAGCTACAGAGGACCGCTTTACGCAGGCACTTCTTTCAGGATTAAAACCTTCTAGGTGTATGACTTGTCCCAGTGGTTTACTTTGAGGAGCCTATTTGAATGACAAAAAGTGTTGGCAAACACACTGTGTAATTACTAGGCGCTAAGCAGATCATGGAAACCAAAACACAAAGGAAGGAAATGACAGTTTACATCATCTTGTCAAGGAGATGATCAGAGGAAAGACGATTATGTTACAAGGACTGAAACCTGTCACAGATATGATTATGTTATAAGGACTGAAACCTGTCATAGATACGATTATGTTACAAGGACTGAAACCTGTCATAGATACGATTATGTTACAAGGACTGAAACCTGTCATAGATACGATTATGTTACAAGGACTGAAACCTGTCATAGATACGATTATGTTATAAGGACTGAAACCTGTCATAGATATGATTATGTTATAAGGACTGAAACCTGTCATAGATATGATTATGTTACAAGGACTGAAACCTGTCATAGATACGATTATGTTACAAGGACTGAAACCTGTCATAGATATGATTATGTTACAAGGACTGAAACCTGTCATAGATACGATTATGTTACAAGGACTGAAACCTGTCATAGATACGATTATGTTACAAGGACTGAAACCTGTCATAGATACGTGTCACGCCCTGGCTCTGGGGACACTTGTATGTTGAGCCAGGGTGTGAGTTTCCTTTGGGTATTCTAGTTTTTGTATATCTATGTTGGCCAGGGTGGCTCCCAATCAGAGACGGCTGTAGCTCGTTGTCTCTGATTGGGAGTCATACTTAGGTAGCCGTTAGGCATTCATTATTTGTGGTTTCTTGTTCCGTGTTGGTTCGTGTATGTAACCAGGGACGTCACGTTTTCGTTTTGTTGTTTTGTTCGTGTGTTCATTCAAATAAAATAAAATGTTCGCATTCCACGCTGCGCCTTGGTCCTCCTCTGTTCCCGACGAGCGTGACAATACGACTATGTTACAATGACAGAATCAAACCTGTCATAGATACGATTATGTTACAAGGACTGAAACCTGTCATAGATACGATTATGTTACAAGGACTGAAACCTGTCATAGATAGGATTATGTTACAATGACAGAATGAAACCTGTCATAGATACGATTATCTTACAAGGACTGAAACCTGTCATCGATACGACTACGTTACAAGGACTGACTGAAACCTGTCACAGATATGACTTTTGGACATATAGTAAATAGACATATAGCCATTTCGGACGCAGGCCTTAGTCCCTCGGCCTCTCCACTAATAACATATTTCATGTTGCAGAATCCTGCAGGGAGCATCTCAATCATTTTAATGAACTAACTCATTTTCATGATCAGCTTCAATGGGGCTTGAACACCCATGGGTTCTAGTGTGGGTCCTGAACTCACATAGGTTCTAGTGTAAGGCCCTGAACTCACATGGGTTCTAGTGTGGGTCATGAACTCACATGGGTTCTAGTGTGGGTCCTGAACTCACATGGGTTCTAGTGTGGGTCCTGAACTCACATGGGTTCTAGTGTGGGTCCTGAACTCACATGGGTTCTAGTGTGGGCCCTGAAGTCACATGGGTTCTAGTGTGGGTCATGAACTCACATGGGTTCTAGTGTGGGTCCTGAACTCACATGGGTTCTAGTGTGGGCCCTGAACTCACATGGGTTCTAGTGTGGGTCCTGAACTCACATGGGTTCTAGTGTGGGTCCTGAACTCACATGGGTTCTAGTGTGGGGGCCTGAACTCACATGGGTTCTAGTGTGGGGGCCTGAACTCACATGGGTTCTAGTGTGGGGCCCTGAACTCACATGGGTTCTAGTGTGGGGGCTGTATTGCTCAGCACTTGGTGCTCCACTGGGTGAAAGCTTTGGATGCAGTGGATATTTTGTGGCTTTTCTGTACAATATATCTCTTTAATAACCTTCTTTCTAAAAACGGAGTTGACGTTCATTATGCAATGTTTAATTTACATTAACATTTTAGTCATTTAGCGGATGCTCCTAACCAGAGAGACTTTCAGTCCTCAAATATTTTAATTTCACTTTGATTTCTGGTGCAAAAGGGTTGTCAGGGAGGTTACTCATTATGAATGCTTAGTCTTAGATTAGGAGCGGGGGGGCTGAACTGACATAAAGCATCTGGGATAGATAGGCTTGATTTAGGAGTGGAAATTAATGCAGTTGTCACGACTTCCGCCGAGGCTGCCCCCCCCCCCCTCCTGGTTCGGGCAGGCTTCGGCGTTCGTCGTCACCGGAGTACTAGCTACTGCCAATCCCATTCTCATCACTCCACTTGTCATGTCTTGTCAATCACACACACCTGGTGCTCATTCCCCTAATTAGTATGTGTATAAGTGTTCCCTCTGTTCCCCTTGTCTTTGTGAGTGATTGTTTGTCGTGAGAGCGTGTTTCACATTTCACTGTGTTTATGCCAAGGTGGATGTTTTCCCTTGTACAGTTTCGTTTGACGCTTTGGGGCGTTTGATTTTATGCAAACGGATTAAACTCTGGACTTCGGAATTGTACCTCCTGGTCGCCTGACTCCTTCTTTCACACCTCGTCACAGCTCAGTCTACGCCGGAGAACACCTCAGCAAACACACCCTGCATCCAGTAAGGCTGCTGCAACCTGCAATAATGTTTCTTCTTCTATTGTAATGCACTGTAGTGTGTTGCATTTCTACATCAGTTCTAGCATGAAAGTATACTTACCGTAATCCTTTTTTGATAATAAATATAACATTATTTGTTTTCTGAGTAAGTGAGTAAGTTTCCTCAAACCCTCTTATCCAGAACAACTTTAGAGTCAGGGCATTCAGCTGAGGTAAAAACAACCACATATCATAGTCATCGCAAGTAAAAACCTTCTTTAAACCTCTTTCTCAATGCAAGACTCCCCTCTGCTCGCCCTTTTCCTAGCCTTGACCTTGATGTGCCCATCATGGAGAAAAAGTAATTTGGCCCCATCACTATGTCTGATGAAATAAGAGTTTCCCCTCTCCTCTCCACGGGTGTCCCAGTGTTGCTCCGTCAACACATCACATCACAACACACACACACACACACACACACACACACAAACGTAAACACACAGCTCTCTTTCACAACACAGACATCTCACTGGGCTTCTAATCTTCTTTGTGGTGTTTCAACACAATCCTCCTCCTCACCCCTCCTCATCACATACAGATGCCTGCGTCTGTGTGTGTGTGTGTGTGTGTGTGTGTGTGTGTGTGTCTCTCTCTGTCTGTGTTGGATACCCACAGCCATCTCACAAAGCATCTTAGCTTAGCTTCACATCCAGAATGGAACTAACACCCTGATGGGAATTGATGAGAGGAAATCCTATTTTATTGCCTCCCATTCAGACACATTCATAAGATATATTTGACCACACAGCTAAATCTCTTCAAGCTTGGTGATTGTGAACACAGAAAAATATGTTAAGACCTTCACAATGTCTTTTTTTACTTTAATATATTCTTGGTGGTTCTATCTAGTGTTAGGTTAGAAGTCAATATGGATCTCTCACCACCTTACCGGCCATAGCAAGTGTTTAAAGGTAAAGCAGTACATATATTGATAGTTTTGTTTTCATGCCCCTGAATGTGAATTAAAAGCTCATTTTATTTCTTCATTAAGGAACCAGACAGCTGTTCCTATCTGTTCCCAACCTTAGCCCTGCCTGCCATGAAACACGTCTTACGGGTGGAGCGCAAGGCACTGTGAAACACGTCTTAAGGGTGGAGCTCAAGGCACTGTGAAACACGTCTTATGGGTGGAGCTCAAGGCACTGTGAAACACGTCTTATGGGTGGAGCTCAAGGCACTGTGAAACACGTCTTATGGGTGGAGCTCAAGGCACTGTGAAACACGTCTTATGGGTGGAGCTCAAGGCACTGTGAAACACGTCTTAAGGGTGGAGCTCAAGGCACTGTGAAACACGTGTTATGGGTGGAGCTCAAGGTGACATGAAACATGTCCAATGGGATGGAGCTCAAGGTGGTTTGAAGCAGCAATATGCTGAGGGGATTACAATTCACTGCATCCTTGATTAATGAATCGATTAGCATTTAATTTTTTTTTGAAAAAGTCAGTCAGAATTGAATGCAGTAACAGAAACCCTCCAAAGCCACTTCAATTAAATACAACAGTTGGATTACGTTTCAATCTTCAGTCAGCCCCAGAATGTGCCCGATTTCAAAGTAAGAAGTGGCTGTAACCTTTGCCCCAATTCAATGAATTGGAGATAAAAAAATTAAAAAAAAAACGCAAAAACATACCTGTGCAAAAACAAGTTGAAACATTCTATGTGATTCCCACGGCGTGGTTTTGAAATGATTGAATTTGGGCTTTGTGGTTCTCACACACTGACTTTATACTAAAGCTCTGTAAAACACACGTGATGGCCTCATGCCTCAATCTCAACCCTGGTATTCTTTTCTATTTCACAAGATATTACATTATATTTTCATCTTCTTTTGACAGCTTATTTATTCAAAGCATTCAGTGATTACATAGCAAATTACAGAGCAACAGGTGTTTGTCTTAATTTAATCAATGTCATAACATGTATACTGAACAAAAATATGAAAACGCAACATGTGACAATTTCAACGATTTTACAGAGTTACAGTTCATATCAGGAAATCAGTAAATTGAAATAAATCCATTAGGCCCCAATCTGTGGATTGTACATGATTGGGCAGGGGTGCAGCCATGGGTGGGCCTGGGAGGGAAAAGGCCCACCCACTGGGGAGCCAGGCCCAGCCAATCAGAATTAGTTTTTTCGACACAAAACAGCGTTATTACAGACAGAAGTACTCCTCAGGTACATCAGCTGTCCTCAGACAATCCCGCAGGTGAAGAAGCCGGATGGGGAGGTCCTGGGCTGGCGTGGTTACACGTGGTCTGCGGTTGAGAGGCCGGTTGGACATACTGCCAAATTCTAAAAAAGGACATTATGGTATATATTCAATATCATCATTAGAGTTAAAAACAATATAAAAAAAATTAATAACACTCAAAAATAAATAATATCTCCAAAAAATAAAAATAAATAAAACTCCAACAACAAACCAACATGAAAAAGACGATGTCCCCTTTTGACCTGATGATTGAACTAATATTACATGGTAACACTTGAAATTTAATTAATATATTCCCGGTCCGGCTTCAGCTCTGAAGACCATCTCAATGGTATTGGTACATAAAGCTCCAAGCTGCTCACTCTCTTCGGCATCCTGCTGGTCTTAAAGTTCAGGTAAAGTGATGGTGATGATGATGATGATGATGATGGAAGCCTGGCAGAGGAGAGATGTGACGGAGGGGCAGACAGAGACAGTGACGAAGAGGACCTCGCGCTCAGAGGAGACGTTATGAGAGAAAACATAATTCTCTTGAACACAGCTGTAGTTCCCTTGGTGGGAGTCATCTGAAGCAGTGGAAGGCTGCAGAATGATTGACAGCTGGCTGGGTCTGGGTCTTGGTTCTGTTTAGAGCCGGAGAACGTGAGGAGGAAGGAGCCTCCTGGGTACTGTGGCTGAGTTGAGCAGGTGATGTTGAAGCTGTGACCCATGAACGCCTTTGGCCCCTGGTGGCCCTTACAAATTCCTCCCATTGAGTCAGTCAGGGAGATGTTAGGCTGGAGTAAGAGCTCTGAGCAGATGGGGCGGCAGGTAGCTTAGTGGTTAAGAGCGTTGTGCCAGTAACCGAAAGGTCGCTGGTTCAAATCCCCGAGCAGACTAGGTGAAAAATCTGTCGATGTGCACTTGAGCAAGGCACTTAATCCTAATTGCTCCTGTAAGTCGCTCTGGATAAGAGCGTCTGCTAAATGACCAATTAATTTTTTTATTTTAGATCACTGTGAAAGAAATGTCAATAATCAAACATCTTCTGTTTACACTCCCTCAGTGCAGACTCAGACCCATCCAGTCACATCCCTCAGTGCAGACTCAGACCCGTCCAGTAACATCCCTCAGTGCAGACTCAGACCCATCCAGTCACATCCCTCAGTGCAGACTCAGACCCGTCCAGTAACATCCCTCAGTGCAGACTCAGACCCATTGTTACGTGCTCCCCTCGGGTGTAGCTCGTCTGAGGAGGAGATGTAAATGCCTCGTGCCTACGCACACAATGTAAACTAGATGGATGGGGAAGAAATGTGGGGTGTAACTAACTAAAATAACCAGACAACAACCAGAACTCAATGTTATCTCCTCTGGGGACGTTTAGTAATGTACTAAACAAAATGAATATACAACAGCCATAAAGAAACAGTAATAAAACAAAGACCAATCAAACAAACCAGGGAAGGTAAGAGAAGGGAATGTCAATGACAATAAACAAAAAGGCCCCTCCTCTTCTACACACCTAATCCTTCCTAACACACTCTAAGCCCTAAACCACGTTCCTACCTGTTACCACAAATACAGGGGTGACACCCGCCCGGCTAACCTAGTGTGTAAAACAGTGGATTATCTACGTGTGAATGTACACCCATGGGCAGAACTACCTTTCCCTTGTCCAGGACCCAGGTAGGGTGGAATACAGCAGGAGGACAGGCTGGAACACAAACAAAGATAAATCAACACAACCAATAACCAAATCCTCAAACAGCCAAACAACAAGTGCCCCCTCTCTCTCTCTTGAGCTCACACGGCAAACAGTTTATATACTCTAGTCAATCAGTCACTCAACCACAGCTGCCAGGACTCCGGACCGAAGCTACGCCCCACCATCGTCAGCCGCAACTCAGCACACCTGTAATAACCAGAACACACAAACAGAACTACCGCTCGGAACCACACACACACACACACTACAAAGGAAGATTGGGAGAAAGAAAAACATGTCACACGTAACACCCATCCAGTAACACCCTTAGTGCAGGTTAAGAACTGATCACAGACAAATCTAAACCCTTCAGTACCGTTTCCTGTTTCCTGTTTCCAGTTTCCTGCAGTACCACCACAGTAGAGCCACAACCGAGCTGTCTGGGTAGGGTTAGATCAGGATAGGGTTAGAGCAGGATAGGGTTAGAGCAGGATAGGGTTAGAGCAGGATAGGGTTAGAGCAGGGTAGGGTTAGAGCAGGATAGGGTTAGAACAGGACAGGGTTAGAGCAGGATAGGGTTAGAGCAGGATAGGGTTAGAACAGGACAGGGTTAGAGCAGGGTAGGGTTAGAGCAGGATAGGGTTAGAGCAGGATAGGGTTAGAGCAGGATAGGTTTAGAGCAGGATAGGGTTAGAGCAGGATAGGGTTAGAGCAGGATAGGGTTAGAACAGGGTAGGGTTAGAACAGGACAGGGTTAGAGCAGGGTAGGGTTAGATCAGGATAGGGTTAGAGCAGGGTAGGGTTAGAGCAGGATAGGGTTAGAGCAGGATAGGGTTAGAGCAGAATAGGGTTAGAACAGGACAGGGTTAGAGCAGGGTAGGGTTAGAGCTGGATAGGGTTAGAGCAGGATAGGGTTAGAGCAGGATAGGGTTAGAGCAGGACAGGGTTAGAGCAGGACAGGGTTAGAGCAGGATAGGGTTAGAGCAGGATAGGGTTAGAGCAGGATAGGGTTAGAGCAGGATAGGGTTAGAACAGGACAGGGTTAGAGCATGGTTGGGTTAGAGCAGGATAGGGTTAGAGCAGGATAGGGTTAGAGCAGGACAGGGTTAGAGCCGGACAGGGTTAGAGCAGGATAGGGTTAGAGCAGGATAGTAGGACAGGATTTGTTCTTCGGCTTGCAAGCCACGCCCTTTTTCCTCCAAACATAACGATGGTCATTATGGCGAAATAGTTCTATTTTTGTTTAATCAGACCAGAAGACATTCTCCAAAAAGTACGATCTTTGTCCCCATGTGCAGTTGCAAACCGTAGTCTGGCTTTTTTATGATGGTTTTGGAGCAGTAGCTTCGTCCTTGCTGAGCGGCCTTTCAGGTTATGTCGTTATAGGACTCTTTTTACTGTGGATATAGATACTTTTGTTCCTGTTTCCACCAGCATCTTCACAAGGTCCTTTGCTGTTCTGTTCTAGGATTGTTTTGCGCTTTTCGCACCAAGGTACGTTCATCTCTAGGAGACAGAACGCGTCTCCTTCCTGAGCGGTATGATGGCTGCGCGGTCCCATGGTGTTTATACTTGCGTACTATTGTTTGTACAGATGAACGTGGTACCTTCAGGCATTTGGAAATTGCTCCCATGGATGAACCAGACTTGTGGAGGTCTACAATATTTTTTCTGAGCTCTTGGCTGATTTCTTTTCATTTTCCCATGATATCAAGGAAAGAGGCACTGTTTGAAGGTAGGCCTTGAAATACATCCACAGGTACACCTCCAATTTATTTATTTTTTTCTTAATTTTATTTCACCTTTATTTAACCAGTTAAGCCAGTTGAGAACAGGTTCTCATTTACAACTGCGACCTGGCCAAGATAAAGCAAAGTAGTGCAATAAAAACAACACAGGGTTACATATGGGGTAAAAAAAAACATAAAGTCAGAAATACAACAGAAAATATATATACAGTGTGTGCAAATGTAGCAAGTTATGGAGGTAAGGCAATAAATAGGCTATAGTGCAGAATAATTACAATAGTATTAACACTGGAATGCTAGATGTGCAAGAGATTATGTGCAAATAGAGATACTGGGGTGCAAAAGAGCAAATTAAATAACAATATAGGGATGAGGTAGTTGGGTGGGCTAATTTCAGATGGGCTGTGTACAGGTGCAGTGATCGGTAAGGTGCTCTGACAACTGATGCTTAAAGTTATTGAGGGAGATAAGAGTCTCCAGCTTCAGAGATTTTTGCAATTTGTTCCAGTCATTGGCAGCAGAGAACTGGAAGGAATGGCGGCCAAAGGAGGTGTTGGCTTTGGGAATGACCAGTGAGATATACCTGCTGGAGCGCAGACTACGGGTGGGTGCTGCTATGATGACCAATGAGCTAAGATAAGACCAATGAGCTAAGATAAGACTCAAATGATGTCAATTAGCCTATCAGAAGCTTCTAAAGCCATGACATCATTTTCTGGAATTGTCCAAGCTGTTTAAAGGCACAGTCAACTTAGTGTATGTAAACTTCTGACCCACTGGAATTGTGATACAGTGAATTATAAGTGAAATAATCTGTCTGTAAACAATTGTTGAAAAAATGACTTGTGTCATGCACAAAGTAGATGTCCTAACCGACTTGCCAAAACTATAGTTTGTTAACAAGACATTTGTGGAGTGGTTGAAAAACGAGTTTTAATGACTCCAACCTAAGTGTATGTAAACTTCCAACTTCAACTCTACATATCTACCTCAATTACCTTGTACCCCTGCACATTGACTCAGTATTGGCACCCCAAGTATATAGCCAAGTTATCGTTACTGGATTTATTCCTTGTGTGTTCCTCTCTGCGTTGTTGGGAAGTCAGTAAACATTTCACTATTAGTCTACACCTGTTGTTTATGAAACACGTGACTAATACAATTAGCTTTCATTTGACCACCGCCTTGGGACAGGGCAAGCCACAGACCACCGCCTTGGGACAGGGCAAGCCACAGAGCACTGATAAACAACAGAGCACTTAGAAATACATGAGCTTCTCAACAATGCCACTTCTGGCTTGTGATTCCAGATGGGCAGTGGCTTGTGATTGGCTCCCCAGAGCTTCTCTCTATCTGCTGCTGCTTTCTTCCTCCTGCTCTCTTCCTCCTGCTCTCTTCCTCCTGCTCTCTTCCTCCTGCTTTCTTCCTCCTGCTTTCTTCCTCCTGCTCTCTTCCTCCTGCTCTCTTCCTCCTGCTCTCTTCCTCCTGCTCTCTTCCTCCTGCTCTCTTCCTCCTGCTCTCTTCCTCCTGCTCTCTTCCTCCTGCTCTCTTCCTCCTGCTCTCTTCCTCCTGCTTTCTTCATCCTGCTCTCTTCCTCCTGCTTTCTTCACTCCACTGGAAAAGTATCGTATTCATTTCAGGCCTCAATGAAACTTAACGACTTTTCAAACAGAGAACAGTTTCTCTTTAGTTTGGAGCTGATACGGTATGTATCTATCAAGACATCTGCACTTCTCTCTGCATCCTGTTTTTATGTAGGAGCTCAGAGAGAGAGAGAGAGAGAGAGAGAGAGAGAGAGAGAGAGAGAGAGAGAGAGAGAGAGAGAGAGAGAGAGAGAGAGAGAGAGAGAGAGAGAGAGAGAGAGAGAGAGAGAGAGAGAGAGAGAGAGAGAGAGGTCATGAGCTCATGGGCTCCTGAGTCTTGTGCCAAAAAAGTTGGATAAACGTGGATTTTTTCACAAGGACTTATACAGGATACTACCGTCTATATCTAAACCTTCACTCCAAATCCAAATTCCAAACCTACAACCCTGATTTTGGACAAAATTACCAGGAAGGATTCTTACTACCAAGGACTATCAAGAAAAAACATATAGCAAACCAAAACCTGCAGAAGAACCTGGAATTACCAGCCAACCCCAAAGACAATCATCTCTAGGTAATGTTGTTATATAAAGCTAAGTAAAAAAGGCTACTAAGCTGCTAGGACATGACAGGCACGGCTGCAACTTCAATTACACTGAAGTGTGAAGTTAGACGTGTGAAAACTCTTGAGCCCAATAATGGCAGCAGAGTTTCACAGCCTCCCCCACTGCAGAGGCCTTTGAAGCTCCCTGCTCCATGGCTTCCCCCTGTGCAGAGGTCACCACAGTAAAGTACCCCTTGGATATAAAAAAAATATGACACTGCACTGAATAAGTACAAGAAGAAGCTCCTCAAGGACAATCCAGAGACACTATTTGCTGACTGCTACAAAGAGGGGAATGTAAGCGACTTAATTCTCCACATAGACCATCCCCTGGCATGGCACAGTGCTATAAGAGCACACCACCCCTATGTCAAGAGAGAGGGTATTGGCACAGGTTGGAATATTAGACATTAAGGAAATTGAAACAACCTCTGTCAACGCGTACATGTCTGGAACAGTAATGGTACAAGGCGTGCAGTTTCAGCAGGACTTTTAAGGAATCAAAGAGAGAGCACAACAGGAAAAAAGCTCTCTTGGCGACGACTCCCCAATCCTGAGTGAGTCTGATCACACCTCAACCTCAAGGAGGAGATACACGGCTGTCTGAGAGAGCTGGCTGCACTCGGGACTGAAGTGAGAGAACTCAAGCAAGAGAGAGAGGAACACACAGTCCAGCTAACAGAGGGAACACAGTCCAGCTAACAGAGGGAACACAGTCCAGCTAACAGAGGGAACACAGTCCAGCTAACAGAGGAACACAGTCCAGCTAACAGAGGAACACACAGTCCAGCTAACAGAGGAAACACAGTCCAGCTAACAGAGGAACACACAGTCCAGCTAACAGAGGAACACAGTCCAGCTAACAGAGGAACACACAGTCCAGCTAACAGAGGAACACACAGTCCAGCTAACAGAGGAACACACAGTCCAGCTAACAGAGGAACACACAGTCCAGCTAACAGAGGAACACACAGTCCAGCTAACAGAGGAACACACAGTCCAGCTAACAGAGGAACACACAGTCCAGCTAACAGAGGAACACACAGTCCAGCTAACAGAGGAACACACAGTCCAGCTAACAGAGGGAACACAGTCCAGCTAACAGAGGAACACACAGTCCAGCTAACAGAGGAAACACACAGTCCAGCTAACAGAGGAACACAGTCCAGCTAACAGAGGGACACACAGTCCAGCTAACAGAGGGACACACAGTCCAGCTAACAGAGGAACACAGTCCAGCTAACAGAGGGACACAGTCCAGCTAACAGAGGAACACAGTCCAGCTAACAGAGGAACACAGTCCAGCTAACAGACGGGAACACAGTCCAGCTAACAGAGGAACACAGTCCAGCTAACAGAGGGAACACAGTCCAGTATGAAAAATGTATGCACTCACTAACTGTAAGTGGCTCTGGATAAGAGTGTCTGCTAAATGACTAAAATGTACATGTAATCCACTGCCCCCCCCCTCCCCCACCACCTGTCAGCCCAGTTGGATAGCTCTCCTGACTACCCCCTCCACAGATTGTGCTCCTCATTGACTCAAATGGGAAATAAACTTTTTGCTAAACAGAAAGTGGCTAAACTCTGGTGCTCGAACACTAGGCAGGCCCTGGAGCAGAGGACAGAGGACCGACTAGGGTCCCCCAGCCACATTATAATTCACACAGGCACAAACGACCAGAGGGCCCAGCAGGAAAGGCTAGCCAACGCACTCAATGGAGTGATTGAAAAAGCTTCTTCCATTTTCCATCTCCACCCTCCTATCACTGCTACCGTACAGCGGGTGAATGCAAGCATTTCCCGGGACTGTGCCTGGCACACCACTCCACCCTGGACTTGAACAGCCTTTACGACCAGGTCCACTTCTGCAAGGCAGCAGTCCCAACTTTTGTCAGGACCCTGAAGGAAGTCACCCTCAACCGCAGCCCCAGCACCTCACACAGGAGCAACAAAGCAATGGACACCCCGTACAGACCAGCGAGACACACTCCAGACCTGCGAGACCCCCTCCCGAAGGACCTGCACCAGGAGAGAACCCACGCCAAGAGGACCTACACCCAGACCACAGCATCACCAGCCACATCCCCACCCCACCCCAAACAGCCAAGACCCCCAAACAAACCCTGGCCACACCCTATATAGCCCCCCCCCCCCCCCCCCCCCCCCCCAGATAAGACCTATGCCCCTTCTGCCGCCCCCACTCCCCCCCCCCCCCATGCCCCCCGCCCCTGCAGCAAGGACCTCAACATGACACCCGCAAATATATTCCCAGGCCGTGAGTAGAGCAACAGGCCCAACCCCTAGCAATACACCGGCCCAAGCCCCATCCTGCGACCTAAGAGGTATGTATCAGATGCTCAACATGCTCTGCTCACACCTACTGTAATGATCCAAGCCTAAACCACATGAAAACAACACTAGACACCATGGAACACAAAGCTTTCACTATCTCATCCTGGAATATATAAGGTCAGAGGTCACCTGCCTTTGGCCTAAAGAGCAGGAACCCAGACTTCATCAAATAAATTGGAAATACAGACATTATCATCCTACAAGAAACATGGTATAGAGGAGATGGACCCACTGGTTGCCCTCTAGGTTACAGAGAGCTGGTAGTCCCATCCATCAAACTACCAGGTGTGAAACAGGGAAGAGACTCATTGGGTATGCTAATTTGGTACAGAGCAGATCTAACCCACTGTGTTAAATTAGTCAAAAGAGGAACATTTTACATCTGGCTAGAAATTAATAAGGAAATTATCGCAACAGAGAAACATTTCCTCATGTGTGCTACCTATATCCCCCCAATAGAATCCCCTAACAATGACAGCTTCTCCATCCTTGAGGGGGAGATCAACCATTTCCAGGCCCAGGGACATGTACTAGTCTGTGGCGACCTAAATGCCAGAACTGGACAAGAACCTGACACTCTCAGCACACAGGGGGACAAACACCTACCTGGAGGTGACAGCATTCCCTACCAAATATGCCCCCCTAGACACAACTATGACAAAAAAAACTTAAAAAACTGGTCACAACTCCTGCTAAATGACTAAAATGTAATTGTAAGAGAAGACAGCCTATGTGCATACTGCCCAGAAAATGAGGTGGAAACCGAGCTGCACCTTCTAACCTCCTGCCAAATGTATGACCACATTAGAGACACATATTTCCCTCAGATTACAGAGATCCACAAATAATTTCAAAACAAAACCAATCTTGGTAAACTCCCATATCTACAGTATTAGGTGAAATATCAGAGTGTGTCACCACAGCAGCAAAGATATGTGACCTGTTGCCACAAGAAAAGGGCAACCAGTGAAGCACAAACACCATTGGAAATACAACCCATATTTATGTTTATTTACTTCAAACTTTAACTATTTGTGTATTGTTACAACATTGCCAATAATATAACATTTGAAATGTCTATAATCTTTAAAAACTTTTGTGAGTGTATTTTTTTACTGTTCATTTTGATTGTTTGTTTCTCTTTTGTTTGTTATCTTTTTCACTTGCCTTGGCAATGTTAACATATGTAAACAACAATGTAAACAAATTGAATTGAATAGAGAGAGAGATAGAGAGGGAGAGAAATATAGGGAGAGAGAGGAAGAGAGAGAGAGAGAGAGAGAGAGAGAGAGAGAGAGAGAGAGAGAGAGAGAGAGAGAGAGAGAGAGAGAGAGAGAGAGAGAGAGGGGGGGGGGAAGAGAGAGAGAGAGAGAGAGAGAGAGAGAGAGAGGCTCTGTCCCACCACCCACTAGTAGCTAGAGAGAGAGAGAGAGAGAGAGAGAGAGAGAGAGAGAGAGAGACAGAGAGAGAGAGAGAGAGAGAGAGAGAGAGAGAGAGAGTGCCCCCCTAGGCACAACTACAACAACATAACCAACAAAAACGGGTCACGACTCCTGCAGCTCTGTTGCACGCTGGGTCTGTACATAGTCAACGGTAGGCTTCGAGGGGACTCCTATGGTAGGTACACCTGTAGCTCATCTCTTGGCAGTAGTATTTTAGATTACTTTATCACTGATATCAACCCAGAGTCTCTCAGAGCGTTCACACAGTCAGCCCACTGACATCCCTATCAAACCACAGCAAATTCACAGTCTACTTGAACAGAGCAATACTCAATCATGAGGCATCAAAGCCAAAGGAACTGAATAATATTAAGAAATGCTATAGATTGAAGAGAACGCAGTGTAGAAACCTACCCACATTTTTGGGGGGCAACATCAAATTCAAACCTTTTTAGACAACTTCCTGGACAAAACGTTTCACTGTAATAGTGATGGTGTAAACTTGGCAGTAGAAAACCTAAACAATATATTTGACCTCTCAGCTTCCCTATCAAATCTAAACATTTCAAGCAGACAACCTAAGAAAATTAACAACAATGACAAATGGTTTGATGAAGAACACAAAAACCTAAGAAAGAAACTGAGAAACCTATCCAACCAAAAACATAGAGACCCAGAAAACCTGAGCCTACGCCTTCACTATGGTGAATCACTAAAACAATACAGAAACACGCTAATGAAAAAGAAGGAACAGCACGTCAGAAATCAGCTCAATGTAATTGAAGAACACATAGAATCTAACCACTTCTGGGAAAAGTGGAAAACACTAAACGAACAACAACACAAAGAATTATCTATCCAAAACGGAGATGTATGGGTAAACCACCATTCCGATTGATTACTTAAACTCTTCAACTTCATCCTCAGCTCTGGCATCTTCCCCAAAATGTCGAACCAAGGACTGGTCAACCCTATTCACAAAAGTGGAGACATATTTGACCTCAATAACTTCCGTGGGATATGCGTCAACAGCAACCTTGGGAGAATCCTCTGCATTATCATTAACAGCAGACTCTGCATTATCATTAACAGCAAATTGGCTTTTGACCAAATTACCAAACGACAGACCACGTACAGTGAGGGAAAAAGGTATTTGATCCCCTGCTCATTGTGTACATTTGCCCACTGACAAAGAAATGATCAGTCTATAATTTTAATGGTAGGTTAATTTGAACAGTGAGAGACAGAATAACAACAAAACAATCCAGAAAAACGCATGTCAAAAATGTTATAAATTAATTTGCATTTTAATGAGGGAAATAAGTATTTGACCCCCTCTCAATCAGAAAAGATTTCTGGCTCCCAGGTGTCTTTTATACAGGTAACGAGCTGAGATTAGGAGCATACTCTTAAAGGGAGTGCTCCTAATCTCAGCTTGTTACCTGTATGAAAGACACCTGTCCACAGAAGCAATCAATCAATCAGATTCCAAACTCTCCACCATGGCCAAGACCAAAGAGCTCTCCAAGGATGTCAGGGACAAGATTGTAGACCTACACAAGGCTGGAATGGGCTACAAGACCATCGCCAAGCAGCTTGGTGAGAAGGTGACAACAGTTGGTGCGATTATTCGCAAATGGAAGAAACACAAAAGAACTGTCAATCTTCCTCGGCCTGGGGCTCCATGCAAGATCTCACCTCGTGGAGTTGCAATGATCATGAGAACGGTGAGGAATCAGCCCAGAAATACACGGGAGGATCTTGTCAATGATCTCAAGGCAGCTGGGACCATAGTCACCAAGAAAACAATTGGTAACACACTACGCCGTGAAGGACTGAAATCCTGCAGCACCCGCAAGGTCACCCTGCTCAAGAAAGCACATATACAGGGCCGTCTGAAGTTTGCCAATGAACATCTGAATGATTCAGAGGAGAACTGGGTGAAAGTGTTGTGGTCAGATGAGACCAAAATCGAGCTATTTGGCATCAACTCAACACGCTGTGTTTGGAGCAGGAGGAATGATGCCTATGACCCCAAGAACACCATCCCCACCGTCAAACATAGAGGTGGAAACATTATGCTTTGGGGGTGTTTTTCTGCTAAGGGGACAGGACAACTTCACCGCATCAAAGGGACGATGGACGGGGCCATGTACCGTCAAATCTTGGGTGAGAACCTCCTTCCCTCAGCCAGGGCATTGAAAATGAGTCGTGGATGGGTATTCCAGCATGACGATGACCCAAAACACACGGCCAAGGCAACAAAGGAGTGGCTCAAGAAGAAGCACATTAAGGTCCTGGAGTGGCCTAGCCAGTCTCCAGACCTTAATCCCATAGAAAATCTGTGGAGGGAGCTGAAGGTTTGAGTTGCCAAACGTCAGGCTCGAAACCTTAATGACTTGGAGAAGACCTGCAAAGAGGAGTAGGACAAAATCCCTCCTGAGATGTGTACAAACCTAGTGGCCAACTACAAGAAACATCTGACCTCTGTGATTGCCAACAAGGGTTTTGCCACCAAGTACTAAGTCTTGTTTTGCAGAGGGGTCAAATACTTATTTCCCTTATTAAAATGCAAATCAATTTATAACATTTTTGACATGCGTTTTTCTGGATTTTTGTTGTTGTTATTCTGTCTCTCACTGTTCAAATAAACCTACCATAAAAATTATAGACTGATCATGTCTTTGTCAGTGGGCAAACATACAAAATCAGCAGGGATCAAATACTTTTTTCCCTCACTGTATTTACACACTGAACACCCTAACTGACAAACAAACAAACCAAAACAAAGGCAAAGTCTTCTCATGCTTTGTTGATTTCCAAAAAGCTTTTGACTCAATTTGGCATGAGGGTCTGCCATACAAATTGATGGAAAGTGGTGTTGCGGGAGAAACATACTACATTATAAAATGAATGTACACAAACAACAAGAAAACACAGACATTTCTTTTCACAGGGCCGTGGGGTGAGACAGGGATGCAGCTTGAGCCCCACACTCTTCAACACATACAGTGCCTTTGGCAAGTATTCAGACCCCTTGACTTTTTCCAAATTTTGTTATGTTACTTATTCTAAAATTGATTTAAAAAATAAAAGTCCTCAGCAATCTACACACAATACCCAATAATGACAAAGCAAAAACAAGTTATATACATTTTGCAAACATGTTAAATATAAACAAAACATTAATACCTGATTTACATAAGTATTCCCTTTGCTATGAGACTCAAAATTGAATTCAGGTGCATCCTGTTTCCATTGATCATCCTTGAAATGTTTCTACAACTTAATTGGAATCCACCTGTGGTAAATTGAATTGATTGGACATGATTTGGAAAGGTACACACCTGTCTATATAAGGTCCCAGAGTTGACAGTGAAAGTCAGAGCAAAAACCAAGCCATGAGGTCGAAGGAATTGTCCATAGAGCTCTGAGACAGGATTGTGTCGAGGCACAGATCTGGGGAAGGGTACCAAAGCATTTCTGCAGCATTGAAGGTTACCAAGAACACAGTGGTCTCCATCATTCTTAAATGGAAGAAGTTTGGACCACCAGACTCTTCCTAGAGCTGGCCGCCCGGCCAAACTGAGCAATCGGGGGATAAGGGCCTTGGTCAGGGAGGTGACCAACAACCCGATGGTCACTCTGACAGAGTTCCAGAGTTCCTCTGTGGAGATGGGAGAACCTTCCAGAAGGACAACCATCTCTGCAGCACTCCACCAATCAGGCCTTTATTGTAGAGTGGTCAGACGGAAGCCACTCTCAGTAAAAGGCACATGACAGCCCGCTTGTAGTTTGCCAAAAGGCACCTAAAGACTCAAAGAGAAACAAGATTCTCTGGTCTGATGAAACCAAGATTGAACTCTTTGGCCTGAATGCCAAGCGTCACATCTGGAGGAAACCTGGCACCATTCTACGGTGAAGCATGGTGGTGGCAGCATCATCCTGTGGAGATCCTGTGACCTCCCGAGTGGCGCAGTGGTCTAAGGCACTGCATCGCAGTGCTAGCTGTCCCACTAGAAATCCTGGTTCGAATCCAGGCTCTGTTGTAGCCGGCCGCGACCGGGAGACCCATGGGGCGGAGCACAATTGGCCAAGTGTTGTCCAGGGTAGGGGAGGGAATGGCCGGCAGGGATGTAGCTCAGTTGGTAGAGCATGGTGTTTGCAATGCCAGGTTTGTGGGTTTGATTCCCACAGGGGGCCAGTATGAAAACAATTAAATAATGTATGCTGTCACTCTGGATAAGAGCGTCTGCTAAATGACAAAAAAAATATATATAATTTTTTTTTTTAAATGGTATGTTTTTCAGCGGCAAGGACTGGGAGTCTAGTCAGGATCAAGACAAAGGTGAACGGAGCATTTTACATTTTAGTCATTTAGCAGACGCTCTTATCCTGAGCTACTTAGTTAGTGCATACTGGGCAATGATACCCCCCCGTGGGGAATCGAACCCACAACCCCTGGCCTTGCAAACGCCATGCTCTACCAACTGAGCTACAGAGAGATCCTCCTGCTCAGGATCTCAGACTGGGGTTGAAGGTTCACTTTCCAACAGGACAACAACCCTAAGCACACAGCCAAGACAACGCGGGAGTGGCTTCGGGACAAGTCTCTGAATGTCCTTGAGTGGCCCAGCCAGAGCCTGGACTTGAATCCGATCTAACATGTCTGGAGAGACCTGAAAATAGCTGTGCAGCAACGCTCCCCATCCAACCTGACAGAGCTTGAGAGGATCTGCAGAGAAGAATGGGAGAAACTCCCCAAATACAGGTGTGCCAAGCTTGTAGTGTCATACCCAAGAAGACTCTATGCTGTAATCACTGCCAAAGATGCTTCAGCAAAGTACTGATTAAAGGGACTGAATACTTATGTAAATGTAATATTTCAGTATTTTTATTTTTAATACATTTGCAAAATGTTCTAAAAACCTTTATTTGCTTTGTCATTATGGGGTGTTGAGTGTAGATTGATGAGGGGAAAAAATAATTTAATCCATTTTAGAATAAGGCTGTAACGTAACAAAATGTGGAAGAAGTCAAAGGGTCTGAATACTTTCCGAATGCACTGTACAAATATAATAAAAAATACCATTTTATAAAAGGTATAATTGCATGATATGATTGCGTTTTGCAACCCCGCTCCCCTGTCGCCCCAAGATGATTGGTTTTGACCACTAAAGTCTTTGCTTCACCACGCCCTTCACTGATTTGATTGGTGCAGCTAGAAACCACAAGTGTCTTTCTTATAATGAACAGACACCCGCAAAAAGTAAAATTCAAGGAACTTGATTAGCTATTTTGTTGTGTTGTTGTTACATTTGTATTGGTGTTTCGTGTGCTATGCGTTCGGGTGTTGTTACATTGGTGTTCCGTGTGCTATGCGTTTGGGTGTTGTTTGTGATGTGATTTGCGACGTGCATCATGAGCAAAGTCGTTGTAGCCTGTCATTTCAGTTCCCCTGTGAGATCCATGAGCACGGGCTGACTTTACTGTCCTGTACCGTGGCAGATGCCAGCCAGCCAGCAGCCTACCTACCAAAAGGTTGCACCATGTTGCACCATGTCCATTTCTTATGGAAAGATGCCAAAACTTTGGCAAAGAATTTCAGGAAACTGTTTTCCATCTGTTTTTTAACCCAGCAATTTTTTTTTTATATATCAGGTTTTGGATGTGTGTATTTCCTTCAATATATCTGGCCATATTGTAGGCTGCATTTGAAGGTGAAGCATGGAAGATGTGAGAGAGAGAGCGAGGGGACAGAGATGAGGTCAAAGACTAGGCAACAGGAAGGTATCAACTGCCTCTTTTCAAATGTCTTTCTTCCTGTGTTCAGAGACTGGGTTTACAGACTGTATGGGTCTCACTCTGAAGTCTGAAATGTGCTACTTTTGAGAGAGAGACAGAAGGTGTGTGAGAGAGAGGATTGGTGAGGAAAGCTTAAAGCAGGAAAAGGTCAACTGCCTCTTTCTTCAACTGCCACATTTCAAATGCCACTTTTTTTCCTCTCTCTTTCTTCCTGTGTTCAGAGACATGGTTAATAGACTGTGTAAGTCCCACTCTGATGTCTAACTGGAAAATCAGTCCTTCTTCCATTGACTGCTCTGGGATTTATTTCTCCCACATCAAACAAACACATCAGCAGCAACACAAAGAGCTCTTAGAAAAGCTGTGGACAATGCATCTCAATTTTCCCCACAAAACAGGTAGGATTTTTGGTCCACTTCCGTGCAGTTTCGGATTTCTTTCAATCTCAGCCGGGTGGTGTCATCGTACCCGTTGAAAATCTGTCTTCGACTCCAATCAACATGGTTTGGTTTCGTAAGCTCTAGTATGAATAACCTCTAATATAAACACAGTGGGGCTAGTGAATGTAATAGAATGGAGAACTGTGTCAGAAGAATGTTCAGCTTCTGTATTGTCAGACTGTTACCATGTAGTGTCACAGTGGAGTCCTGCAGACCAAACATTAACTTCTGACCCCTAAAAACAAAGTACGACAGCCGTGTGGAAGAACACACAGAACATACTGTACATACATTTTAACTGCCTCTGAGCTCCTCTCTCTCTCTCTCTCTCTCTCTCTCTACTCTGTTTACACTGCCATTAAAACATTGTTCAGTAATGGGGCTGACGCTGGAGTAAAACAATCGTTTTATTGGAGAGGAGAAACTACTAATTTGTTTGTGTACCGTGTGTGTGTGTGTGTGTGTGTGTGTGTGTGTGTGTGTGTGTGCGTGCGTGCGTGCGTGCGTGTGTGTGTGTACCGTGTGTGTGTGTGTGCGTGTGTGTGTGTGTGTGTGTGTGTGCGTGCGTGCGTGTGTGTGTGTGTGTACCGTGTGTGTGTGTGTGCGTGTGTGTGTGTGTGTGTGTGTGCGTGCGTGCGTGTGTGTGTGTGTGTACCGTGTGTGTGTGTGTGTGCGTGTGTGTGTGCGTGCGTGCGTGCGTGTGTATGTGTGTGTGTGTGTGTGTGTGTGTGTGTGTATGTGTGTGTGTGTGTGTGTGTGTGCGTGCGTGCGTGTGTATGTGTGATAGCATTTTCCTTGCTTTCCTGTCGTTAGCTAATCTTTCTTTGTTCTCATGCTCAAAGAAAGGAGGGAGAAGAGAAACTTGGGAATTTGTCGATTGGTCCTTGGGGAGAGTGGAGATAGCTTTTGGCTGCGTCATTTATTGTCACGGATTCTGCCGAGGCTGCTCCTCCTCCTTGCTCGGGCAGGCTTCGGCGTTCGTCGTCCCCGGAGTAGTAGCTACTGCCGTTCGATGTTATCGGTGTTTGTACAAAAGAAAAGAAAAAATTAGTTTTGTCTGTATTGTTTACACCCGTTTCGTCGTTATGTTAATTGTTTCCCTTATAATTAACCCCTGTCTCTCATCTGTACTTTGTGTGTGATTGTTTTTCCCCTTTCACGGTTGTCTATTTTGTGAGCGGGTTATTTCCTCCCTGCGTGGAGTTATTTTCTGTGTCCTTTTGGATCCTTTTCGTATTTAAAGTACGTATCAGAGAGTTCTGTGTCCTGCGCCTGACTTCGTTTACCGCATCTCACAGACAGTCGTGACATTTATTTTTAAGTAATCAACTTTACAGCTTTAACAGATGCAGCTGCATTACGGATTCTGCTGACTTTGGCCACTCTCTCTACAACGCTAATATTTGGCAAGAGATGACAGACAGACAGTTTAGAAGTTGGAAGACAGTCAACAGTATTAACGCTTGATGATCAATACAAAGCATCCCTGATGGACCCCCAGTGTGTATCTCTCTTTATCTTGGCAGGTTCTAATTCCCCTGTCTAAAATTTCTGCATCCAAAATGGCTGCCTCCCAAATGGCAACATTCCAAATGGCACCCTATTCCATGTATAGTGCACTACTTCTCCTGACCAGAACCCTTTTGGGCTCTATACCCTATACCCTATACCCTATACCCTATGGGCCCTGGTCAAAAGTAGTGCACTATATAAGGAATAGGGTGCCATTTGGGATGTAACCTACAGTAAGTACATCGGGGAGGAATGCTCCCCTTATGGGTGTTTAATCCAGAACAGCAGTATCAACAGATGTGCTGCCATGTGGGTGACACTGTATAACACTGCATGTTATTATGCTTTTTGATGGGTTTCCTTGTTCATCGTAAAAAAAAACCCTCAGTGATTACGTCTGCATCCCAAGTAGCCAGGCTCCACAGGGGTGCACTGTATAGTGATACATATTATGGCTCTGATTGTCCAGAAACCAGGGAAATCAACACAATTACTTCCTGAAAGGGTTTGTCATTGCAGAGTTTTGTTTATCTTAAAGTTTAAACCACCAAGGTAATCCATTTAGGTGTGTCACCTTGAGGCCATAATAAGCAACTGAGAATGAGATATTTGTATATTTTAAAGTCATTAAGGAAACTCACAAAGCATAAATTCTATGCATCTTATGTATAAAACATCTAGCCCTTGAGATCGATCACTCTACATCATGATCATTATAAAATTACAATGAATAATACATATCAAAGAGCAATAAGATTAGTTCAGATTCTTAATAAACATGGTTCACTCTTCTTCCTACAGTGTTTTTTACACAAATGGAGCAGGAATCAATCTATGGGAATCCCATGTGACATTACATACAACTAGGCCTACTAAAACGTAATGTTATGACTATAACTAGTGTTTCCTTGAAGGAGCGAAAACAAGGTACAACATACTATAGGGAGTCACACTCTCGTGACTTCAGTTGAAGGATCTACAATCACGCCTGACAAGGCCAATGAAATCCGCCTTCCACAGGTGATAAGCGTGAGGCTCGGATTCACTCCTTCAATTTAATAACACTTTTTCACCGACCCCAGGAATGTGTGGGACCAAAACAGGTGTTGTAACCTCAATAGTTATAGTCATAACGTTACGTTTCCCTTTCAGTCAGTCAACTTCGGTACAACACACATCGGGGAAATATAATCACGCCCCCAAGACGACCCCAACGGATACTAAATAAAAAAATGGCCCATGGCAGACCAGCCAGACCTGACCCCCGCCAGATGCAGCAGTCTGGGTATTTGCGCACAAAGGCTTGCTGCCTAGTGACATTCCCCTGTCACAAGCCATTAACACACTGTGTGCTATACTGGACCGCTAAGCAATAAAACCTCACAAAGTGGTGTGGTGACCAGCACAACTCGCCCCAGCACAAATATCTCCTATATTCAACCCGACAGGGAAAATAGCTCAAAAGCTCAAGGACCTGTAGGACAATTCGCATTTTGCAACACAACATCACCTTAGGCTCACCCGGGGCAAACTGAGTAACCAGATAACACACGGAGGTCCCCCCACACGTTTAACCGAGGCCAAAAGCCACGAGAGGTTTTTGTTGGATCTTCAGATCCATCGACTCCTGAGGCTCAAAGAGGGGGCCCACACACAGTGCCTCCAAAACCAGTGCCAAGTCCCAGGGGGCCCACACACAGTGCCTCCAAAACCAGTGCCAAGGCCCAGGGGGGCCCACACACAGTGCCTCCAAAACCAGTGGCCAAGTCCCCATGTGTGTGCGCAGTAGGTTTGGAGACCGGTCCTGAGACGACATACACTTTCACGGACTATCTGGGCTCTTTAGCTCCAGTCAAATGTCTTGTTAAATCAGCATGAGCCCCCCCCCCCCCCCCTGTGTGGACAGATGAATGAATCGCCCAACTTATTAGTCGCACCCTTTGGAGATCTAAATAACCTCCTGCGTCAGCCGAGGTATGAGCACCCGGTAGAGGAAGTTCACCGTCAGAAACGCCCCCTAAAGATCTGCACGATTGTCAGAGAACCTGCGCCTCGGACAAAAAATTATAAAAAATTGGTTATTTAGCAGACGCTCTTATCCAGAGCAAACTGGGGTTAAGTCCCTTCCTCAAGGGCACATCGACAGATTTTTTTTTTTCACCTAGTCAGGCTCGGGGATTAGAACCAGCAACCTTTACGGTTTACTGGCACAACGCTCTTAACCACTAAGCTACTAACCTGCTGCCCTAGACTAGTAGGGGAACAGCGCTAGCCGTCCCCTAGTCTCGCACAACAAAACTGATTCGAGAGAGGGCAGCCTGAGCAATGCACAAGCCAAGACAACCAACTTGAGTATCTTTAAATGCATTGATGGGGCATTGTCCTAGTTCGCCATATTGCAGTTTTGGGACAGTTTTTGTTGGGGGCAATGTAAGACAGTCTTGTGTTCCAATTGTTTTGTTTTAAGTGGCGTGAATCTGTTTCACACCGGGAGGGGGGGGTGGAGAGAGAATAACTGAGGAATTAATCAGAGCCTCACGCTTACCACCTGTGGAGGCGCGGGCTTCCAGCAAGGCACGGGATTTCACTGGCCTTGGCCAGGCGTGATTGTAGATCCTTTTAACCGAAGTCGCGAGAGTGCGACTCCCCCCCATAGTATGTTTGTACCGAAGTTGGCTGACTGAAAGGGAAGTAACTGTGCCACTTCAAATCCGGCTCAAATGACCAAATCCCTAGGGTGTGCTATAAAGGCTGATCTGAGCTGGCCTTTTTTTTTTGCAAATGTAGAACTCTGCAGGTCAGTCATGAAACACGTGATTGGGCTAATTTGTGTTGGGCTAAAAGGTTGACCACACATGTAAATGTGTCTTCCGTGATGTAAATGTTTTCTTCTTTATATGTTAATGTTCGTCTCTGCAGTATGATCCCACAGTGAATTATATTGTACCTATAGAGCACATTATATTTCATTTTGCACTTTCATAAACCATAATGTACACGATGTAGGCATCTTAATTTGAGCGAGTTTTGCTACAACAGGAAAATAGTCCTGCATCAACAGGAAATGTCAATAATTACAATTTTTCAAAGTTGAAATGACAACAACTTTCGAAATGTTTAAAAACTCAAATGTACCACAAGGAAAATTCTCAGCAACAAAAAGAGTGATCAAATTAAGATCCTACATCTGTATAACCATGCAGCTAAGCTAAAGTATTCCACAACTCCTGTTAATGGTATGGATGTGATACTTGGATCACTAAATGTATACCAGATGTAGGTGAACTACAGTATTCCATACCTTGGTTAAATGTATTATAGATATTGTTTTAATTTGCCCTCCCGTGTCCTGTATATTTCAAAATGTTCCAGTTATTGTGGGTTATTATGTGACGGCAAAGGCTGTTTAGCAGACAGGAGAAATGTCAAACCAATTACTTGAATATGTCTCCAAAAAGACATCCAGCTGAAACATACCGTTGAAGGTCGGAAGTTACATACACTTAGGTTGGAGTCATTAAAACTCATTTTTCAAACCACTCCACACAGTTTCTTGTTTAAACAAACTATAGTTTTTTGGCAAGTTGTTAGACGATCTATTTTGTGAATGACACAAGTATTTTTCCAAACAATTGTTTTACAGACAGAAATTATTTCACTTATAATTCACTGTATCACGATTCCAGTGGGGTCGAAAAGTTTACATACACTAAGTTGACTGTGCCTTTAAAACAGCTTAGACCTATTCCATACAATGAGTGTCATGGCTTTAGAAGACTTCTGATAGGCTAATTGACATACTTTGAGTCATTGGTAGGTGTACCTTTGGATGTATTTCAAGCCTACCTTCAAACTCAGTGCCTCTTTGCTTGACATCATGGGAAAATCTAAATAAGTCAGCCAGACCGTCCGAAAAAAAATTGTAGACCTCCACAAGTCTGGTTCATCCTTGATAGCATTTCAAACGCCTGAAGGTACCACGTTCATTTGTACAAACAATAGTACACAAGTATAAACATAAGGGACCGACGCAGCCGTCATAATAAAACCGCTCAGGAAGGGAGACGTGTTCTGTCTCCTAGAGATGAACGTACTTTGGTTGCGAAAAGTGCAATTCAATCAATCCCAGAACAGACAGCAAAGGACCTTGTGAAGATGCCTCGAGGAAACAGGTTACAAAAAGTAATCTATATCCACAGGTAAAACAAGTCCTATATCGACATAACTTGAAATGGAGGCCCCGCTCAGCAAGGGAAGAAGCCACTGCTCCATAAACCGCCATTAAAAATCAGTCAGTGGGATCAATTACTTTTTCCCTCACTGTAGTAAATAAATATTAGCCATGTCTTTTCTATTAAAGTTCTGATCTACTTTTTTCGCCTTTCTCTATAGGACAACAGCGTAGTCACAGTTCACTCACCACCTTCCGGAGACACTTGAAAACCCACCTCTTTAAGGAATACCTGGGATAGGATAAAGTAATCCTTCCACCCCCCCCCCCTTCTAACCCACCCCCCAAAAATATATAAATGACAGATATTGTAAAGTGGTTATTACACGAGGCTATAAGGCGAATGCACTCAATTTGTAAGTTCGCTCTGGGATAGAGCTTCGGACTAAATGACTTAATGTAAATTGTAACTTGTTCTATTTTCATCTCTCTCTGTCTAATCCAATTCAGTTGAATTTATGGAAGTCTGAGACCAACTTCTTCTCTTTCAACTTGTGTGTTTGATTTCGGAGGTGGGGGGGGGGGGGGGGGGGTTGGTTTGCGCGTCACCATAGTGACGGTGTTGGTGTGTTCAGTTTTGTGTGTACTTTTGAATGTTGGTGTTTGCTTTTGGCCAGGATTGTTGGTTTACTAAAGTTGTTGTTTGTTCGAACCTCCTGCACTGTGAGGCCATCCCATTCTACCCTGGGTGATTCAGAACTGCAATAATACCCTAATGCCTTGTAAAATAGACGGTCCCCTGGGGTTTTCACTAAGCCTTGACTGAATAGGTGGCATGGATGAATTTAATGAAACACGTAGGAAAGCAAAAGCCAAGAGAGATCTGATATTTTGTTTCCCAGTTTTTGTTTCTCCTAGAATCATGAGTTCTCCTTTAATAGCACCAAAATGAGACTAATAGCTTTTTTTCCGCCTGCATAATTCTAAAATTCTGAGCTCAGGAGAAATAACACGATATACACTCATATTTTGTCTTATGCGGATCAAAATAAGAGATCTCTTACATTATCTTGAATGAGTCATTTAACCTTTCCTGTCTAATGTCTCCCATGAGATGATACAATGCTAAGTAGAGGCAACGTACTTTCAACATACTTTCAGGAAAGTAGACTAATAATTACTTTCAAGGACAGATGTAAGTGACAATTTACACAATAGTCTAACATTAAGTGTCTGAGAAGAGGCAAATGTTTCGAGGTCGTGTTTGAGGGTGTGGTGTAGGGAATTCAACGCAGGAAGCAGAACTGAATTCCAAAAAGGCTGTTATTCCCTGCCCTAAACACCGGCAACAGAGACAAAATAGCCTGACAGCAAAATACCGCACGAAGCGAAAAGACAGAATGCGCACAAACATGTGCGTCAGGAGGGGGTGAAATAAGTGCACACACCGAGTGCAAAACGAACGCTCCAGCAAACATGGGAGAAAATAACGCCTCAACCGAGCAATACACCGACTGGACGGTAACAATCACAATTCACAACACACGAACAAACACAAGAACGAGAAACTTATAGGACACTAATTACTACGAAAACCGAACCAGGTGTAGAAACAACAGGACAAAGCAAACGAACATGAAACTTCAATCGGTGGCAGCTAGTAAATTCCGGATACGACGAACGCCGGAAGCCTGCCCGAACAAGGGATAGAGGCAGCCTCTGTCCGAAGAACCGGTGACAGGTACCCACCCTCTTGATGACTGCGCTGCTCCATACGCGCGCGCGTACGCCGGCCTGGGGGACGCCCCGTCAGTGCCACCGCTGCCGCAGTGGCGCGTCGGATACGCCCACGATTCGAATTCCGTCAGGAGCGACGGGTCCCAAGATGTCCTCTCCTCGGCAACCCAGACACCGCTCCCTCCGGACCGTACCCCTCCCACTCCAAGCTAGATACTGAAGACTCCCCTCTTCCGACTTCTGAGAATCCAAGATGGATCTCACGGTTTAACGCCGGGTCAACCCCTCGATGTCCAACTGGGGGCGGGGGTGTCTCCAAGATCTCAATGTTCTCTTGGAGTGGGCCTGCTACCAACCAGCCGGAGAAGGGAACACATGTAACGAGGGGTTCATACACTTTATACCAACTGTAACTGTAATCTATAACTAACCTCGTTCAACCTTCTCGAGGACTTCAATGGCCCTACAAACCTCCTACGATTCCAGCTTCCGACAGGGCAGGGCGGAAGGGGCAGGTTTCTGGCAGAGAGCCAGACTCGATCTCCAGGTGCGTACCCTGGCCCGTCACTGTCGGTGTAGGTCGGCGCTCCGTCTTCTGTCGACATAATGGCACGCTGCAGATGGACGTGTTGCAGCGTCCCCGACGTCTCCTCCGGAGCGCCGCACCCATCACTCCTCCACAGACGTGGGGCCATCTATCTGGCTCTCATGGCCATGCGTTGCCACAAAAGAGACCTGCTGTTACCTCCAAAACACACTGAAAAGGGGTTAGGTTGGGTGGCGGAGTGGCGGGAGAGAGTTCTGTGCCATCTCGCCTCAGGGCACATATCTCGCGCCCACATCCTCCGTCCGTATCCGGCAGTACGTTCTTGTCTGAGAAACCTACCAACATCCTGGTTAACCCGCGTTCCACCCTGCCCATTACTCTCTCTCCGGTGGTAACCCGAGGTGAGGCTCACCGAGACCCCCCAAACCGCTCCTATAAAAGCTCTCCAGCCTCTGGAGGTGCATTGGGGACCTCGGTATTCAGGCCACAATGTCCTCGGGGCACCCCGTAGTGCCGGAACACATGGGTGAATATAGCATTTCGGCGGTCCCTGTCAGGGCGTAGGAAGACCCGGCCTGGGGAGCAACCGACAGGCCTTAGAGAACCGGTTCCAACAACGACCCAGAATGGTAGTATTCCCTTGAGAAGAGGGGAAGGTCAGTTATAAAATCCACCGAGCAGGTTGGACCATGGCGTTGTGTGGAACGGGCCAGGGGCAGTAACTTACGCCCTAGGCAGATGTCTAAGGCGCCTTACACTGGGCGCACCCCCGAGCAGGGCGGAAACCTAAACCCTCACATCCCTGGCCAACGGTGGGCCACCAATATTTGGCACTGAGACAGTGCACTGTCCGGCCGATACCCGGGTGTCCAGGGAGATGGTGACGTGGTGAGCCCATAGAGCAATCGATCCCGACACTCGAGCTGAGTAACATCCGTCCGACCCTACCGGCAATTGTGGTGGACTAGGGTCCTGTGCGTGATGTGCCGCTCGAGCTCAGAATCAGAGCTCCCACACCACCGGTGCCAACTAGACACACGACTCCGGCAGTAACTGGGAGTGGGCTCCCCGAATCTCCCCCCCTCTCCTCCACGTCATAGCAGCCGAGACAGCGCATATGCCTTCCCTGGTCCCGTTTTGTGCCCCCGGGATGTAGGTTATACTTAAAAATATAAACGGGTCAAAAACATACTCCCTCTAGCCTGCCGAGGGTTCAGCCTCCTCGCTGCCACGGATGTACTCCAGGTTAAACGGTGGTCCGTCAAATGAGGAAAAGGTGTTGAGACCCGCTCAAGCCAGTGCCTCACGCACTTAAGGGCCTTGTACCCACAGCTAACAGCTCCCTGTCCCCTATTGTCATAATTTCGCGTCCAGCCGGGCTGAGCTTCTTGGAATAGGAGTTCCACAAGGGGGCGGAGTTTAGTGGCGCGCGTCTGACCAGTATGTGAAGGCACTGCGACAATACCGCCTCAGACGCGTTCAACCCACACCTCTACCTGAAATGGTAAAGATGGATCCGGATGCGCAAGCACAGGAGCCGAGGTAAACATGTCCGTCAGCCTCCCAAACGCCCCTTTCCGCCTCGACTGACCACTGGCAGACTCACCTGTACCCCCCTTCAGAGAGACGTGATGGGAGCTCGCCACTTTGCCCGAAAACTCCGGATAAACCTCCCGTAAGTGAATTTCGCAAAGCCCCAACAACTGCTGCACCTCTGTCATCAGTGGTGTGGTGTTTGCCGATTACGCACGGGCGCGGCCGCCGCTCGGTCTAATAACCTCCATCTCTTCACCTGACGCTGACAACCTGATACCCCAAAAAGGGAGATATACTCCTGAAAAAACAGACAGCTTCTCTCTTCCGTCACATAAAGGTCGTGCTCACACCAGCCTCCGCAACACTCTGTCGGCACCAGGCAGGGCCACCTGCTCGACACGGGTCGAGTGGAGTACACGAGAATGTCAATCTATGTACACCGACGACTCCTGTCCCTGCATGTCCCTGAAGATCTCAGTTTCACAAATGATTGGAAGACTCGCGGAGCCTTCATTCAGCCCCGTATGGCATGACTAGATACTCGTAATGTGCCCGAGGTTGTTCACTGAAATGCTGTTTTCCCATTCTCATCCTTCTTGTGCGCACCACGTTGTTACTCGCTCCTGAGCTCTAATTTCGTGAAGAAACGCGCCCCATGCCAACGACTCATTCATGGTCGCAAATCAGCGGTAGTGGATAACTATACTTCAACAACGTACATCTGAGTGAGACCTACTGTACTCGATGCACGGCACGCAAACCACCATCCTTCTCCTTCTTTCACGAAAAAGAACTCGAGGACGCAGCGGGGAGTGGACGGCTCCGTATGTTAATCCTTGTCTCAGGGTCGCAGCGATTCGTCTATGTCCATCTCCATAGCTTTTCTTCTCGCTCCTTAGACATAGGATGCACATGACTCCGTGGGAGCGGGCAGCTCCTGCCGTGAAGGTTTTCCGTCACAAATACCCCTGCCTATGGGTGAGCAACCGCGTCCGCACCTCATGCCTTACTAAACGCGATAGCCAAATCCCCATACTCATGTGGAATGGTGCAATGCGGCGCCACCTGTTTTGGACTCTCCACCGAGTAGCAGCCCCTAACTGAACGCCCAAACATCTAACCCACACACTAGAGCAGCACCACTCCATCCAGAGCCCTCTCCTGCCACGAAATCACTGGTTTATGGGTACTCAACCAGGGCAATGCCCAGCACCACCAAAGTAATACGCAGGAGAGTCAATCAGGCTACAGCTGACTCATCTTCCTGATGATCCCCCTGCGCACGACATCCTAAGTGGCGCCGTGACCTCCCTGAATCAAGCCCGTAACCACGACACGACTACTGGGCGTGAAACTGGAAAAGGAACATCAAACATGATGAGGGGAATCCCTAACGCCTAAACAAAAACTTTTATCAATAATTGTTCCCAGCTGCGCCTGAATCTCCAGCTCTGCTTATGCTGGGCATGAGGTGCTACCTTGTGGAAACAATACAGGCATACAGAAATGGGCACCGAGAGCTCTGGGTAGTGGGGGGCGCCTACTCACCTGGAAGGAATCCCCAGTGCGGGACCTGTCGTCATCTCCCCTAGGAGGCCTCCCCGACCCAGCCCGGTGTGTCCTCCCGACCCACAGTTGGTGCAGTGGTGGACCCCCTAGTCCCTGCCGACTCCTCCTATCTCTAGCGCCAGCGCCCCCGAGCTCCAAGGACCGGCTGGTGCGCTGGAGGATGGGAATGGAGGACCCCCCTCAACTCCGCGGGGACCAATAGGTTATCTTGATTGACATGTCGACCAGCTGGTTTGAAAGTGAACTGGGGTCCCCCACAGGGCAGCTCCCCCACGGAAAGTCCTCTCTGAGGCTACATCTATAGATCGATGGGCCCCGCTCACTCCCCCCTGCATCTGCCGCAGAGTACGGAATTCGTGCGAATTCCTGGGGACTCCTCCTCCCCGCCTGAGGAAGACCGACCCTCCCCCGCCCTTTCCCCTCCCGGGGGGTGGTCAACAAAAAGGGCCCCAAAGCGGCGGGGGAACTCGGGGTTTTTAAAAGTCGTGGCGTCGATCTTTCCCCCCTTTCCCCGTTGGCCCCTCCAAACCTTTACCGGGCCCGGGAGGAGTAGGGCGGACACCTCTCATGCCTGAAGGTGCCGGGTGTATGTGGGGCCGGTACAGCTCTACCCCGGAGCAGGAATCCCTGACACCCAGTGCGGTCCCCTCGGGGCCTCGAGAGATATGGACTCCGCGAGGTTCGGGGGGTTGGGCGGGGGGCTGGCCCATGGTGCTGGCAGGGCGGCTGGCGGGGAGGCGGACCCCAGCCTCGGAGGGTGGTCCCTCCCCCCCTCAGGGCGGCCCCCCCTCTGCAGGGCGCTCTTGCTGTTTCCCGAACCTGGGGTTTTCCAGTCCCTTTAAGTGCTGCTTCGGCTTCCCGCTGATTCCATACTTTGGTGTGTGATTCGTCAGGGCGTGTTTTTAGGTGTGGTGTAGGAATCAAACGCAGGAAACAAGAATTTCCAAAAAACTGTATTCCCGCCCAAACCAGGCAACAGGACAAAAAAACCGCAGCAAAAAAACCACAAGGCAAAAGACAAAAGCGCACAAACGGTGCGTCAGGATGAATAAATGCCAACACAATGCAACGAACGTCCCCCAAAAAGTGGAGAAAATAAGTCAACCAGAATACAAGACTGACGGTAACAAACCCCAACCAAGACAAAAACCAACGAGAAATTTTGGACACTAATTACTAAAACAGAAACAGGTGTAGAAACAACAGGGCAAAGCAAACGAACAGAAACATCAATGGTGGGAGCTTTAAAAACCGGAGACACGAACCCGAAAGCCTGCCCGAACAGGGAGAGAGGCAGCCTCGGCCGAAAAAGTGACAAAATGTTTGCTGTCCTTTCAATTATTTTTTAGCACAGCCCTAATGTCGCTGAATTTTTTGGGTAGTGGGACTACAGTACTGCATTATATAACGTACTACTATCTAGTAAATAGCTAACATTTTTAAAAGTAAATTATCAACAGGGGTGTTTTTGGGTTTAAGTTAAGTATGTCCAAAATATCATGTAATTTTTGGACGGTGGCTAGCTTTTTAGCTTTCAGTCTATTTGAGATTTTAAAATTCAAACAAAAAATGCAAGTATATTTTTTATCACCTACCGGACAAATGCGGTAAAAAAAGATGAAAATTGTTAAAAATTTACTGTTCGCATTTTTTGTTGTTGAAATTTAAGTGAACAAATGTTTTTAGTGTTGATAAGTTTAACTGTCAGGCCCCAATATGTAAATTATATATTAAAATTAATTTGTATAGGCTGTTCTTATGATAAACATGTACAATGCATGGCGCCAAAATAACGGGGCTAAAGGGAAAAAAAGGGGCTGCGAGGGAAAGCCTTTTTTTCACTTTTGATTTAAAAACAGAGGGGTTTTTCGGACATGAAAAAAAGATGTATCCAAATTTTCGCTGGGCATTACTGTCATTACTTTGCA
>CM072225.1:4877068-4973069 GCA_036851935.1 Coregonus suidteri | reverse complement strand
CCTGTGCAGAGGTCACCAAGAAAAATACCCCTTGGGATATAAAAAAAATTGACACTGCACTGAAAAGTACAAGAGCTCCTCAAGGACAATCCAGAGACACTATTTGCTGACTGCTAGCACAGAGGGTGGGTAATTGTAATCTACTTCAGTTCTCCACACATAGGACCGATCCCCTGGCATGGACACTAGTGCTAATAAGCGACAAACAACGCCCTATGTCAAGAGAGAGGGTATTGGGGGGGTCACAGGTTGGAATATTTAGAAATTAAGGAAATTGAGAACGACCTCTGTCACTCAACCACCGCGAACTATGGTCTGGAACGAACAGTAAATGGTACACGGCGTGCAGTTTCAGGCTGGACTTTAAGGAGGAATCAAAGAGAGAGCCACAAACAGGAAAAAAAGAAAAAGCTACTCTTGGCGACGTGACTCCCAATCCTGAGGTGGATCCTGATCACACCCTTCGAAACATCAAGGAGGAGATACACGGCTTGTCTGAGGAGAGGCGGGCTGCAAATGCCGGTGAACTGAAGTGAGCGAAACTCAAGCAAAAGAGATGAGAGGAGATCCCCAGTCCCAAGCTCTAGCAGGTAGGGAACGTGACAGTCCAGCTAACAGAGGTGAATACACAGTCCTCTAGGCTAAGCAAGATGGGATACGACAGTCCAGCCTAACAGAGGACTCACAGTCTCAGCTAACATGGGAACACACAGTCCAGCTAACAGAGGACGACACAGTCCAGCTAACAGAGGAACAACACCAGTCCAACTAACATGAGGAACACGTTCCAGCTAACAGAGGAACACACCATTCCAGCATAACAGAGGAACACACAGTTCCATCTTAACAGAGGAAACACAGCAGTCCAGCCTAACAGAGGAACACACCAGTCCATCTAATAGGAGGGGAAATCAACAGTCAAGCTAACAGAGCGGAAAAACACACAGTCCAGGCTAACAGGAGGAAACACACAGTCCAAGCTAACAGTAGTACACAGTCCAGCTAACCAATAGGAAACCACATCAGTCGCAGGCTAACTAGAGAACTCAACACAGTCCAGCTTATACAGCGGAGCATCAGTCCAGCTAACAGTAGGGACACAACGTTCCCCTAAACAGAGGCGTACAAAACACAGTCCGGCTAAACAGAGGAACACAGTCCAGCCTGAAACCAGAGGGACTACAGTCCTGCTAACAGAGGAACACATTCTCTAGCTAACAGAGGAACACAGTCCAGCTAACAGAGACGGGAGAACAACAACACACAGTCCGCTAACAGTAGGAACACAGTCCAGCTCACCAGAGTGAAATACGACGTTCTCAGGTAATTAAAAGATGTAATGGCACTCACTAACTGTAAGTGGCTCTGGATAGAGAGTGTCTGCTAAATGACTGAAAATGTAAATGTTATGTCCACCACTGCGCCCGCACCCCCTCCCCCACCACCTGTTCAGCCCAGTTGGATAAGCTTCTCCTGACTACCTACCCCCTCAACCAGATTGTGCTCGTCATTGACATCAAATGGGAAAATAAACTTTTTGCTAAACAGAAAGTGGCTAAACTCTGGTGCCTCGAACCCATAGGGCATGGAGGCCCCTGGAGCAGAGGACAGAGGACCGAATAAGGGTCCCCAGCCACATTATAATTCACACAGGCACAACGACCAGCACCACCAGGGAAAGGGCCCAGCAAGGAATGAGTGCTAAGCCAACGCACTCAATGGCGTGATTGAAAAAGCTTCTTTGCCATTTTCCATATCCACCCTCCTATCAATGCTATACCTGAAGGTACAGCGGGGTGAATGCAAGCTATTTCCCGGGTACTGTGCCTGGCACTAACACCCCAACTCCAACCTGTCCTTGAACAGGCCTTTACGCCCAGGTCCACTTCTGCAAGGCAGCAGTCCGCAACTTTTTGTCATGAACCATGGAGGAAGTCGCCCTAAATCAGATTCCGCATGCGACCCAGCCACCATCACACGGCTAAACAAAGAAGCAATGGACACGCAACCCTTCCAGTACAGACCATCGAGCAACACTCCAGACCTTCGAGAACCACGGCCCTACCTCCCTGAATGACATGCCACCTATTGGATGAGTAACGCCACCTGACAAGGCAGGGCTCTCAACCCAGGACCACAGCACTCCACCATTCCACAGTCCCCACAGCCTCCTCGAGTCCTCCCAAATGCCGCCAAGACCCCCCAAGACCAAACCTGGTCCACACCCATAATATCCCCCCTACCCCCCCCCTCCCAGCCCCTTAGCCCCCCCATTAGCCCCCCTTAGCCCCCCCCCCCCCCCCAGATAACGGAGCTTATGCCCCCTCTTCTGTCCGGTGCCCCCACTGTTCTTACTTCCCCCCTCACCCACCCACTCCCCCCCCCCCCTAGCCCTCCCAACCCCGGCCCCTTGTCAGCAGGACCTCAACATCGAACGACCCTCAAATATATTCGCAGGCCGTGAAGTAGGCAGCAAAAGGCCAAACGCCCATTCAATACACCCCGGCCAAGCCCATCCTGCGACCTAAGGAGGTATGTATCATATGCCCCCCCTTTTTTTCAACATGCTTCTGCTCAACCCCTACTGTAATGCAGCCAAAGCCTAAACCAAGACATGAAATCAACACACAGACACCATGGAACACCAGAAGCTTTCACGATCTCAATCCTGGAATATATAAGGTCCAGAGTGTTCACCTGCCTTTGGCCTACATGGTAAAGAGCGGGAACCCAGAATGCGCATGCTAAATATGATTGGAAAGTACAGAACATTATCATCCTACAGAAAACATGTTATAAGAGGATATGGACCCACTGGTTGCCTGCCCTCTAGGTTACATGAGGAATCTGGTAGTGCCATCCCGTCAAAAATACCAAGGTGGGAAACAGGGATAGAGATCATTGGAGTATGCTTAATTTGGTAAAGATCAAGATCTAACCCACTGTGTTAAATTAGTCAAAAGAGGAACACCACATTTAGCTCTCTGGCTAGAAATTGAATAAGGAAATATTACGCCAACGAGAGAAACATTCCTCATGTGTGGCTACCTATATCCCCCCAATAGCATCCCCTTCACAACTGACACGCGTCTCCATCATTGAGGGGGGAGATCAACAACCATTTTCCAGGCCCAGGGTACATGTACTAGTCTGTGTTGTGGCGAAGCCTTAAATGCCAAAAAACTAGGACAGTAACCTGACACTCTCCAGCACAGCAGGGGGACAACACACCTACCAGGACGGTGACAGCATTCTCCCTACCAAATCTGCCGCCCCTAGACCACACCCTATGACAAAAAAAAAACTAACTAAAAAAAAAATGGTCACAACTCCTGCTATGAATGACCAAATATGTAATTGTAAGAGAAGACAGCCTTGGTGCATACTGGCCCAGAACATGAGGTTGAAAAACCGAGCTTCCCGACCTTCTAACCTCCTGGCCCAAAATGTATGACCACATTAGAGACAACATATTTCCCTCAGATTACAGAGATCCACAAATAATTTCAAAACACAACCAATCTTGGTAAAACTCACATATCTACAAGTATTAGTGTGAAATATCAGAGTGTGTCACCACAGCAGCAAAGATATGTGACCCTGTTTGGCCAACAAGAAAAGGGGGCAACCGTGAGTGAAGCACAAACCCCATTGGAAAATAAAACCCCATATTTAGTTTTATTTACTTCAAACGTGAACTATTTGTGTATTGTTATCACCATTGCCAAGTAATATACTATTTGAAATGTCTATAAATCTTTAAAAAACTTTTTGTGAGTGTATTTTTTTTACTGTTTCAATTTTGATTGTTTGTTTTCTCTTTTGTTTTGTTATCTTTTTTCACTTTGCCCTTGGTCGAATGTTAACATATGTAAAACAACAATGTTAAAACAAATTGGAATGGAGATGAGAGAGAGAGATAGAGGTGAGGGCGAGAAAATATATAGGGAGAGATAGGAAGAGAGAAGAACGAAGAAGAGAGTAGAGAGAGAGATAAAGAGAGAGGAGAGGCTGAGTGGATGAGAGAGGGGAGGTAGAGAGAAGAGAGATAGGTGAGGGAGAGGGGTGGTGGAAGAGGATAGGAGAGAGATATAGTGGAGAGAGATGAGGCGCTCTGTCCCGACCACCATTACTTTAGTCGCTAGGAGAGAGAGAGGATGAGACGAGAGGCGAGAGAATGGGAGTAGCAGGGGGCAGGTGAGTTGCGAGGAGGCAGAGAGAGACAGAGGCGAGAGAGAGAGAGTTATAGGAAGAGAAGTGCCCCCCTACGGCCCAACTACAACAACATAACCAACAAAACGGGGCGTCGACAGACTTCTCCTGCAGCTGCTACTGTTGCCCCGCTGCGCTAGGGGAGTGCTACGGATTGTGACGCTGGGGTATCCTGTAACATAGTCAAACCGGTAGGCTTTTTCTTCGATGGGAGCCTCCCTATGGTAGGTACAACCTGTAGCTCATCTCTTGTCAGTAAGGATTTTAGATTACTTTAATCCACTGATATCAAACACCAATCCAGAGGTCTCTATCAGGAGCGTTCACAGTGCGAGCCCCATCTGACATCACTATCAAACCACAGCAAAATTCACAGTCATACTTTGAACATAGCAATAAAAAGCGCCACTCCATGAGGAATCAAAGCCAAAGGAAATGGAAATAATATTAAGAAATGACTATAGTATTGGAAGAGAACGCAGTTTAGACAGAAACCTAACCCAACATTTTTGGGGGGCAAAACATCAAATTCAAACCTTTGTAAGACTCAACTTCCTGGACAAAAAACTGTTTCACTGTAAGAGTGATGGGGTGTAGGATGGTGTGTAAACTTGGCAGTTTAGAAAACCCTTAAAACATATATTTGTTGACCTCTCAGCTTCCCTAGTTCCTTATCACTCTAAAAAACTAACATTCAGATAGGCAGACAAACTAAGAAAAATTAACAACAATGACAAATGGTGTTGATGAAGAACACAAAAAACCTAAGAAAGAACCTGAGAAAAAACACTATCGCACACAACCAAACAACATTAGAGACCCAAGAAAACCCTGATCCTTACGCATTCACTAAGGGTGAATCACTAAAACAATACAGAAACACTCATAATGAAAAGAGCAGGATAAGCACGTCAGAAAAATCACAGCTCAATGTTAATTGAAGAACACATAGAATCTAACCACATTCTCTGGGAAAATTGCAAGAAACACTAAAGCCGAACACCCACACAAGCGAATTCATCTATCCAAAACGGGAGGATGTATGGGGTAAAATCCACCACATTATTCCGATTTATTACTTAAACAAACGTCTTCAACTTCATCCTCAGCTCTGGCAATCTCCCCAGCAAAAATGTCCGCGAACCCAAGGAACTGGTCAAACCCTATTCACGAAAGTGGTAACATATTTGGACGCGGAGGTCCGAGTAACTTCCAGCTCGGTTATATATTATGGGCGTCAGACGAGCAACCTTGGGAGAGAATCCTCTGCATTATCATTAACAGCAGACTCTGCATTATCCTTAAAACAGCAAATGGTGCCTGTTTGACCAATGACCAAACCGACAGACCACAGTACAGTGTGAGGGAAATAAGGTAGGTATTTGATCCCCTTGCTCGATTGTGTACATTTGCCAACTGACAAAGAAAATGATCAGTCTATAATTTTAAGGTAGTTGTGTTAATTTGAACAGTGAGGTAGCTCAGAATAAACAACAGAACAATCCAGCAAATCGAAAACGCATGTCAAAAAATGTTATTAAATTATTTGCATTTTAATGGAGAGAAAAATAAGTATTTGAGCCCCCTCTCAATCAGAAAAGGATTTCTGGCTCCGTGTGTCTTTTTATACCGGTGAATCGAGCTGAGGATTTAGGAAGCATACTCTTAAAAGGGGAGTGCTCCTAATCTTCAGCTTGTTACCTGTAATGAAAGGGACACCTGTCCCACAGATGCAATCAAATCCAATCAGATTTCAAAACTCTCAACACACATGGCCAAGGACCCAAAGGCTCGTCCAAGGATGGTCAGTGTACAAATATTTGTAGACCTAACACAAGGCTGTGAATGGGCCTACAAGGACCATCATCGCCAAGTAGCAGCTTGGTGAAAGGGTATGACTGATGTGACAACAGTTTGGTGGCGATTATTCTCTAAATTGGGAAGAAATCACCAAAAGGAACTGTCACTCTTCCTCGCGCCTGCTGGCTCCATGCAAGATCTCACCCTCGGTGGAGATTGCAATTGATCTATATAGAACGGTGAGGAAATCAGCATCCCAACAGAAATACACGGGAGGATCTTGTCAATGATCTCAAGGCAAGTCTGGGACCATAGTCACCAAGAAAATCAAAATTGGTAACTGGACAAACTAACGCCGGTGAAGGACTGAAATCCTGCTGCAAGCACTCCGCAAGGTCAACCCTGCTCACGAAAGCCATATACAAGGGCCGTCTGAAAGTTTAGTTGTTTGCCAATACATCTGAATGATTCAGAGGAGAACTGGGGTTGAAAAGTGTTGTGTGTCAGTATGCGACAAATAATCGAGCGATTTGGCATCAACTCCAACATCACTGCTGTGGTTTTGGAGCAGGGAGGAATGATGCCTCATGACCCCAAGAATACCAGCCCCGACCGGTCAACCATAGAGTTGGATAACATTATGCTTTTTGGGGGTGTTTTTCGTTTTTTCTGCTAAGGGGCTAAGGGGACAGGACAAACTTCAACAGCATCAAATGGAACGATGGACGGGGCCAGTACCGAATGGTCAAGTCTTGGGTGAGAACCCCTCGGCCGTTTCCCACTCGAGTCCTCAGCCAGCGCATTGTAAATGAGGTAGTAGTGGGATGGGTATTTCCAGTCTGGACGATGGACCCGAAAACACACGGCCAGGCGACAAAGGAAAGTGGCTCAAAGAAAGATAAGCGACATTAAGGTCCTGGAGGTTTGCCTAGCAAGTCTCCTAGACCTTAATAATCCCAATGTATGAAAATCGTGGGAGAGGGAAGCTGAAGGTTTGAGTTGCAAACCGTCATTGTCAGAAAGCCTTAATGGCTTGGAGCAAGACCTGCAAAGAGGAGTAGGCAGCAAATTCCCTCCTGAGTGATGTGTACAAACCTGAGTGTGCCAACTACAAAGAAACAGTCTGACCGTTCTTGTGAGTTGCTGTCGCAACAAGGCGTTATTGCCACCAGTACTTAAGTCTTTGTTGTTGCAGAGAGCGGTCAAATACCGTATGTTCCTTATTTAAAAAATGCAAATTCACTTTTATAACATTTATTGACATGCGGTTTTATGGCGTTTTGTTGTTGTTATTCTCTGTCTCTCACTGTTCAAATTAAACCTGACCATACAAATAAATTATAGACTGGATTCATGTCTCTTGTCCAGTGGCGCAAACTATACAAAATCAGCAGGTTATCAAATACTTTGTCTTCCCTCACTGTTATTCACAACCGAATTCAGCAACCCTGAAACTGACGAAACATAACAAGACCAAAAAAAACACAAGGCAAAGTCTTTCGCATAGGCGCTTATGTTTGATTTCCAAGAAAAGACTTTTGACTCAATTTGGCATGAGGGTCTGCATATTTTACAAATTGAATGAAAGTGGTGTTGCGGGAAGGGAAACAGAACACATTATAACAATGAATGTTAACCACAACATACAAGAAAACACCCAGACATTTCTTTTCACAGGGCCCCGTGGGGTGAGACAGGGATGCATCTTGAGCCCCACACTCTTCAACACATACAGTGACTTTGGCACAGTATTCATACCCCTTGACTTTTTCTCCCAAATTTTGCTTATTTTACTTATTCTAAAATTGATTTTAAAACATAAAAAGCCTCATCAATCTAGCACACACACTACCAAATAATTACAAAGCAAAAAACAAGTTATATACGTTTTTCAAAACATGTGTAAATATAAACAAAACCATAATTACCTGATTTACATAAGTATTTCCCTTTGGCTATGACGATCTCAATAAATTAATTCAGGGTGCTATTCCTGTTTCATTGAATCATGCCTTGAAATTGTTTCTACAACTTAATTGGAATCCACGCTGTTGGTAAATTTGATTGATTGGACCTGATTTGGAAACGGTACACACCTGTCTATAGTAGCGTGGTCTCCAGAGTTGACACAGTGAAAGTCAAGATGCAAAAACCAAGCCATGAAGGTTCGAAGAGGATTTGTGTCCATAGAGAGCTCTGAGACAGGGATTGTGGTCGAGGCCAGATATGGGGACGGGTACCAGAAGCATTTCTTCTTTTTCTGCAGCATTGCAGGTTACCAAAACACAGTGGTCTCCATCATTCTTAAATGGAAGAAGTTTTGGAAACCACCAAAGACTCTTCATATTCCTAGAGCTGGCCCGCCCGGCCAAAACTGAGCAATCGGGGGATAAGGATACTGCCTTGGTCAGGGAGGTGACCAACAACCCGAATGTCACTCTGACAGAGTTCCAGAGTTCCTCTGTGGAGAGATGGGAAACCTTCCAGAAGGACAACCATCTCTGCAGGCACTCCAACCAAATCAGGCCTTTATTGTAGAGTGGTCAGACGGAAGGCCACCTCTCAGTAAAAAAGGCCACATGACAGCCCGCTTGTAGTTTGCCAAAAGGCACCTAAAGACTCAAAGAGAAACCAAGATCTCTGGTCTGATGAAAACCAAGATTGAACTCTTTGGCCTGGAAATGCCAAGCGTCACATCTGGAGGAAACCTGGCAACCATTCCTACGGTGAATAGAAAGGTAATGGTGGTGGCAGCATCATCCTGTGGAGATCCTGTGACCCCTCCCGAGTGGCGCAGTGGTCTAAGGCACTGCATCGCAGTGCTAGCTGTCCCACTAGAAATCCTGGTTCGAATCCAGGCTCTGTTGTAGCCGGCCGCGACCGGGAGACCCCATGGGCGGAGCACAATTGGCCAAGTGTTGTCCAGGGTAGGGAGGGAATGGCCCGGCAGGGATGTAGCTCAGTTGGTAGAGCATGGTGTTTGCAAATGCCAGGTTTGTGGTTTGATTCCCACAGGGGGCCAGTATGAAAAAAATTAAATAATGTATGCTGTCACTCTGGATAAGAGCGTCTGCTAAATGACAAAAAAAAATATATATAATATATTTTTTTAAATTTAAATGGTATTTTTTTCAGCGGCAAGGACTGGGAGTCTAGTCAGGATCAAGGACAAAGGTGAACGGAGCATTTTACATTTTAGTCATTTAGCAGACGCTCTTATCCTGAGCTACTTAGTTAGTGCATACTGGCCCCCCCGTGGGAATCGAACCCACAACCCTGGCCTTGCAAACGCATGCTCTACCAACTGAGCTACAGAGAGATCCTCCTGCTCAGGATCTCAGACTGGGGTTGAAGGTTCACTTTCGCAACAGGACAAACAACCCTAAGCACACAGCCAAGACAACGCGGGCGGGAGTGGCTTCGGGACCAAGTCTCTGAATGTCCTTGAGTGGCCCAGCCAGAGCCTGGACTTGAATCCGATCTAACATGTCTGGAGAGACCTGAAAATAGCTGTGCAGCAACGCTCCCCATGGCCAACCTGACAGAGCTTGAGAGGATCTGCAGAGAAGAATGGGAGAAACTCCCCAAATACAGGTGTGCCAAGCTTGTAGTGTCATACCCAAGAAGACTCTATGCTGTAATCACTGGCCAAAGATGCTTCAGCAAAGTACTTGATTACAGGGACTGAATACTTATGTAATGTAATATTTCAGTATTTTTATTTTTAATACATTTGCAAAATGTTTCTAAAAACCTTTATTTGCTTTGTCATTATGGGGTGTTGAGTGTAGATTGATGAGGGGAAAAAATAATTTAATCCATTTTAGAATAAGCTGTAACGTAACAAAATGTGGAAGAAGTCAAAGGGTCTGAATACTTTCGCGAATGCACTGTACAAATATAATAAAAAATACCATTTTTATAAAAGGTATAATTGCATGATATGATTGCGTTTTGCAACCCCGCTCCCCTGTCGCCCCAAGATGATTGGTTTTGACCACTAAGTCTTTGCTTCACCACGCCCTTCACTGATTTGATTGGTGCAGCTAGAAACCACAAGTGTCTTTCTTATAATGAACAGACACCCGCATAAAAAGTAAAATTCAAGGAACTTGATTAGCTATTTTTGTTTGTGTTGTTGTTACATTTGTATTGGTGTTTCGTGTGCTATGCGTTCGGGTGTTGTTACATTGGTGTTCCGTTTGCTATGCGTTTGGGTGTTGTTTGTGATGTGATTTGCGACGTGCATCATGAGCAAAGTCGTTGTAGCCTGTCATTTCAGTTCCCCTGTGAGATCCATGAGCACGGGCTGACTTTACTGTCCTGTACCGTGGCAGATGCCAGCCAGCCAGCAGCCTACCTACCAAAAGGTTGCACCATGTTGCACCATGTCCATTTCTTATGGAAGATGCCAAAACTTTGGCAAAGATACTGTTTTCCATCTGTTTTTAACCCAGCAATTTTTTTTTTATATATCAGGTTTTGGATGTGTGTATTTCCTTCAATATATCTGGCCATATTGTAGGCTGCATTTGAAGGTGAAGCATGGAAGATGTGAGAGAGAGAGCGAGGGGACAGAGATGAGGTCAAAGACTAGGCAACAGGAAGGTATCAACTGCCTCTTTTCAAATGTCTTTCTTCCTGTGTTCAGAGACTGGGTTTACAGACTGTATGGGTCTCACTCTGAAGTCTGAAATGTGCTACTTTTGAGAGAGAGACAGAAGGTGTGTGAGAGAGAGGATTGGTGAGGAAAGCTTAAAGCAGGAAAAGGTCAACTGCCTCTTTCTTCAACTGCCACATTTCAAATGCCACTTTTTTTCCTCTCTCTTTCTTTCCTGTGTTCAGAGACATGGTTAATAGACTGTGTAAGTCCCACTCTGATGTCTAACTGGAAAAATCAGTGTCCTTCTTCCCTTGACTGCTCTGGATTTATTTCTCCCACATCAAAACAAACACATCAGCAGCAACACAAAGAGCTCTTAGAAAAGCTGTGGACAATGCATCTCAATTTTCCCCACAAAACAGGTAGGATTTTTTTTGGTCCACTTCCGTGCAGTTTCGGATTTCTTTCAATCTCAGCCGGGTGGTGTCTCGTACCCGTTGAAAATCTGTCTTCGACTCCAATCAACATGGTTTGGTTTCGTAAGCTCTAGTATGAATAACCTCTAATATAAACACAGTGGGGGCTAGTGAATGTAATAGAATGGAGAACTGTGTCAGAAGAATGTTCAGCTTCTGTATTGTCAGACTGTTACCATGTAGTGTCACAGTGGAGTCCTGCAGACCAAACATTAACTTCTGACCCCTAAAAACAAAGTACGATAGCCGTGTGGAAGAACACACAGAACATACTGTACATACATTTTAACTGCCTCTGAGGCTCCTCTCTCTCTCTCTCTCTCTCTACTCTCTACTCTGTTTACACTGCCATTAAAACATTGTTCAGTAATGGGGCTGACGCTGGAGTAAAACAATCGTTTTATTGTAAAAAAAAAAGGAGAGGAGAAACTTACTAATTTGTTTGTGTACCGTGTGTGTGTGTTGTGTGTGTGTGTGTGTGTGTGTGTGTGTGCGTGCGTGCGTGCGTGCGTGTGTGTGTGTACCGTGTGTGTGTGTGTGCGTGTGTGTGTGTGTGTGTGTGTGTGCGTGCGTGCGTGTGTGTGTGTGTGTACCGTGTGTGTGTGTGTGGTGTGTGGTGTGTGTGTGTGTGTGCGTGCGTGCGTGTGTGTGTGTGTGTACCGTGTGTGTGTGTGTGTGCGTGTGTGTGTGCGTGCGTGCGTGCGTGTGTATGTGTGTGTGTGTGTGTGTGTGTGTATGTGTGTGTGTGGTGTGTGTGTGTGCGTGCGTGCGTGTGTATGTGTGCATAGCATTTTCCTTGCTTTCCTGTCGTTAGCTAATCTTTCTTTGTTCTCATGCTCAAAGAAAGAAAGGAGGGGAGAAGAGAAACTTGGAGAATTTGTCGATTGGTCCTTGGGGAGAGTGGAGATAGCTTTTGGCTGCGTCATTTATTGTCACGGATTCTGCCGAGGCTGCTCCTCCTCCTTGCTCGGGCAGGCTTCGGCGTTCGTCGTCCCCGGAGTAGTAGCTACTGCCGTTCGATGTTATCGGTGTTTGTTTAGTTTTGTCTGTATTGTTTACACCCGTTCGTCGTTATGTTAATTGTTTCCCTTATAATTACCCCTGTCTCTCATCTGTACTTTGTGTGTGATTGTTTTCCCCTTTCACGGTTGTCTATTTTGTGAGCGGGTTATTTCCTCCCTGCGTGGAGTTATTTTCTGTGTCCTTTTGGATCCTTTTCGTATTTAAAGTACGTATCAGAGAGTTCTGTGTCCTGCGCCTGACTTCGTTTACCGCATCTCACAGACAGTCGTGACATTTATTTTTAAGTAATCAACTTTACAGCTTTAACAGGATGCAGCTGCATTACGGATTCTGCTGACTTTGGCCACTCTCTCTACAACGCTAATATTTGGCAAGAGATGACAGACAGACAGTTTAGAAGTTTGGAAGACAGTCAACAGTATTAACGCTTGATGATCAATACAAAGCATCCCTGATGGACCCCCAGTGTGTATCTCTCTTTATCTTGGCAGGTTCTAATTCCCCTGTCTAAAATTTCTGCATCCAAAATGGCTGCCTCCCAAATGGCAACATTCCAAATGGCACCCTATTCCATGTATAGTGCACTACTTCTCCTGACCAGAACCCTTTTGGGCTCTATACCCTATACCCTATACCCTATACCCTATGGGCCCCTGGTCAAAAGTAGTGCACTATATAAGGAATAGGGTGCCACTTTGGGATGTAACCTACAGTAAGTACATCGGGGAGGAATGCTCCCCTTATGGGTGTTTAATCCAGAACAGCAGTATCAACAGATGTGCTGCCATGTGGGTGACACTGTATAACACTGCAATGTTATTATGCTTTTTTGATGGGTTTCCCTTGTTCATCGTAAAAAAAAACCCTCAGTGATTACGTCTGCATCCCAAGTAGCCAGGCTCCACAGGGGTGCACTGTATAGTGATACATATTAATGGCTCTGATTGTCCAGAAACCAGGGAAATCAACACAATTACTTCCTGAAAGGGTTTGTCATTGCAGAGTTTTGTTTATCTTAAAGTTTAAACCACCAAGGTAATCCATTTAGGTGTGTCACCTTGAGGCCATAATAAGCAACTGAGAATGAGATATTTGTATATTTTAAAGTCATTAAGGAAACTCACAAAGCATAAATTCTATGCATCTTATGTATAACATCTAGCCCTTGAGATCGATCACTCTACATCATGATCATTATAAATTACAATGAATAATACATATCAAAGAGCAATAAGATTAGTTCAGATTCTTAATAAACATGGTTCACTCTTCTTCCTACAGTTTACACAAATGGAGCAGGAATCAATCTATGGGAATCCCATGTGACATTACATACAACTAGGCCTACTAAAACGTAATGTTATGACTATAACTAGTGTTCCTTGAAGGAGCGAAAACAAGGTACAACATACTATAGGGAGTCACACTCTCGTGACTTCAGTTGAAGGATCTACAATCACGCCTGACAAGGCCAATGAAATCCGCCTTCCACAGGTGATAAGCGTGAGGCTCGGATTCACTCCTTCAATTTAATAACACTTTTCACCGACCCCAGGAATGTGTGGGACCAAAACAGGTGTTGTACCTCAATAGTTATAGTCATAACGTTACGTTCCCTTTCAGTCAGTCAACTTCGGTACAACACACATCGGGGAAATATAATCACGCCCCCAAGACGACCCCAACGGATACTAAATAAAAATGGCCCATGGCAGACCAGCCAGACCTGACCCGACCAGATGCAGCAGTCTGGGTATTTGCGCACAAGGCTTGCTGCCTAGTGACATTCCCCTGTCACAGCCATTAACACACTGTGTGCTATACTGGACCGCTAAGCAATAAAACCTCACAAAAGTGTGTGGTGAAGCACAACTCGCCCCAGCACAAATATCTCCTATATTCAACCCGACAAGGGAAATAGCTCAAAAGCTAAGGACCTGTAGGACATTCGCATTTGCACACAACATCACCTTAGGCTCACCCGGGGCAAACTGAGTACCAGATAACACACGGAGGTCCCCCCACACGTTTAACCGAGGCCAAAAGCCACGAGAGGTTTTGTTGGATCTTCAGATCCATCGACTCCTGAGGCTCAAAGGGGGGCCCACACACAGTGCCTCCAAAACCAGTGCCAAGTCCCAGGGGCCCACACACAGTGCCTCCAAAACCAGTGCCAAGGCCCAGGGGGGCCCACACACAGTGCCTCCAAAACCAGTGCCAAGTCCCATGTGTGTGCGCAGTAGGTTTGGAGACCGGTCTGAGACGACATACACCTTTCAGGACTAGCTGGGCTCTTAGCTCCAGCAAATGTCTTGTTAATCAGCATGAGCCCCCCCCCCCCCCCCTTGTGGACAGAGAATGAATCGCCCAACTTATTAGTCGCACCCTTGGGAGATCTAAATACCTCCTGCGTCAGCCGAGGTATGAGCACCCGGTAGAGGAAGTCACCGTCAGAAACGCCCCCTAAAGATCTGCACGATTGTCAAGAGAACCTGCGCCTCGGACAAAAAAATTATAAAAAATTGGTTATTTAGCAGACGCTCTTATCCAGAGCAACTGGGGTTAAGTGCCTTCCTCAAGGGCACATCGACAGATTTTTCACCTAGTCAGGCTCGGGGATTAGAACCAGCAACCTTTACGGTTACTGGCACAACGCTCTTAACCACTAAGCTACCTGCTGCCCTAGACTAGTAGGGGAACAGCGCTAGCCGTCCCCTAGTCTCGCACACACAAAACTGATTCGAGAGAGGGCAGCCTGAGCAATGCACAAAGCCAAGACAACCAACTTGAGTATCTTTAAATGCATTGGGGCATTGTCCTAGTTCGCCATATTGCAGTTTTGGGACAGTTTTGTTGGGTGCAATGTAAGACAGTCTTGTGTTCCAATTGTTTGTTTTAGTGGCGTGAATCTGTTCACACCGAGGTGAAGAGAGGAATAACTGAAGGAATTAATCAGAGCCTCACGCTTACCACCTGTGGAAGGCGGGGCTTCCAGCAAGGCACGGATTTCACTGGCCTTGCCAGGCGTGATTGTAGATCCTTTAACCGAAGTCGCGAGAGTGCGACTCCCCATAGTATGTTGTACCGAAGTTGGCTGACTGAAAGGGAAGTACTGTGCCACTTCAAATCCGGCTCAAATGACCAATCCCATAGGGTGTGCTATAAGGCTGATCTGAGCTGGCCTTTTTTGCAAATGTAGAACTCTGCAGGTCAGTCATGAAACACGTGATTGGGCTAATTGGTGTTGGGCTAAAAGGTTGACACACATGTAAATGTTCTTCCGTAATGTAAATGTTCTTCTTTATATGTTAATGTTCTCTGCAGTATGATCCAACAGTGAATTATTGTACCTATAGAGCACATTATATTCATTTTGCACTTTCATAAACCATAATGTACAGATGTAGCATCTTAATTTGAGCGAGTTTTGCTACAACAGGAAAATAGTCCTGCATCAACAGGAAATGTCAAATATTACATTTTTCAAAGTTGAAATGACAAAAACTTTCGAAATGTTTAAAAACTCAAATGTACCACAAGGAAATTCTCAGCAACAAAAGAGTGATCAAATTAAGATCCTACATCTGTATAACCAATGCAGGCAAGCTAAAGTATTCCACAACTCCTGTTAATGGTATGGATGTGATACTATGGATCACAAATGTATAACAGATGTAGGTGAACTACAGTATTCCATACCTTGGTTAAATGTATTATAGATATTGTTTAATTTGCCCTCCCGTGTCCTGTATATTCAAAATGTTCCAGTTATTGTGGGTTATTATGTGACGGCAAAGGCTGTTTAGCAGACAGAAAATGTCAAACCAATTACTTGAATATGTCTCCAAAAACATCCAGCTGAAACATACAGTTGAAGTCGGAAGTTTACATACACTTAGGTTGGAGTCATTAAAACTCATTTTTCAACCACTCCACACATTTCTTGTTAACAAACTATAGTTTTGGCAAGTTGGTTAGGACATCTATTTTGTGAATGACACAAGTAATTTTTCCAACAATTGTTTACAGACAGATTATTTCACTTATAATTCACTGTATCACGATTCCAGTGGGTCAGAAGTTTACATACACTAAGTTGACTGTGCCTTTAAACAGCTTGGACTATTCCATACAATGATGTCATGGCTTTAGAAGCTTCTGATAGGCTAATTGACATAATTTGAGTCAATTGGAGGTGTACCTGTGGATGTATTTCAAGGCCTACCTTCAACTCAGTGCCTCTTTGCTTGACATCATGGGAAAAATCTAAATAAAATCAGCCAAGACCTCCGAAAAAAAATTGTAGACCTCCACAAGTCTGGTTCATCCTTGATAGCAATTTCCAAACGCCTGAAGGTACCACGTTCATTTGTACAAACAATAGTACACAAGTATAAACATCATGGGACCACGCAGCCGTCATACCGCTCAGGAAGGAGACGTGTTCTGTCTCCTAGAGATGAACGTACTTTGGTTGCGAAAAGTGCAAATCAATCCCAGAACAACAGCAAAGGACCTTGTGAAGATGCCGGAGGAAACAGGTACAAAAGTATCTATATCCACAGTAAAACAAGTCCTATATCGACATAACTTGAAAGGCCGCTCAGCAAGGAAGAAGCCACTGCTCCAAAACCGCCATTAAAAATCAGCAGGGGATCAATTACTTTTTTCCCTCACTGTAGTAAATAAATATTAGCCATGTCTTTCTATTAAAGTTCTGATCTACTTTTCGCCTTTCTCTATAGGACAGCGTAGTCACTCACCACCTTCCGGAGACACTTGAAACCCCACCTCTTTAAGGAATACCTGGGATAGGATAAAGTAATCCTTCCACCCCCCCCCCTTACCCCACCCCCCAAAAAAATAAATAAACATATTGTAAAGTGGTTATCCCACGGGCTATAAGGCGAATGCACCAATTTGTAAGTCGCTCTGGATAAGAGCTTCTGCTAAATGACGTAAATGTAAATGTAACTTGTTCTATTTTCCATCTCTCTCTGTCTAATCCAATTCAGTTGAAGTTATGAAGTCTGAGACCAACCTTCTTCTCTTTCACATTGTGTTGTTGGCGTCACCATAGTGACGGTGTTGGTGTGTCAGTTTTGTGTGACTTTGTTGATGTTGTGTTTGCTTTTGGCCAGATGGTTGGTTACTAAGTGGGTGTTGTTCTACCTCCTGCACTGTGAGCCATCCCATGCTACCCTGGTGATTCAGAATGCATATCCCCTAATGCCTTGAAGAATAGACGGTCCCCTGGGGTTTCACTAAGCCTTGACTGAATAGGTGGATGGATGAATTAATGAACACATAGGAAAGCAAAAGCCAAGAAGAGATCTGATATTTTTTTTCCCAGTTTTGTTTCTCCTAGAATCATGAGTTCTCTTTTAATAGCACCAAAATGAGACTAAGAGCTTTTTTTCCCCTCATAATTCTAAAATTCTGCTCAGGAGAAATAACCACATATAAACTCATATTTTGTCTTATGCGGATCAAAATAAGAGATCTCTAAATTATCTTAAATGAGTCATTTAACTTTCCTGTATATGTCTCCATGGATGATACAATGCTATTAGAGCAAGACTTCAACAATACTTTCAGGAAAGTAGACTATGAATTACTTCAAAGGAAGAGGTAAGTGAACAATTTACACAATAGGTCTAACATTAAGTGTCTGAAGAGCAAATGTGTCAGGTCGTGTTGTAGGTGTGGTGTAGGAATCAAACGCAGGAAGCAGACTGAATTCCAAAAAGCTGTATTCCTGCCTAAACACAGGCAACAGGACAAAATAAGCCTGACAGCAAAATACGCACGAAGGCGAAAAGACAAATGCGCACAAACAGGTGCGTCAGGATGAAATAAGTGCACACACAAGTGCAACGAACGCTCCAGCAAACAGTGGAGAAAATAACGCTCAACCGAGCAATACACAGACTGACGGTAACAATCACACACAACACAAGACAAACACAACGAGAAACTTATAGGACACTAATTACTACAAAACAGAAACAGGTGTAGAAACAAACAGACAAAAGCAAACGAACATGAAACATCAATCGGTGGCAGCTAGAATTCCGGAGACGACGAACGCCGAAGCCTGCCCGAACAAGGGAGAGAGGCAGCCTCGGCCGAAACCGTGACAGTACCCCCCCCTTGACGCGCGGCTCCAGACGCGCGCCGACTCCGGCCTTGGGGACGACCCGGAGGCCGCGGCGCAGGGCGCGTCGGATACCCCCGATGGAATTCCGTCAGGAGCGACGGGTCCAAGATGTCTCTCCTCGGCACCCAGCACCGCTCCTCCGGACCGTACCCCTCCCACTCCACTAGATACTGAAGACCCCCTCTCCGACGTCTAGAATCCAAGATGGATCTCACGGTGTACGCCGGTACCCCCTCGATGTCCAACGGGGGCGGGGGGGTCTCCAAGATCTCATGTTCTTGGAGTGGGCCTGCTACCACCAGGCCTGAGAAGGGACACATGGAACGAGGGGTTAATACACTTATACTCAACTGGTAACTGTAATCTATAACATACCTCGTTCAACCTTCTCAGGACTTTAAATGGCCCTACAAACCGCCGACCCAGCTTCCGACAGGGCAGGCGGAGGGGCAGGTTTCTGGCAGAGAGCCAGACTCGATCTCCAGGTGCGTACACTGGCCCCTCACTGCGGTGTAGGTCGGCGCTCGTCTTCTGTCGACGTATGGCACGCTGCAGATGGACGTGTGCAGCGTCCCACGTCTCCTCCGAGCGCCGCACCCACTCATCCACAGCGGGGGCCTCGATCTGGCTCTCATGCCATGGTGCCAGAACCGGCTGGTACCCCAAAACACACGGAAAAGGGGTTAGTTGGGTGGAGGAGTGGCGGAGAGAGTTCTGTGCCATCTCGGCCCAGGGCACATATCTCGCCCACTCCTCCGGCCGATCCCGGCAGTACGTTCTGAGAAACCTACCCACATCCTGGTTAAACGCGTTCCACCTGCCCATTACTCTCCGGGTGGTAACCCGAGGTGAGGCTCACCGAGACCCCCAACCGCTCCATAAAAGCTCTCCAGACTCTGGAGGTGAATTGGGGACCTCGGTCAGCCACAATGTCCTCGGGCACCCCGTAGTGCCGGAACACATGGGTGAATATAGCTTCGGCGGTCTGCAGGGCAGTAGGAAGACCCGGCATGGGGAGCAAACGACAGGCCTTAGAGAACCGGTCCACAACGACCAGGATGGTAGTATTCCCTTGAGAGAGGGGAAGGTCAGTTATAAAATCCACCGAGAGGTGGGACCATGGTCGTTGTGGAACGGGCAGGGGCAGTAACTTACCCCTAGGCAGATGTCTAGGCGCCTTACACTGGGCGCACACCGAGCAGGAGGAAACATAAACCCTCACATCCCTGGCCAACGTGGGCCACCAATATTTGGCACTAAGACAGTGCACTGTCCGGCCGATACCCGGGTGTCCAGAGGAGGGTGACGTGTGAGCCCAATAGATCAATCGATCCCGACACTCGAGCGGAACATACTTCCGACCCTCCGGGCATTGTGGTGGACTAGGGTCGGTGCGTAATGCCCGCTCGAGCTCAGAATCGAGGCTCCCACACCACCGGTGCCACTAGACACGACTCCGGCAGTATGGGAGTGGGCTCCACGAACCTCTCCTCCCCGTCATACAGCCGAGACAGCGCATCTGCCTTCCCGTTTTGTGACCCAGGGATGTAGGTGATCTTAAAAGAGAAACGGGTCAAAAACATACTCCATCTAGCCTGCCGAGGGTTCAGCCTCCTCGCTGCCCGGATGTACTCCAGGTTACGGTGGTCCGTCAAAATGAGGAAAGGGTGTTGAGCCCCCTCAAGCCAGTGCCTCCACACCTTAAGGGCCTGTACCACAGCTAACAGCTCCCTGTCCCCTATGTCATAATTTCGCTCCGCCGGGCTGAGCTTCTTGGAATAGAAGGCACAGGGGCGGAGTTTAGGTGGCGCGCGCCTGACCGTTGTGAAAGCACGGCGCCAATACCGGCCTCAGACGCGTCCACCTCTACCTGAAATGGTAAAGAGGGATCCGGATGCGCCAGCACCGGAGCCGAGGTAAACAGGTCCTTCAGCCTCCCAAACGCCCTGTCCGCCTCGACTGACCACTGCAGACGCACCGGACCCCCCTTCAAGAGAGACGTGATGGGAGCTGCCACACTTGCCCAAAACCCCGGATAAACCTCCGGTAGTAATTCGCAAACCCCAAAAAACTGCTGCACCTCTTTCACAGTGGTTGGTGTTTGCCAATTACGCACGGCCGACGCTCGGTCTACCTCCATCTTCACCCCTGACGCTGACAACTGATACCCCAAAAAGGAGATAGACTCCTGGAAAAACAGACACTTCTCTGCCTTCACATACAGGTCGTGCTCCACCAGCCTCCGCAACACTCTGCGCACCAGGGCCACATGCTCGACACGGGTAGGTGAGTACACGAGAATGTCATCTATGTACACAACGACTCCCTGTCCCTGCATGTCCCTGAAGATCTCATCCACAAATGATTGGAAGACCGACGGAGCATTCATCAACCCGTATGGCATGACTAGATACTCGTAATGGCCCGAGGTGGTACTAAAGGCTGTTTTCCATTCATCATCCTTCTTGATGCGCACCAAGTTGTACGCGCTCCTGAGATCTAATTTCGTGAAGAAACGCGCCCCATGCAACGACTCAGTCATGGTCGCAATCAGCGGGAGTGGATAACTATACTTCACCGTAATCTGATTGAGACCACGGTAATCGATGCACGGACGCAAACCACCATCCTTCTTCTTCACGAAAAAGAAACTCGAGGACGCGGGGGAAGTGGACGGCCGTATGTATCCTTGTCTCAGCGATTCGTCTATGTAAATCTCCATAGCTTTCTTCTCCTCCTGAGACAGAGGATACACATGACTCCGTGGGAGCGCAGCTCCTGCCTGAAGGTTTATCGCACAATCCCCCTGCCTATGGGGTGGCAACCGCGTCGCCCTCGCCTTACTAAACGCGATAGCCAAATCCCCATACTCAGGTGGAATGTGCAATGCGGGCACCTGGTTTGGACTCTCCACCGAGGTAGCCCCTACGGAACGCCCAAACATCTACCCACACACTGAGCAGACCACTCCATCAGAGCCCTCTCCTGCCACGAAATCACTGGGTTATGGGTACTCAACCAGGGCATGCCCAGCACCACCGGATACGCAGGAGAGTCAATCAGGAACAGCTGAATCATCTCCTGATGATCCCCCTGCGCACACATCCTAAGTGGCGCCGTGACCTCCCTGATCAAGCCCGTACCCAACGGACGACTATCTAGGGCGTGAACGGGAAAAGGAACATCAACAGGAATGAGGGGAATCCCTAACGCTAAACAAAACTTTTTATCAATAAATTTCCCAGCTGCGCCTGAATCTACCAGCGCCTTATGCTGGGCATGAGGTGCTACCTGTGGAAAACATACAGGCATACAGAAATGGGCAACAGAGAGCTCTGGGTGAGTGGGGCGCCTACTCACCTGGAAGGAATCCCCAGTGCGGGACCTGTCGTCATCTCCCCTAGGAGGCCATCCCCAGCACCTAGCCGCGGTGTGTCCTCCCCGACCACAGTTGGTGCAGTGGATGGACCCCCTAGTCTGCCGACTCCTCCTATCTCTAGCGCCAGCGCCCCCGAGCTCCATAGGACACGGCTCGGATGCGCTGGAGGATGGAATGGACGGACCCCCCTCAGGACGTCCGCGGGTAGCCAATAGGTTATCTAACCTGATTGACATGTCGACCAGCTGGTCGAAAGTGAGACTGGTGTCCCGACAGGCCAGCTCCCGACGGACGTCCTCTCTGAGGCTACATCGGTATAGATCGATGAGGCCCCCGCTCACTCCACCCTGCATCTGCCGCTAGAGTACGGAATTCGAGTGCGAATTCCTGGGCACTCCTCCTCCCCTGCCTGAGGAAGACCAGACGCTCCCCCCGCCGCTTTCCCCTCCGGGGGATGGTCGAACACCGCCCTAAAGCGGCGGGAGAACTCGGTGTATGTAATAGTCGTGGCGTCGATCTTCCTCCACTCCGCGTTGGCCCACTCCAACGCTTTACCGGCCAGGCAGGAGATCAGGGCGGACACGCTCTCATGCCCTGAAGGTGCCGGATGTACTGTGGCCAGGTACAGCTCTACCTGGAGCAGGAATCCCTGACACCCAGCTGCGGTCCCGTCGTAGGACCTCGGGAGAGATAGTCGGACTCCGCGAGGTTCCGGCGCTGGACTGGGTGGGCTGGCCGATGGTGCTGGCAGGGCGGCTGGCGGTGGAGGCGGACCCCAGCCTCGGAGGGTGGTCATCACCTCCTGCAGGGCGGCCCCCATCTGCAGGAGCTGCTCTTGCTGTTCCCGAACCTGGGTTTCCAGTCTTGAATGTGCTGCTTCGGCTCCTGCTGATTCCATACTATGTGGTGTGTGATTCTGTCAGGTCGTGTTGTAGGTGTGGTGTAGGAATCAAACGCAGGAAGCAGACTGAATTCCAAAAAGCTGTATTCCTGCCTAAACACAGGCAACAGGACAAAATAAGCCTGACAGCAAAATACGCACGAAGGCGAAAAGACAAATGCGCACAAACAGGTGCGTCAGGATGAAATAAGTGCACACACAAGTGCAACGAACGCTCCAGCAAACAGTGGAGAAAATAACGCTCAACCGAGCAATACACAGACTGACGGTAACAATCACACACAACACAAGACAAACACAACGAGAAACTTATAGGACACTAATTACTACAAAACAGAAACAGGTGTAGAAACAAACAGACAAAAGCAAACGAACATGAAACATCAATCGGTGGCAGCTAGAATTCCGGAGACGACGAACGCCGAAGCCTGCCCGAACAAGGGAGAGAGGCAGCCTCGGCCGAAACCGTGACAAAATGTTTGCTGTACACTTTCAATTATTTATTAGCTAGCTAGCTACCTAATGTCAGCTGAATTTTGGCTAGCTGGCTAGCTACAGTACTGCATTATATAACGTGATCTAGCTATCTAGCTAACTAAGCTAACATTTTATAAATGTAAATTATCAACAGGATGTGTTTTGGGATTAACGTTATAGCTATGTCAAGATATCAGTGTAATATTTTGACGGTAGGCTAGCTGTTTTAGCTTACAGTCTATTTGATTGATTTATAAAGTTCAAACAAAAACGTGCAAGTATATTTATATCACGTCTACGCGGACAAATGCTGGTAAAATAAGATGATAAATTGTTAGAAAATTGACTGTTTCTGCATTGTTATGTTGTTTAAATTTATAGTGAACAAATGTCTATTTAGTGTTGATAAGTTTAACTGTCAGTGCCAATATGTAATATATATATATAATATAATATATGTATAGGCTAGTTCTTATGATAAACATGTACAATGCATGAGCAGCCAAACTAACGGGACTAAAGGAAACCAAGGGGACTGCGAGGTAAAGCCTTTTTACACTTGTGATTAAAGTACAGAGGTGTTTATCGAGACATGAAAAATGATTGTACTCAAAATATTTTCGCTGGTCATTACTGTCATTACTTTGCAGATCTTCTCCAAGTCATTAAGGTTTCGAGGCTGACGTTTGGCAACTCGAACCTTCAGCTCCCTCCACAGATTTTCTATGGGATTAAGGTCTGGAGACTGGCTAGGCCACTCTAGGACCTAAATATGCTTCTTCTTGAGGCACTCCTTTGTTGACTTGGCCGTGTGTTTTGGGTCATTGTCATGCTGGAATACCCATCCACGACCCATTTTCAATGCCCTGGCTGAGGGAAGGAGATTCTCACCCAAGATTTGACGGTTCATGGCCCCGTCCATCGTCCCTTTGATGCGGTGAAGTTGTCCTGTCCCCTTAGCAGAAAAACACCCCCAAAGCATAATGTTTCCACCTCCGTGTTTGACGGTGGGGATGGTGTTCTTGGGGTCATAGGCAGCATTCCTCCTCTTCCAAACACTGCGAGTTGAGTTGATGCCAAAGAGCTCGATCTTGGTCTCATCTGACCACAACACTTTCACCCAGTTCTCCTCTGAATCATTCAGATGTTCATTAGCAAACTTCAGATGGCCCTGTATATGTGCTTTCTTGAGCAGGGTGACCTTGCGGGCGCTGCAGGATTTCAGTCCTTCATGGCGTTTTCTAATGGGTTTTCTAATGATCAATTAGCCTTTTAAAATTATAAACTTGGATTAGCAAACACAACGTGCCATTGGAACACAGGACTGATGGTTGCTTATAATGGGCCTCTGTATGCGTGCATACATTTGTACATATACTCCAGAATGTCATGAAGAGTGATCAGATTAATTGTATTTATTTGCAAAGTCCCTCTTTGCCATGAAAATGAACTTAATCCCCCCAAAAACATTTCCACTGCATTTCAGCCCTGCCACAAAAGGACCAGCTGCCATCATGTCAGTGATTCTCTCGTTAACACAGGTGAGAGTGTTGAGGAGGACAAGGCTGGAGATCACTCTGTCATGCTGTTTGAGTTAGAATAACAGACTGGAAGCTTTAAAAGGAGGGTGCTTGAAATCATTGTCATTCCTCTGTTAACCATGGTTACCTGCAAGGAAACACGTGCCGTCATCATTGCTTTGCACAAAAAGTGCTTCACAGGCAAGGATATTGCTGCTAGTAAGATTGCACCTAAATCAACCATTTATCGGATCATCAAGAACTTCAAGGAGAGATGTTCAATTGTTGTGAAGAAGGCATCAGGGCGCCCAAGAAAGTCCAGCAAGCGCCAGGACCGTCTCCTAAAGTTTATTCAGCTGCGGGATCGGGGCACCACCAGTGCAGAGCTTGCTCAGGAATGGCAGCAGGCAGGTGTGAGTGCATCTGCACGCACAGTGAGGCGAAGACTTTTGGAGGATGGCCTGGTGTCAAGAAGGGCAGCAAAGAAGCCACTTCTCTCCAGGAAAAACATCAGGGACAGACTGATATTCTGCAAAAGACCTGCTGAGGACTGGGGTAAAGTAATTTTTTCTGATGAATCCCCTTTCCGATTGTTTGGTGCATCCGGAAAACACCTTGTCTGGAGAAGACAAGGTGAGCGCTACCATCAGTCCTGTGTCATGCCAACAGTAAAGCATCCTGAGACCATTCATGTGTGGGGTTGCTTCTCAGCCAAGGGAGTGGGCTCACTCACAATTTTGCCTAAGAACACAGCCATGAATAAAGAATGGTACCAATACATCCTCAGAGAGCAACTTCTCCCAACCATCCAAGAACAGTTTGGTGACGACCAATGCCATTTCCAGCATGATGGAGCACCTTGCCATAAGGCAAAAGTGATAACTAAGTGGCTCAGGGAACAAAACATCGAAATTTTGGGTCCATGGCCAGGAAATTCCCCAGACCTTAATCCCATTGAGAATTTGTGGTCGACCCTCAAGAGGCGGGTGGACAAACAAAAACCCACACATTCTGACAAACTCCAAGCATTGATTATGCAAGAATGGGCTGCCATCAGTCAGGATGTGGCACAGAAGTTAATTGACAGCATGCCAGGGCGGATTGCAGAGGTCTTGAAAAAGCAGGGTCAACACTGCAAATATTTACTCTTTGCATAAACTTGATGTAATTGTCAATAAAAGCCTTTGAATGGAATGCTTGTAATTATACTTCAGTATACCATAGTAACATCTGACAAAAATATCTCTTAACACTGAAGCAGCGAACTTTGTGAAGACCAATACTTGTGTAATTCTCAAAACCTTTGACCACAATTACCTCGACTAGCCGGTTCCCCCGCACATTGACTTGGTACCGGTACCCCCTGTATATAGCCTCTCTATTGTTATTTTTACTGCTGCTCTTTAATTATTTGTTACTTTTATTTAGAATTATTTTATATTGTATTTTTTTAACTGCATTGTTGGTTTAGGGCTTGTCAGTAAACATTTCATGGTAAGGTCTTCACCTGTTGTATTTGGCGCATGTGACAAATAAATAAAATTACATTATATTTTATTTAAATCTGTGGTATGACTTAAAGATTGCGGTACATCAGCAGAACCCATCCAATTTGAAGGATCTGGAGCTGTTTTGCCTTGAAGAATGGGCAAAAATCCCAGTGGCTAGATGTGCCAAGCTTATAGAGACATACCCCTTGAGACTTGCAGCTGTAATTGCTGTAAAAGGTGGCTCTACAAAGTATTGACTTTGGGGGGGTGAATAGTTATGCACGCTCAAGTTTTCAGTTTTTTTGTCTTATTTCTTGTTTGTTTCACAGAAAAAATTATTTTGCATCTTTCAAAGTGGTAGGCATATTGTGTAAACCAAATGATACAAACCCCCCAAGAATCCATTAAAATTTTTAATTCCAGGTTGTAAGGCAATACAATAGGAAAAAATGCCAAGGAGGATGAATACTTTCGCAAGCCACTGTATTCCATATTTTATTAAACATAACTGTGGCGTAGTTCCTCTATGACAAACTGACGTTCAGTCGCTGTTAAGCAGGTGCATTTAAAACTTGTGGGAGGCTAGAGAGACTAACATAACAGCTCAGTTAGAGTTGAGCAATTATCCATGTCTTGTTATTATAAAAATTATATATATACAGTACCAGTCAAAAGTTTGGACACACCTACTCATTCAAGGGTTTTTCTTTATGTTTACTATTTTCTATATTGTAGAATAATAGTGAAGACATCAAAACTATGAAATAACACATATGGAATCATGTAGTAGGTCTGTTAATTTGTTTATTGTAAAATAGCATTGTATCTGGTCAAACACCACTTTTTCAAAAACTTGAATAAGGGCTGGTAACAAGCTGAATGGTCGGCTGTTTGAACCAGTAAAGGGGGCTTTACTATTCTTAGGTAGTGGAATGACTTTAGCTTCCCTCCAGGCCTGAGGGCACACACTTTCTAGTAGGCTTGAATTGAAGATATGGCAAATAGGAGTGGCGATATCGTCCGCTATTATCCTCAGCAATTTTCCATCTAAGTTGTCAGACCCCAGTGGCTTGTCATTGTTCATAGACAACAATAACTTGTTTACCTCTTCCACACTCACTTTACGGAATTCAAAATTACAATGCTTGTCTTTGATAATTTGGTCAGGTATACTTGGATGTGTATTGTCAGCGTTTGTTTCTGGCATGTCATGCCTAAGTTTGCTAATTTTGCCTATGAAAAAATAATTAAAATAGTTGGCAATATCAGTCGGTTTTTTGATGAATGAACTATCTGATTCAATGAATAATAGAGCGGAGTTTGCCTTTTTCCCAAAATGTCATTTAAGGTGCTCCAAAACTTTTTACTATCATTCTTTATGTCATTTATCTTTGTTTCAGAGTGTAGTTTCTTCTTCTTTTTATTCAGTTTATTCACATGATTTCTCAATTTGCAGTACGTTTGCCAATCGGTGGCGCAGCCAGACTTATTTGCCATTCCTTTTGCCTCATCCCTCTCAACCATACAGTTTTGAAATTCCTCATCAACCCATGGGGATGTAACCGTTTTTACAGTAATTTTCTTGATGGCTGCATGCTTATTAGTAACTGTGATAAGCAATTTCATAAATGTGTCAAATGCAGCGTCTGCTTGCTCCTCATTACACACCACGGACCAACACATATTCTTTACATCAACAACATAGGAATCACTACAAAACGTATTGTATGACCTCTTATACACTATATTAGGCCTAGCCTTTGGAACTTTGGTTTTCCTAGATATGGCTACTATATTGTGATCACTACATCCAATGGATTTTGATACTGCTTTCAAGCACATTTCTGCAGTATTAGTAAATATGTGATCAAAACATGTTGATGATTTCATTCATGTGCTGTTTGTAACTACCCTGGTAGGTTGACTGATAACCTGAACTAGGTTGCAGGCACTGGTTACAGTTTGAAGCTTTTTCTTGAGTGGGCAACTTGATGAAAGCCAGTCAATATTTAAAATCACCCAGAAAATATACCTCTCTGTTGATATCACATACATTATCAAGCATTTCACACGTTATCCAGATACTGACTGTTAGCACCTGGTGGTCTATAGCAGCTTCCCACCAGAATTGTCTTTAGTTGAGGCAGGAGTGGCTTCCGCTGGCCACTCTACCATAAAGGCCTGATTGGTGGAGTGCTGCAGAGATGGTTGTCCTTCTGGAAGGTTCTCCCATCTCCACAGAGGAAATCTGGGTCTGTAGCAGCTTTCCACCAGAATGGGCTTTAGATGGAGCAAATGAACCTGTAGCTATTTTACTTCAACAGTATTTAACATGAGATCCTCTCTAAACTTTACAGGAATGTGGTTCTGAATATAAACAGCAACACCTCCACCACTGGCAGTTCTGTATTTTCTGTAAATGTTATAACCTTGTATTTCTACCACGGTAACATCAAAATGTATTATCTAAGTGCATTTCAGATATAGCCAAAATATATTTTTTTTACATGAATGATCTCATGAAGATACAATGATAAGATCTACTCTATTTATATTTTTAGATCTCTACTTCTGGACCGTAAGTGTCAATACAAGCTAATTTGTCTCAAGAGTAATTTATTTTATTTTTCATCTCCTCCTAAAACAGTTCAGATATACAGTAAGTGAGCACTAAATGATAAAACATTTACATCTCCCATATTTCTTCATAGATGAAGAAAAGGCCACTCTGAGCAAAAAAAAATGTTTCTCTGGGAATGAATTAATGAATTTTTTTATTTTATATATATATTTATTTTTTTGCTTTGTTGCATTTATGTGTCCCATCTTCGTATGGATTCTGGCTGTTATGAATGAACGATGATTCTCCTCTGTTAGCATGCACAAAAATGTTGCTAATCAATCTGTAAACTCCATTACGGCTTCCATTCCATCTGTACTGTAGCAGAACCAAGATTGACTTTTACTATGTACCAAATTACATGTAATTCCATTCTAACCTCGTGACAGATTCTAAGTGATACATTTAAATTTTTAGTCATTTTAGCAGACGCTCTTATCCAGAGCAACTCACAGTTAGGTGAGTGCATACATTTTTCATACCGGCCCCCCCCCCGTGGGAATCGAACCCACAACCCTGGCGTTGCAAGCACCATGCTCTACCAACTGAGCTACAGGAGGCTGTTGTTGTTGTTGATTTTAACAGTCTGCTCCCTGACAGCAACAGACTGGGTTTTTGAATTATACAGCATCCAATATTATACACAGCCTTGAAAAGGGGGAGTGTGGAGAACACAACATGTGTGAGACTTTCTAGAATAAGCCTCAGTTATAGATAGTTTATTGATGCAGAGTAAATTATGGGCTCAGTCACGCCGTCTGCATATATAATTGATGTCGCTTCCTAGATTCAGCTGTTTCATTGATATATAGATATATTTACTCCTTGGCTCTGAATATTCTCCAAAACACCAAGGCACCAAGCAACGTGGAATAGATCTGGAGATCTGGAGGTCACAGAACAAAAACCTCTAGCATGCTATCCCAAATGGCACCCTATTCTATACACTGTAGTGCACTGCTTTTGACAAGGGCCCAGGTCAAAAGTTGCGCACTATCTAGGGATGCCATTTGGGAAGCCTTAGCCTCCTCCAACCAAAAGACGCATGTAATTATCCCCTTTGCCCTGGAGTTGAAAAACAGATGGATGTATTGTTGAGAATTGACAGGTCCATCGTTTCACCTGTCCCCTCTGATAATGCGAACCATTCCTTTGTGTGTTATGGCACTATATTTACCCCTGTGAGGAGTTGAAGGACAGGGAAGAAAATAGCTCAAGAGAATATTTATAACAGGAATCAATAGAGTCAAGGATGCTGTTATGAATAAAGAACAGTGGATGTGTGAGTGTGTGTGTGTGTGTGTGTGTGTGTGTGTGTGTGTGTGTGTCTCTGTGTGTGTCTGTGTCTGTGTCTGTGTGTGTCTGTGTCTGTGTGTCTGTGTGTCTGTGTGTCTGTGTGTCTGTGTGTCTGTGTCTGTGTGTCTGTGTCTGTGTGTCTGTGTCGTGTGTGTGTGTGTGTGTGTGTGTGTGTGTGTGTGTGTTTGCATCATTGAGTGTGATTACATGCACACAATAATGACAATTATAGTGAATAGTCAGATTAATATAATAGTTTATATATTTAAACGTTTACATGCTGTGCAAGGAGAACGATTTCCCTAATAATCTTGTTTACATGGACACATCTCAAATTAGGCTTCTTGATGGATTTTGATAAATGCAAAAAAATCACCAATAAACGTTCAGCCACATCGACCATGTTATTTTTGGAAGCCTGTTTGATTCTGAGTTTTGGACATTTATAAAAGTTGCATGTGAAAACTATTTCTAAGATGCCTACTTTCAGTTTTTTCCGAACTCACTTCAGTCGCGCATAAGAGGGAGGCTTGCGCTGCTGGTGCTGCCCGCATGTGCAGATCAATCACACCGCTGGAACGCCGATTAAGCCGTTTACAGGTCCTAATCACACAGCTGGAACGCCGATTTAAGCCGTTTACAGGTCCTAATCACACCGCTGGAACGCCGATTAAGCCGTTTACAGGTCCTAATCACACCGCTGGAACACCGATTAAGCCGTCTTTACAGGTCCTAATCACACCGCTGGAACGCCCGATTTAAGCCGTTTAAGGTCCTAATCACACCGTTTTACGATTAAAAGGTTACAGGTCCTATAATCACACCGCTGGAACGCCGATTAAGCCGTTTACAGGTCCTAATCACACAGCTGGAACGCCGATTAAGCCGTTTACAGGTCCTAATTACACAGCTGGAACGCCGATTAAGCCGTTTACAGGTCCTAATCACACCGCTGGAACGCTGATTAAGCCGTTACAGGTCCTAATCACACCGCTGGAACGCCGATTAAGCCGTTTACAGGTCCTAATCACACAGCTGGAACGCCGATTAAGCCGTTTATAGGTCCTAATCACACCGCTGGAATGCCGATTAAGCCGTTTACAGGTCCTAATCACACAGCTGGAACGCCGATTAAGCCGTTTACAGGTCCTAATCACACCGCTGGAACGCCGATTAAGCCGTTTTACAGGTCCTAATCACACCGCTGGAACGCCGATTTAAGCCGTTTACAGGTCCTAATCACACCGCTGGAACGCCGATTAAGCCGTTTACAGGTCCTAATCACACAGCTGGAACGCCGATTAAGCCGTTTAAAGGTCCTAATCATTTCAAAGATTGGGGTTCTACTAAGCTATATGGAATTATTTAAAGAAGGTCACACCAAGGATAATTTAGCTATTTAATTTAGAATTTTAAGACCCCTTGAAGTATCCCAAAATAATTCTGAAAAACTAATTTGAATTGATTATATTGAATAACATATTCACTACATGGAACAACAGATAGTCCCCAAATAATCTAAAAATTAGTTGCTTCTGAAGTGTCTGTCCTATATCTGAGAGATATACGTAAGATCAGGAAACATTTGTTATATTTAACCCCTTATTTTTGGCACTAAACCGTCTCCATATATACTTCCATTAATTTTTTCAATTGGTACCGGGGGGGACCTTCAGACGATGCCGTGGGCCATCCTAGAGCCAAAACAAATGACATTGACGTGTTCATGAGAGTCTCACCTTTCCACAGAGGTATTAATGTGTAACCCAAGCTGTTCGGGACGCTCAGACAGAAGTTGGCAGTTCGGCTGTCCCAAGACGGAGGTTGTACTGCAAAACGCAGAACACCGTAATGTCCGTGAGAGTCTCATCTTTCCATAGAGAGGGTTCATAACAGTCCAAAACTGTTATTGACACCACAGACGATTTTGTGAAAAGAACGGTTTTTCGGGACGTCTCATGGTCTGACAAACACTGTTCTGGCGCTGTCGCCTTTCACCGCAGATGTGGAAGTGCGACACTGGCGGATGTGGTGGATTGAGATGCAGCCCATGCAACAAAAAAACAACGTATATCTCTAGCTTAAACTGACAGATTTTGATGGGATAAAAAATAAAATGCTAATTAGATTGTATTAATACAATTCCCATGTTTATGGACATAACTAAGATGCAGAAACAGGAGTCAATATAAACATGACTATTTCAGTGGCGCAACAATCCTGAGTAGTATGTGTTAAATCAGGTGACTTCAAAATTGAAGTTATATGAAGCTAGTTATCTTTTGAAAACTGAAATGTATACATTTCTATCTCTACCTCCATGGTTTTGAGTATGAAAACAGAATATGTCGAGCTTGTTGATTTTTTTTATTTTATGTTTGTCTGAACTGGAATCATGAATATTCAAATACTTCTCTACAATAATGGCTCAAGACTGTGCTTCAATCTTAAATATTTACTCAGCTGTTAATTAGCATTAACAAGCAGGAGGATAATCCTAATGTGTAACATGAGTGAAAAATCTGTCGATGTGCCCTTGAGCAAGGCACTTAACCCTAATTGCTCCTGTAAAAGTCGCTCTGGATAAGACACACCCTACCAGGCACACCCCTACCAAACACACTTGTCTAAATGTATGGGTCATGTGAAATAAATTCTATAACCAGCCACATCTAGCTAAGTGGATGGGTCACTATTGTGGTTTGATTAGTTATGTGGTCCTCTGTAGCTCAATTGGTAGAGCACGGCGCTTGTAACGCCAGGGTAGTGGGTTCAATCCTGGGACCACCCATACGTAAAAATGTATGCACACATGACTGTAAGTCGCTTTGGATAAAAGCGTCTGCTAAATGGCATATTATATTATAGTTATAAAACTCACAGGCAGCCAGTGCAGAAACCTTAAAACCGGGTGTTGTAATGTGTGCTCTCCGTCTGGTCTTGGTCAGTACCCGTGCTGCAGCACTCTGTATGTTTTGCAGTTGACCAATGGCTTTCTTGGGTATTAGACCAGGAAGGAGAGCATTACAGTAGTCAAGCCTGCTTGTAATAAAATAAAAACATCCCCCGACACACACACACACATCCCCCCGACACACACACAAACACTCACGCACGCACGCACACACACACACCACACACACACACACACACACAAACACTCACGCACAGGCACACACACACACACACACACACACACACACACATCCCCCAACACACACACACACACACACATCCCCCAACACACACACACATCCCCCGACCACACACACACACACACACATCCCCCAACACACACACACACACATCCCCCGACACACACACACACACACACATCCCCCGACACACACACACACACACACACACATCCTCCGACACACACACACACATCCCTCGACACACAAACACACACACACACATCTCCCGACACACACAAAACACACGTTTCTCTCTCTCTGTTGACTGTGGTGTTATTAGGTAGTGTTAGTCTTTCATACAGGCAGACGGTGATCATGAGGAGAAATACTTGGGCAGATTGACATTTTCCTCTGTGATTTCCACTGGCACAAAACTACAGAACATAGCTACATACTGTACTCAATCATAGAGAATTTATCAGGAAAAACAATTATTATGGAATGACCTGTATACCGTTGACGTGGAAAACGCCCTATTCACTTCAATAAATTTTTCGCCCGGGTACTGGGATAACTTCAGACGAGTCCCGTGACACTTGTGTGGTTTTGTAGAGAAAATATAGTTTTTGTTCTTTTGTTTTTGCAGCACAGACTGTTCAGATTCTACAGACGTTTTCGCAGAAGAAGACCGATTCGGGACTCGGTTTGAATCGGAATGAATTGAGTGAATTTAATTGAATTGGTATCAATTGGCTCCTGGTCTGACAAACAACGCTTTAGCAATCATCGCTGTAGCTCTGCCACCTCCACCACAAATGCGGCAGGCAGATATATCTTATCTTAATCAAACTCATTTTTTCATAGGGATATTTTTTTATTACGCTCATTCGATTTTCGTGCGGGGCGTGGACATCGACTCCACAAACGCACACCATGTACTGTCACTGTCCAAAAGTTCCAAAGTGAAACAGTATTACATGCAAAGTGCGGAAACACTTACATGAAGTTTGCTCTTATACCTGTGTAGTAATGCTGTGAGTCAGTGGTTCCCAAACTAGGGGTCACGACCCCATGTGGGGTCACCTGATATGAAAATGGGATCTCGGGAGACTTTCCCAAAGCCTGGTGAAAATTATATATATAGAGTGCATTTCAGAAAGTATTCAAACCACTTGACTTTTTCCACATTTTGCTACGTTACAGCCTTATTCCAAAAATGGTTTTTAAATACATTTTTTTCCCTCATCAATCTACACACAATAATGGACAAAGTGAAAACAGGTTTTTAGAAATTTGTGCACATTTATAAAAAAAAAAGATTTAAAAAAAAAGTATATTTACATAAGTATTCAGACCCTTTGTTATGAGACTCGAAATTGAACTCAGGTGCATCCTGTTTCCAATGATCATCCTTGAGATGTTTCTAAAACTTCATTGGAGTCCACCTGTGGTAAATAAATTGATTGGACATGATTTGGGAAGGCACACACCTGTCTATATAAGGTCCCACAGTTGACAGTGCAGGTCAGAGGAAAAATCAAGCCATGAGGTCGAAGGAAATTGTCCGTAGAGCTCCGAGACAGGATTGTGTCGAGGCACAGATCTGGGGAAGGGTACCAAAACATTTCTGCAGCATTGAAGGTCCCCAAGAACACAGTGGCCTCCATCATTCTTAAACAGAAGAAGTTGGGAACCATCAAGACTCTTTCTATAGCTGGCCGCCCCGGCCAAAAACTGAGCAATCGGGGGAGAATGGTCTTGGTCAGGGAGGTGACCAAGAACCCGATGGTCACTCTGACAGAGCTCCAGAGTTCCTCTGTGGAGATGGGAGAACCTACCAGAAGGACAACCATCTCTGCAGCTCACTCCACCAATCAGGCCTTTATGGTAGAGTGGCCAGGCGGAAGCCACTCCTCAGTAAAAGGCACATGACTGCCCGCTTGGAGTTTGCCAAAAGGCAGCTAAACAAGATTCTCTGGTCTGATGAAACCAAGATTGAACTCTTTGGCCTGAATGCCAAGCGTCACGTCTGGAGGAAACCAGGCACCGCTATCACCTGGCCAATACCATCCCTACGGTGAAGCATGGTGGTGGCAGTATCATGCTGTGAGGATGTTTTTTCAGCGGCAGGGACTGGGGGACTAGTCAGGACTCGATGTAACGATGAACGGAGCAAAGTACAGAGATCCTTGATGAAACCTGCTCCAGAGCGCTCAGGACCTCAGGCTGGGGCGAAAGTTCACCTTCCAACAGGACAACGATCTTAAGCACACAGCCCAAGACAATGCCGGCTTGTGTGCGGCTGCTCGGCGATGGAACCCCATTTCATGAAGCTCCCAATGAACAGTTATTGTGCTGACGTTGCTTCCAGAGGCAGTTTGGAACTCGGTAGTGAGTGTTGCAACTGAGTACAGACCATTTTTACACACTACGTGCTTCAGCACTCGGCGGTCCCGTTCTGTGAGCTTAATCTGTGAGTTTGTGTGGCCTACCACTTCGCGGTTGAGCCATTGTTGCTCCTAGACGTTTCCACTCACAATAACAGCACTTACAGTTGACCGGGGCAGCTCTAGCAGGGCAGAAATTTGATGAAATGACTTGTTGGAAAGGTAGCATCCTGTGACTGTGCCACGTTGAAAGTCACTGAGCTTTTCAGTAAGGCCATTCTACTGCCAATGTTTGTCTATTGCACTGAGAAGACTGATCAATCACCATCATACCACACAGCTGGGCCTTGCCTGCACTGGTGAGCCATCTCAGTGCATGCCCAGCTGTGTGGATGATGATTGATTAGGGCTAGTCTTTGGATTCAACCTCAGCATAACTAGCCTTGTGGCATCGGGCCAGGCATGTGTTGTTTGTGTGTGTGTGTGTGTGTGTGTGTGTGTGGTGTGTGTGTGTGTGTGTGTGCGTGTGCAGGCAAGCAGGCAGATGGTTATCCTGTGTCTTTCACACACTACAGTTGTTGATGTTCTGTGCCTGTGTGTGACCTGACTGTGTGTGTGTGTGTGTGTTCCGTGCCTGTGGATTTTGACTGCCTTCTGAAAGGCATTGAGGTGGTTGATGGAGGTTGACCTTCTATATTCCTAGTTATGGACCATGAGGTGGTCGCTGATGGAGGTTGACCTTCTATATTCATAGTTATGGACCATGAGTGGTCGCTGATGGAGGTTGACCTTCTATTATTCCTAGTTATGTACCATGAGATGATCGCTGATGGAGGTTTTGATTCTTCTTGAGTTATTCATGAGATTCGCTGGATGGAGGTTAGACCTTCTATATTCCTAGTTATGACCCATGAGATGGTCGCTGATGCGGGTTTAAAGATGTCAAAGGTGCTCTTAGAACTGAATGGTTTGCCTTATAAATGTCCTATATAGAAAATAACCCTGTTTTTTTTATCAGTGTACAGTACATGCTGGTTAGAAGTCATTCACCACTAACTCTAGAGGCTCGGATTCACATATTAAATTCCTAGAGTTTTAATATGGCCAAATAGAATCCGAAGGGAATGCGGTTTACAGATCTAATGTAATCACAAGGTCTAGACGGGGGAATGAGAGTGTTTGGGGAAATGTTGCAATACGTATTATGATTATAAATAAAAAAGGTAGGTAAAATGCTCTGACGTTACTAATTACATAGAAACGTAATGTAGTACACCATGGAATCAAAAAAAAGATTTTAGCGCAGCTTGAAATAAATATATTGTTTTCCTCTGCTGCTGATGATGATTTTTAAAGCCTGCTTTCACAAAGAAAGAATCCCACCCATTCACTTTCTTACTCATTGTTGAGTTTGTTATTCTCCTAATTCTCTGTGGGTGAATGGGAATTAACTCCCTGGTGTAGAATCCATGTGTGTTTTATAGCATCCTCAGCATTTTGACATGAAAAATTAACCAACGCAACCTCTCTAAAATATTGAGGGGGGGAGTACATCAACTACATACTTTTGCTAATGTTCAAATGCATTGTGTTGACATATAATCTATTATTTAAGCATCGTCAGAACACGAATCCAAAGGGTGGGGAAATGTATTTGAATTGAATGCATTTATTAGACGCAAATTGCCTATTTCTGTTACTGAACTGCCAAGGGCCCAATTTCATTCAGCCCATGTGTGAATAGCAGAACTGGTACATTCAGCTATGTGTGAATAGCAGAACTGGTACATTCAGCTATGTGTGACATCAGTGCTGGTACATTCAGCTATGTGTGAATAGCAGAACTGGTAATTCAGCTTTGTGTGAATAGCAGAAACTGGTACATTCAGCTATGTGTGAATAGCAGTACCCACTTTACATCTGCTATGTTTGACTAGCAGTATTGCAGTATTGGTACATTCAGCTATGTGTGGATAGCAGAACTGGTACATTCAGCTTTGTGTGAATAGCAGTACTGGTACATTCCGCTATGAGGTGAATAGCAGAACTGGTACATTCAGCTATGAGTGAATAGCAGAAACTGGTACATTCAGCTTTGTGTGAATAGCAGTACCAGTACATTCAGCTATGAGTTGAATAGCAGTACTGGTACATTCAGCTATGAGTGAATAGCAAGAACTGGTACATTCAGCTTTGTGTGAATAGCAGTACTGGTACATTCAGCTATGAGTGAATAGCAGTACTGGTACATTCAGCTATGAGTGAATAGCAGTACTGGTCACATTCAGCTATGAGTGATATGCAGAAGCAGTACTGGTACATTCAGCTTTGTGTTGAATAGACAGAACTGGTGACATTCAGCCATGCTAAAAGACAAATAAAAGCACCATGCACACTACACTACCCCAAACAAGGCACATAAAAACCTACACCCACACACACCAATACAGTACACACTACATTACACACTACAGTACACACTACAGTACACACTACACTACACCCTACACACACACTACAGTACAGGTACACTACAGTAAACACTACAGTACCACACTACATTACACACTACACTACAGTACACACTACAATTACCACACTACAGTACACACTACAGTACACACTACAGTACAACACTACACTACACCACTACACTACACACTACAGTACACACTACAGTACACCAACTACACTACACACTACACTACACACTACAGTAACACACATACAGTACACACTACACTACACACTACACTACACACTACAGTACACACTACAGTACACACCAACCCCCCCCTACCAGTACCACACTACAGTACACACTACAGTACACACACTACAGTAACACTACAGTACAAACTACACACTACACTACACACTACAGTACACACTACAGTACACACTACAGTACAACACTACACTACACACTACACTACACACTACACTACACACTCAAACACTACACCACTACACTACACACTACACTACACACTACACTACACACTACAGTACACATACAGTACACACTACAGTACACACTACACTACACACTTACACTACACACTACAGTACACACTACGTACACACTACACTACACACTACATTACACACAGTACACACTACAGTACACACTAAAGTACACACTACACTACACACTACAGTACAAACTACACACTACAGTACACACTACAGTACACACTACAGTACACATTAACAGTACACACTACAGTACACACTACAGTACACACTACAGTACACACTACAGTACACACTACAGTACACACTAAAGTAAAGCACTACAGTACACACCTACAGTACACACAAACACTAAACACACAGTACACACTACGTACAAAATACGGGAAACACACTACATTAAAAAACTACATTAAACACCCAGAAACACACTACAGTACCCCTAAAGTACACACTACAAAAACACACAAACGTACACCTCCCTTAAACACTACAGAAACACTCTACAGAAAGACCACTTATGGCCCATTTTTTCTTCCAAAAGCGAAACACATTTTTAAAAAAAAATTGACATGAAACTACATTGAGTGGGTTCTGGAGTCCCTGTTTTCAACAGTGCAAGTCTTTCCCCTTCTTTTTTAAAAAAAAAAGGGCCCTAAATATGGAGGATGTTGTAACCATATGGTGGGTATAGTTGTCTATCTAGTTATGTGTCAGTCATCTCGTCCACATCCATTAATTACATCCATTTTATTTATTTCAAATCTTTCCCCCTGAAATTTCCCTAGTTTGACTACTGTATCAATCTCCCCCTGTTTATCTAACAGAAAAGGATCCTGACGTTCTAGGAATATATAAATTCAACCCCAATCTTTTCCTCTAAACTTTTTTAAATTTAAAACCTCTAGAGAACGTTTTAGTTGGAAATCCCTTTTTCCAAATTTTCTTAAATCAGAATAAGGACATTATTTAGCTTTAAAGGAACACCGTAAACCCCAAATTTACCTTTTCTCTGCCCATGAAAGAAAGAGGGCCCGGGCCCATGATAAAAAAAAATACACTGCCCCCCAAAAAAAAAAAGGGAACACAAAAATAACACTCCTAATCGGGAAAAATAAAAAAATCTTTTTAAAACTTTTTTTTTTACATTTGAATGTGTAAAAAAACAAAATCACACAAAAATGATAAATTTAAAATCAAATGTATAAACCCAGGGAGGTCTGGTTTTGGGGAGTCACCCCTCAAATTAAAGTAAAAACCAACTACGGCGTTTTAAATGTCCTTAAAAAAAAGTAAAAATGACCTCAGTATGTTTGGGGCCCTCCAGTCCCTGTTAAACCTCCCTAAAAAAGGGCCGGGGGCATGCCCCTGATGGGGTGGGGGGATGGTCTCCTGGGGGAAATCTCCCCCAGACCTGGACAAAAGCATCCCAACTCCTGGACAGCCCCTGGGTGAAACCCGTGGCTTTGGGTTTGGTTGGAGCAAGACATTTTTCCCAGATGTGCTCAATTGGTTCAGGTCTGGGGAAGGGGGCGGGCCAGTCCATAGAAATCAATGCTTCCTCTTGCGGGAACTCCCTGACACCCCCCCACCACAGGGTCTGCATTTTCCTTGCTTAAGGACCCGGGGCCCCAACCGCCCCAGCAATAAGGTCTCAAAAGGGGGGTCTGGGGATCTAAACCCTCGGTACCTAATGGCAGCCCGGGCCTCCCTCTGCGAGCCATGGAGGGCTGTGCGGCCCCCCAAAAGAAATTCCAACCCCCAACACCATGATTTGACCCACTCCCAAAACCCCCTTTCATGCTGGGGATTTTTGCAGGCGGGCAGAACTTTTCTCCATGCGTCTCCAGACTCTGTAAAGGGTCTGTCACGTTTTTCAGTTTTGAACCTGCTTTCTCTGTAAAAGAGCCCGGGGGCGCCAGTGGCGAATTTGCCAACTTGGTGTTCTCTTGGCAAATGCCAAATGTCCGGCGGGTTTTGGGCTGTAAGCAAAACCCCCCCACCTTTGGAGTAAAGGCCCTCATACCACCCCCCATGGAGTCCTGTTTCTGATTTTTTTGAGCAGAAAATGCCTTTTTGTGGCCTGCTGGAGGTCATTTTGGCGGGCTCTGGAAAGTGTTTCCCTCCTGCCCCCCTTGCAAAAAAGGCCCGGAGGTAGGGGTTTAAACTGCGGGGTTGTTGCCCCCCAAAACGGCCTCCTCCCCCTCTCCTGTTTTCTGCCTGTCTCCTGGTAGCGCCCCCTGCTCTGGACCCTGCACTAAACAACACAGCAAACCTTCTTGCCACGGGCTCGCTTTGATTTTTCCATCCTGGATGAGCTGCCTTTACCTGAGCCACTTGTGTGGGTTGTAGATCCGTCTCAAGCTACCACTAGAGTAAAAGCACCGCCAGAAATTAAAAAGTGACCAAAATATCACCAGGAACTTTGGGAACGGGAAAAGGGGTCTGTAGTCATCCCTTTAAAAACCCTTTTTCCTTTTAATTTTGGGGGGGGTTTTGCTAATTCCATCATTTCCATTTTGTTGCCCTTTTACCATTTCCCAAAACAGCATTTAAAATGTATTTTCAATCAGTTTTTTGGCCTTCCCTAAGTGGACAGTTTTATTTCACAGAAGTGTGATTGCTTGGAGTTACATTGTGTTTTTTTTTAAATTTTCCCCCCTTTTTTTTTTTTTTTGGAAGGAAAGTGGTATATTATAACCATATTGGTCTCTATTTTTAAATAAAATAAACTTTCAACTCTTTTTTGGGTTTTGGGTTTTGCTTGATGTGGGCGGGCCCTTGGTGGGGTTAAAATGTGTTTTAAAAAATCCAGATATACTGGAAACCAAAGGGAAACTTAATGTAAGTTTAGCTCTTTTTTTGGTTAGTATTATGAAAATTTTGATATGGTCCCTATAGTTTTTTTTTTAAAAAGAGATTTTTGCCCCAGCGAACACTTTTCTGTTCCCAAACTTTAGGTGGGTTTTTGGTTAGGTTATTGTTCAAAAGCAGTGTCCACCATTTTGTAATGCTTTTTTTGGGTCTTTTTCGTTTCCCTTCAGAATTTTTTTTCCTTTTAAAAACCCTTTTTTTCCCCTTGATTAACAGTGAGCATTTGCTCCAAAAGGGCATGACACACATAGCGATAAAACTATACCCTTTAATCCAGTTTTTTTGTCCCAAATCTTTCCATTTCCTTGCCACCTTTTTGTAAACAAGGTGTGGAAATTGAGAAAAAACAGACGGGTTACCAGGCTAATAATCCCATTTTTGTGCGGAATTAAAACCAAATTCCTCTCAAAGGTTCTATTTCTCTCGTAAAAATCCATTCTAGGTGGTTTTCCTACTATTTGGAAGGGTTAAAATGAGGGTTTCCTCTCAAGAATACCCCTGGAGGATAAATAGGTTTAAACCCCAAATGAAAAGCTTTTGGCTTTTGAGGGCTAAAAAATTGTGAACATCAATAAATAGGGGGAAAACCCTTGCACTTGACTGCACTCCAAAAATTTCACCCGAAATAAGCAATCTTCAAATTTCAAAAACATTTTCAATCATCCAGAACTCTTCCCAGGTGAGGGGGTTTGCGTGTGTTTGCGTGCAGCATGGGGGGAAGAGCAGGGGAAAACAAGCTTTTCCCCAACAGAGTATCACCCCAAAAGGGGAAAGGGAAATGTGATGTTAACGGGAGTTTTACCTTTTGGGTAATCATGCTCATCTTTTGGGTTTATTTACATTGACATTTTGTAGACGCCCCTTATCCAGAGCGACTTACAGGGAAATTTGGGGTTTAAAGGGTGCCTTGCTAAAGGGGCACATCGACAGTTTTTTTTAAACCATGGGGCGGGGGTTAGAACCAGGGGGCCCTTTTGGGGGGTTTTACGGGAAACCCCCCCAAGGGTTTCTTAACCACAAAGGGCTACCTCCCGGGTTATGGGATTTTTCGGGCTCTAAAAGGATGGCGCGCATGGATAATGCCATCTTTTTGGGTTTTCTGACCAATTCTCCCTATTTTGGTTTTTTTTTTTTCCCCAACATCATTTCCGTAAACCAACAGCGATCACAAACCTCGTTTTGGGAAATAAAAAGGGTTTACTTAAACCCTTTCGGCAGCTCTCGGGAAAATGTTCTGCTTACTCCGGTCCGGCCCTTTAATCCCCGGGACTCGGAAAGAGGAAGTGGAGGCGAAAGAAAAGCAGGGGGGGCGGCATCCCTGCGGTTTAAGTGGGCAAACAAATAAAAACGCCATTTTCTTTTTGGCAAAACGTGCAGCCCACGGGAAAACAAAACGGGATGATTTTCCCTTTCCCGAGACACCCCTATCAAGGGAACCAAAACTGAAAAACCCCCTATGTTTTTCCTTCCCGAGTCGGGGCTGAATAGGACAAGAAAAAACACTGAGTGTACAAAAACATTAAGGACTTTCCTAATAAACGGCCTCAATTGTCGGGGCGTGGACTCTACAAGGTGTGGAGAAGCCCCAGGGTTTGCTGTACCATTTTTGACCCCAAATGCTTTCCCCAGTTGTGTAAAGTGGCCGATGTCCTTTGGGTGGTGGACCATTGACCCCCAAATGCTTCCAGGGTTTTGGGTAAAGTTGGCCAATGTTTTTTTGGGTTTGGTGGACCATTTTTGGGATACACACGGGAAAACTGTTGAGCAGTAAAATCCAGCAGCGTTTTTTCAAAGGTTTAAAAAAATTTTTGTCTTTTTCCTTTCCAACCTCTAAATAACACTATAACTATCCATGTCTCGTTTTCTAAAGGGCCAAAAAATCTTTTCCTTTAAAACTGTCTCCCCCCCTTTCATCTATACTGATTTGATGGGGGTTTTAAACAAGGGGGAATCAATAAGGGACCATAGCTTTCACCTGGTTCACCTTGTCAGTTTGCCCAGGGGAAAGGCAGATTTGGGTTATGTTTTGTTCCCCTAATTGTACATCTCGCTTTTTTTTTCTATGCATCATCGGGCCGGGAGGGGCAGACGGGGGTTACATGAGGAGGAGGGGTGTGTCCTCTTTGTTAAAAACCTTGGGGGCGAAATCTCTAATATAAGGAAGTCTTGATTTTTTGGCTCCCTGAGTTAGAATACTCATGAAAAAGAAAAAAAACCCCAAAAAACCTTTTTTATCGTAGTTTGTTAAAACCCAAAAACCAGGGCGGGCACTAAACCGACTCTCCAAGCTTACAGGGGCATAAGCAAACAAAACAATTCAGCCCGCTATTTTTCTCACCCCCGGGGTGTTTTTTAATGCCCCGGGCCATGATAAAACTGTTTTAACTAATTAAAAATAAAAATCGGGTTTTAAAACCCCTTTTTCCCCAGCATGTCACCTGTGAAACTAAAGCTACAAAACTCTGATCATCTTTGCCCCAAACACACAAAATGCATAAAAGGGCCCCTCCGTCGCCCCCCTTTTTTGGAAAATCATACCCAAATCTATCCTGCGGCTTCCTGCTTCCAAGAAAAAACTCAAAGGAATTACCGTGCGCCCTCAAAAAGGAATTGGCCCAAAGGGAAGCGGATGTTTACCTACGGCCCTTTTCACTAGCACAGACGGAATATGTTTTTTGGGGATAAAATTGAAAAAATTTAAACCCCCATCAGCCCCCGGGGGCCTTCATTAATAAGTGCATCGACGACGTCACCCACAGCCCACCAAAAAAAAACGAAACATACCCCGACCAAAGCTTGGTTTCACAGGCAACACCCCGCATTGACAAAAGGCTAGGGGCTGCTCCTTTAAAGGAGGGGGACACAAAATTTCCCGGACACTTAAAACTCCCGGGCCTAAGACCCCCGTGACAAACCGGCAAAGCGTCAAATAAAGGCCTAAGATAAAATTTCCTACTACCCCACTCTGACCTAAAACGGATGTGGAAAGGGCTTGTAAACTATCAAGGGAAATTTCCCAATAAAAACCCACCCGAAGCTGCCCAGCGATGAAAACCTACCATATAAACTAAAGGGCCTTCATGCTTGTTCGAGGAAGCAATACTAAACCATGCTGAAGAAACCAAAAGCTGATCCTGACAACTGTGTGTTCTAGCTCTCCGTACCGGGTGTGAGTAAGGGTCTTTAAACAGGGGCCAGACGAAATCCAGGTTTGCTGGAATTGTCTTGACTGACATTTTAAACCCTACCCCCTAAACCCGGTTGTAATCCCAAACCTTGTTTTAAACGACAACCTTTAGCCCCCCCCGTTCCCAAAAAAACCCCCAAGGAAACCCTTTTCCCTAAATGATTTCCGCCCCGTAGCCTCACACTAGGGCCATAAAATGCTTTGAAAGGCTGGCCCTTGGCTCATATCAACACCACATCCCGACACCTGGCCCCCACCCCAAATTTGCATACGGCCCCAACGTATCCACAGACGATGCAATCTCTATTGCACGCCACACTCCCTCACCCACCTGGAAAAAAAAGGAATACTTATGTAAAAAATGTTGTTCATTAACTACAGCTCAGCAAAAAAACCCCATTGACCCCTCCAAGCTCCAAGACTGAACACCCCCCTCTGCAACGGGATTCTGGATTTCCTGAGGGGGCTCCCCCCGGAGGTGAGGGTAGAAAACCAACCATCCGCCATGCTGACCATAAACACGGGGGCCCCTGGGGGTTTGTGTGTTTTCCCCCCTCCGTACTCCCTGTTCCCCGCCCCGCCCCCAACACCATCATAAATTAGCTGACGACACGACGGGGGTTTACCCTATCACCGACGGTGATGGGGCGCCTACGGGAAAGGAGGAAAGAGACTTAGCATGTGGTGCCGGGGCCAACAACCTCTCACTCAAAATCTCCCAAGAGCACCCCCCCAATTCACATCCGAAGTGGGCAGATCGGAGTTTCAACACCCAATAATAAATTAACAGGGGCCTACAACCCCCACACGTTAGGAAAAAGGGCATTTTTCCCCCCCCTCGGGGGCCCTGAAATGATTTGGCGGGGGCCCCTCAGATCCTCAAAAAGTTATACAGCTGCACCTTTTGAAGCACCCTGACGGGGTTTGAATCACCGCTAGGAAATGGGAACTGAAAAGGACCTGACCGCAAGGCCAAACAGGGGGTTGTCCGTACGGCCAGTACTCCCCGGGGGCCGTCTCCCTGCCAACCGGGGCCCTCTACACCTGGCTTGTCAGCCTGGACTTTTTCTCTCTGCAAAACCCGGGGCTCGGCAAGCGGTACCATGCACCAAGCCCGGGGAAACCCAGGACCCTAAACCAGCTTCTACCCCCAAGCCAAAGATGTTAAACCAAAACTCCAAAAACTAATTTTTTTTGCAATAAACCCTTTTTCTTTTTCCTGACTCTATGCACACACACTGGGCTCTACACACCCACACTTTACCATACTTACACAGACACCCCAAAACACACATACCCCACTAAAATATGCCCCCCACCCCAAAATAACTCGCACACATGGGATACTGATGCCACAACACACACAACACACAACCCACCACTTTTTTCCCCCACCCACCGCATACCTGCTGCTTTCTGTCCCAAATTTTCTATCCTGTTTTTCTACCCCTTTTCCCCTACCCACGTAAAACCGGGTGCTACTGTCATTAATAAACCTTTGTCAGTACTTTAACCCCCACCCCACATTTTCTGCTGCTAAATTTTCTATTATCATCCTGCCTTTTCCAGTCATTTTAAACCCCTTTCCTACGTATATGTACAAAAGCTACCTCCCTTTCCTCGTTCCCTGCAAAATCGACTTTGGTACTGTAATAACCCTGTTTAAATTTTGTAGTTTATATTTCGGGAAAAAAACCCTTTTTCGCAAAATGCAACAAATTTTAAAAGATTTAAAAGTTCATATAAAAAAAGGCCAATTTTAGGGTTCCATGACTGGGAATATAAAATGCACTGTTGTTCACAAAATACCTTTAAAAAAAAAAATAGGGGCGTGGATCAGAAAAACCCAAAAATGTCTGGTGGTAAGAACTGGGGAAATTTTTCAGCTTCCAAAAAAATTGGGGTAAAAGATCCTTGCGACATGGGGCCGTGCATTTCGTGCTTTAAAAAAACGAGGTGATGGCAGCGGATGTGGCACGACAATGGGGCCCCGGTATTATCACGGGATCTCTTGCTTCAAATTGCCTTGATAAAAAAGCAATTGTGTTCCTTTTCCGTAGCATTTAGAGACCCGAAAACAACAAAAAATCCAGAAAAAAGCATGTTCCAAAAAAGGGTTTTGGAAATTTTTTTTTCATTTTAAAAGAGGGAAAAAAAATTTGTTTACCCCCCTGCAAAACCTGACTTTTGTACTTGGTGGCAAAACCCTTGTTGGGAAAAACACAGAGGTCCAACGTTTCTTGTAGTTGGGCCCAACCAAATTTTCACACATCTCAGGAGGGGTTTTTTGGAAACCCCTCCTCTTTCAGATCTTCTCCAAGTCATTAAAGGGTTTTTAGCCTGGGCCCTTTGGCATCTCGAACCCTTTACTCCCTTCACATATTTTCTATGGGGTTAAGGTCTGGAAAATGGGGTAGGCCCCTCCAGGACCTTTTAATTTTGCTTCCCTTTTTGAGGCCCACCCCCTTTGTAGCCCAAACCCGCCAGAAACACCAGTCAGCCGGGGCCCCCCCAAACCCCGGTCCCCGCCCCCGTCAGGGGTTACCATTTAGAGCCAGTCAGCCCTCAGGTTTAGTCACTCAGCCCTCAGCCAGCCAGCCCAAGCCATGAGCCCAAGTATTTTTCCCCGCTCTGTGATTTTAGTCGTTTTGTAAATGGAAAAATTTTAAATAGGGATTTCACATTTTTTGGCATTTCAAAAGGTTTCTGCTCTTTAAAACTGAAAATTTTTAACCCCCCCCTTTTTACCCCCCAACCTTCCCCCCACCCCAAATCTGTTTTGGCTTTCTCTCAATTTTCCCCCCTCCCTCTCTCCTTTCCCCATTTCCTCCCCCCCCTCTGTCCCCTTTCCCTTTTCTCCTTTCCTTTCCCCCCCTCTGTCCTTCCTTCTCTCATTTCCTCCCTCCCCCCTGTCCTTTTCCTTTTTCTCATTTTCCCCCCTCCCCTTTTGTTCTTTTCCTTTTTCCCCATTTTTCCCTTTCCCCCCCGGCCCCTCTCTCCTTTTCCCCATTTCCTCCCTCCCTTGTCCTTTCCTTTTCTCATTTTTCCCCCCTCGTCCTTCCCTTTTCTCATTTCCTCCCCCCCTCCGTCTTTCCCTTTTTCTCATTTCCTCCCCCCCTCCGTCCTTCCCTTTTCCATTTCCTCCCTCCCTCTGTCCTTCCCAAATCTTTTTGTTCTTGTTGCTTCCAATTGGGCCAAAAATGAATCATTTTTCCCTGGTAAAAAACCCGTCCGATAAAGAAAAGTACATAATATAATGCAATGTGTTTTTCTTTAAAGGGTTTGGAATTGGGATTTGAGTCCATGGGACCCTCCCACTGCTTTGGGGGCTGCAAAACCCCAAAAAGGAAAACCCCGTGCTTTATTTTTGTGCACTATAGGGGCCCTTTGGGCCATGGTCAAAAGTAGTGGGACTTAAAAGGGAAAAGAGTGCCCTTTGGTATTCACAGTAAGTTTCTACTAAAAAGGGGAATCATCTGCCCTTGAGGGTTCAGAGGGGCTTTTAGTATCCCCCGTACACTTGAAATCCGAAGGTTTTTTTTTCATCACTTTGGTTGGAGTCTTAAAACTCGTTTTTTTTAACCACTCCACACATTTTTTTTTAACGAACTATTAGTTTTTTGGGAAGTTTTGGTTTAAAGGGCATCTACTTTTGGCATACACAAATAATTTTTTACCAAAAATTGTTTACAGACATTATTTCCCTTTTTAAATTTCCCGTATCACAATTCAGTGGGTCAGACGTTTACATACACTAAAATTGACTGTGGGCCCTTTTAAAAAGCTGGGAAAAATTCCCGAAAATTTTCATGGGGTTTTAAAAAGCTTTTGATAGGCTAATTGACCTAATTTTTAGTCAAAATTTGGAAAATGTAAACCCGGGGATGTATTTCCCGGGCCCACCCTTTAAACCATGCCTCTTTTGGGTTGATATCATGGGAAAAACAAAGAAATCAGCCAAGACCTCAGAAGAAAATGTGTAACCTCCCAAGTCTGGTTCATCCTTGGGAGCAATTTTCCCCAAAGCCCTGAAGGTACCATTCCATTGTACCCAAAAATAGTACGCAAATAAAACACCAAAGGGCCCCCCAGCCGTCTACCCCTAGGAAGGGGACGTGTTTTTGTCCCCCTAGAGATGACGTCCCTTTTGGGGCGAAAGTGCAAAACAATCCCAGAAAAAGCAGCAAAAAAAACCCTTTTGAAATGCTGGGGAAACAGGTACAAAAGTATCTATATCCACCGTAAAAAGGAGCTATATTTACATAAAACCTGAAAGGCCGCTTTAGCAAGGAAAACCCTGGGGTCCAAAAAATGCCATAAAAAAGCCCGACTAAAGGGTTTTTCCCAAATGCACATGGGGGCAAAGATCATACCTTTTTTGGGGAATGTCCTCTGGTCTGATGAAAAAAAAAATAGAACTTTTTTGGGCCCTAATGACCCCTTGTTTTTGTTTGGGGGAAAAAGGGGGAAAGGGTTGCAAGCCGAAAACACCATCCCCAAACCCTGAAGCACGGGGGGGGCAGCATCATCTTTGGGGGGGGCTTTGCTGGGAGGAGGGACTGGTCACTTTACAAAAAAGAAAGGGATCATCAGGAAGGAAAGTATGTGGATATATTGAAGCAACTCTCAAAACATCAGTCAGAAAATTTAAAAGCTTGGTCACAAATGGGGTTCCTATTGGACAATTTACCCCAAGCATACTTTCCAAGTTGTGGGAAAAAGGTTAAGGACAACAAGTCAAGGTAATTTGGGGTGGCCATCCCCAAAGCCCTCACCTTCCCAAACCTTTAGAAAATTGTGGGCAAACCCGAAAAAAAAGGGGTGTGGCGGCAAGGAGGCCTACAAACCCCGTTTAATTACACCAGCTCTGTCAGGAGGAATGGGGGCCAAAATTCCCCCCAACTTATTGTGGGAAGGGTTTTGGGGGAAGGCCCCCCGAAACCTTTTAAACCCCAAGGGTTAAAAAATTTAAAAAACAATGCTACCAAATACTATTGGGGTTATGTAAAATTTTGACCCACTGGGAAAGTTTATGAAAGAAAAAAAGCTGAAATAAATTTTTTTAATTTCATTTCACATTCTTAAAAAAAAAGTGGTGAAGACGGGAATTTTTACTAGGGTTTAACGTCAGGAATTTCTGAAAAATGAATTAAATGTAAATTTTGGGTAAGGGGTTTTGGTTTAAAAATTTTCCCACTTCAAATTTGGGGCCCCAAATCAGCAACCGTTTTTTATAAGGGTGCTGTAAGGCGTTTTGACAGTGGGGTTTTGGGAATACCCATGTGTCCCCTTTTGTAGAATATTTTGGATTTACTACCAACATCCCAATGGCCCCCCTTTCCCTTTGAGCACCCAAAAAAGGGAATGCACTAGGAAACTGGAATAGGGGGGGGAAAACAGGTAAGCGATAACAAAAAAACCCACCAGGTTTTTCAGCTACATGCGCTCAGGCTGGGTTTATCCCGAGGGGGGGGTAAATTTTTAATATCTATTCTGGTAACCTCCCTGCCCATTAAAACACATTGTTTTCAGGTTTGTAATTCACTCAAATCATTTTGTCTTTGGGCCTGACTTGGGTGTCCCGAAATTTAGGAGGCGTGTGGAAATTTTTGTGTGGTGTGTGGGTGTTTTGTTTTTTGTGTGTGGGGTGTTTTGTTGTGTGTGTGGTGTTTGTGTAAGATTTTGTGTGTGTGAGAGCTACTTTAAAGGGAGTTAAAGCAGCATTCCAGATGGTTTTTACTTTAAAAAATTAAAAAAAAGGTAAAATGAAATCTAAAACAGAGCCCTTTTCTAGATTTTATTACATTATCATCAGAACCTTTACTAAAATAAATTCCCTTATTACAAAATCCTTTATTATAAACCCTTACTTATAAACAAGCCTTTTCTAAAATCTTTAAAACAAGATTTTTCATCCCGACTGACTTTAAAGGGGGCTTTTTGAAAAATGCAGGATCTCCCCAGTGAAAAGCCCACCTTGATTTTTATGTTGTCTAGCATTTAAAAACAACAGATGGCATTTTTAAACCCCAGAAAATGTGTCCCGGGGCTCAAAACCCCAGAGATTGGGCTACACATCCTGTCCTCTATTATCCTCACCCCCACCCCCACCCTCTCTTCCTCCACCACCACCCCCAACCCCACTCTTCCTCCACCACCACCCCAGCCCTAGTCTTCCCCCCACCCCCCACCCCCAGCCCTGTCCTTTTCCCCCTCACCCCCAGCCCTACTCTTCCTCCAAACCCCACCCCCAAACCCCACTCTTCCTCCCCCTCACCCCTGCCCCACTCTTTCCCCCACCCCACCCCCAACCCCACTCTTCCTCCCCCTCACCCCCAGCCCTAGTTTCCTCCACCCTCACCCCCACCCCACTCTTCCTCCACCCTCCCCCCCCCAGCCCCAGTCTTCCTCCACCCTCACCCCCAGCCCTACTCTTTCCCCCCCCTCACCCCCACCCTAAATCTTCCTCCACCCTCCCCCCGCCCCAGTCTTCCTCCCCCCCCAACCCAAAACCCCCAACCCTACTCTTCCTCCACCCTCACCCCCCACCCTATCTTCCTCCAACCCCCACCCCCAGCCCACTCTTTTCCCCCCCCCTCACCCCCAGCCCCAGTCCCCCCTCCACCCTCACCCCCACCCTAGTCTTCCTCCCCCCCTCAACCCCCCGCCCACTCTTCCCCCCCCAAACCCCCCCCACCCTACTCTTCCTCCACCCTCAAACCCCCCGCCCCCACTCTTCCTTCCCCCCCAACCCCCCAGCCCAGTCTTCCTCCACCCCTTGTGCTATGCAGTCCAAATGTGAAAAAAGATGGGGTTGAAACCCCCCCCACAAAAATGGGATTCCCTGAATACCGTTTTTTCAATGTTTTTGGGTTTTTAAATAGATTTGGGAAGGGGAAAAATTCCCGTGTTATCTAGTGTGGGGGTTTTTCTTTAGGGTTTTCCTGCCTGTTTTTATTTATTGTATTTTATTTTGGGCCCAAACACCCCAAATCATCCTGTGAAAATCCTGCAGCCTTTTTTTCAGCTTTGCACATTTTCCTTAATAACCGGGAAAAAAAAAATCCCAATATTAATAGATTTAAAAATTTATGCTGAGGGTATGTGGTTGAAAATTTCCTAATAAACAGTGGGGCCAGGGATGACCTGAGAAACAATCAGAATGATTTCACATTCTAAAATGAATTCAAATTTTTCCGCTACCACCCCCCCATCACCTAGGTCCCAAACTTTTCTGGGGTTTTCTATGGGAACAGCATCGCCTTTTTAGAGTTTTAACCCTCGGGTTCCACGCAGTGTATTTTTAACGGCCCCGAACACACCATGGGCACGCACACAACACACACACACACACACACACAACCCGTTGGGGGACAAAATCCTTTGTACCTTTAATACACCAAAATTTGGAAACCAAACTGGGAGATGCTTAGTAATCATTCCCTGGTTTAACATTTGTGCACCCATATAAAGGAAAAGGGGGGGCCATTTTGGAGGCGTCATTTAAATTTGAAGGAAACCCCATTTTTTCACCTTTTAGAAAAGTGAGGGGGTTTATTTTTCAAACTTCCCTGTCAAAAAGGGGGGGTCATAGGTCAAAAACCCCGTTAATGTTGCACATAAAGGAGGTTTAAGGGGGGTTTTTGACACTGGGACCGATTTATTTTTTATTTTTTTTTTTTTCACTGAAGAATGCATTTTTTGATTGATGATTTTTTGTAGGTTTAATTTAAAAATTTAAAGTGAAATGAAAATGGGGTTTTTAAATTTGAATGGAATTACGCCCCCCTTTGGGAAAGCAAAAAAGCTTTTCAATTTTTGATTCTATTTTGGGGCGCAATTATGCTTAACAAAAACCAAAGCTCAACAAATTTGGGTTTGGGGCCCGACGATTTGTGCTTTTTTGAGGTTTGGGTTTGTTTTTTTTATTTGTTTTTTTTTTCTTTCTTCATTAAATTTATTGTGAAATATTCCCCCTTTAAATATGAGCTTTTTTATTGTAATTCCAAAGCCAAATATTCAGAACTTCAATTTCCCAAAACATTTTAAAAAATTCCATTGTTCTAACAAAACCCGAAAAAGCCCCCTGCTAAACCTTTTTCGGGAGGGCAAACAGGGTCACACGGGGTGATTCTTGTAGTCTTAAAAAAAATCACCCTTTTAAACAAAATTTCACCTCACACACATGGTTTGGGGGTTAAAAAAAGAAGACCCCTGTACCAATGTCAAAATAAGAGTTTTAAATGTATTAAAAGTTTTTGTTCCCCCCAATTTTCACTTCACATATGTCCCTGTACTCACAAAACCATTTGACATAGAAACACCATATTTTTTGGCCCTAAAAAAAAACCAAAAAGTTTTAGTTGTGAACAAAACTTTTTTTTTTTTTTATTTGATTTACATCCCTCTCATCTCTGTTTTAGGCAGTAGCAGCCCCGCCTGACAACCATCTAATATAAAAACCAGAAAAAATAGCTAATTTACGCTTTGTCCTTTTTTTTAAAATGTGTCGCTAGAGGGGTTTTGGAAAAACCTCGCTAAATTAAGGGGACAAAATTGCTAAAAATTGGGGAACATGGATTTTGGTCATTGTAGTTAAATTAAACCCCATTTGTTGTGCGGAAAATGGGGTTTTTTATTTACCTATTGAAAAACTACAACTCCCCCACAATTCGTTTTTTGTTTGACGTCTCTCGCTTGATAAAGGTTTTTTTCTCACGTTTTACTCCCAAAAAAAACTGTTTAAATCGTCAGCACCACAATGGGTAGATAAAAAATTTGTCCATCAAAAAGACAAATCGTATTTTTGGGAGCTAAGGGCTATTCCCAAAAGGCACCTATTTCCTATAATTTCCCTACTTTTTTACCAGTGGGCCCCCTAGGGTTTTTGGGGATGGGTGCCAAATTTTGGGCTCAAAAGGGGCGTTTGCTGTGTAGGGATCAAAAAAGCATAAACCTTATTTGGGAACCAACCAACAAAAGTTCCTAAACAAGGGAAGCCAAAAGAGAGAAAAAAAAAGGAAAGGAGCTTTTACTGATTGGGATAAAGGTTTTAAATACAACCTCTACCAACACAAAAATTCCGATCTTTGTTGTTTTCTGTCGGAAAAAAAAAAATGGGTCCAAATTTCATTCAAAAGTCTTTTTTTTTGGAAAAATTTTAGAAAAACACCCTTTCTATAGGGCCCAATTTTCAGGGTATATTTACAGGAAAATCCCGTGAGGGAAAAAAGTATTTATCCCCTGCTGATTTTTTTAAAGTTTGCCCCTGACAAAGAAATGTCAGTCCTTTTAATTTTAAAAAGGTAGTTTTTTTTGAACAGTAAGAGACAGAATAACAAAAAAAATCTAAAAAAACAAAGGCCCAAAAAAGTTTTTTAAATTGATTTGGGGATTTTAATGAGGGGAAAAAAGTATTTGACCCCCTCTCAATCCGAAAGAAATTTTTTGGTCCCAGGGTCTTTATACCCGGGAACGAGCTTAGATTAGGAGGGACACTCTTAAAAGGGGGTGCTCCAAATCTCGTTTTTTACCTGGGATAAAGCCCCCTGTCCACAAAAAGCAATCAAACAACAGATTCCAAAATCTCCACCATGGCCCCAAACCAAGAGCTCTCCAAGGATGTTTAGGGACAAATTGTAAAACCTAAAACAAAAAGGGTGGGAATTTGGGTACAAGACCATCGCCAAGCCGCTTTTGGGGAGAAGGTGACAAAGTTTTGCATTTTCCCCAAAAAGGGAAAAAACCCAAAAAAACTTTTAATCTCCCTCGGCCTGGGGCTCCTGCAAGATCTCACCTCGGGGAGTTTTCAACGATCATGAGAGCGGTGAGGGAAACAGCTCAGAAATACACGGGAGGAAACTTGTCAAAGATCCCAAGGGGCTGGGGCCATAGGCCCCCCAAGAAAAAAAATTGGGTAAAAACCCCCACGCCGTGAAGGGGCTTTAAATCCTGCACACCCGCAAGGGGCACCCCGCTCCCAAAAAAGCCCCTATACAGGCCCGTCTGAATTTTTCCAATGAAATCTGGGGAAAGATTTTAGAGGGGAAATGGGTGAAGGGGTTTTTTGGTCAGATGAGACCAAAAACGAGCTCTTTTTGGGATCAAATCAAATCGCCGTGTTTGGGGGGGGGAAAACTGCTTATGGAAACCCCCCGAACAACCCTCCCAACCGTCAACTGGAGGGGGAACATTTAAAGCTTTTGGGGTTTTTTTTCTGATAAGGGGACAGGACAACTTTTACTGCATCAAAGGGAAAGGGGGTGGACGGGGGGGCCCTGTACCCTTTAAATCTTGGTGGAACCTACCTTCCCCCAGCCCCGGGCATTGAAAAAGGGGCGTGGATGGGATTCCACTGAAAAAATTTTTTTACCCCAAAAAAAAAAGCCAAGGCAACAAGGGGTGGCTCAAGAAGAAGCACATTAAGGTCCCCGGAATGGGCCCGCCAGCCCCCAAACCCTTTAACTCCCCTAGAAAAAATGTGGGGGGAGCCCGAAATTTCGAGTTTGGGCCAAAACCTCATCCTCGAAACCTTAATGACTTTGGGGAAGTCTGGCCCAAAGGAGTGGGACAAATCTCTCCCCCCGGATTTGTGAAAACCTGGGGGCCCCAAATACAAAAAACGTCTGACCCTTGATTGCCAAAAAGGGGTTTTGGGAAACAAGTACTATAAAATCATGTTTTGCCGAGGGTAAAAACGTATTTTTCCCCCATTAAAAAAGCAAAACATTTATAACATATTTGACATGCGTTTTCTGGGGTTTTTTTTTTGTTTTGATTTTTGTCTCTCAAAGTTCAAATTAAAACCCAAAAATTAAAAATTTTAGCTGATCAGTCTTTGTCAGTGGGGAAACTCCCAAAAACAGCAGGGGGTCAAATACTTTTTCCCTCACTTTATATATCTACAGTGGGGAGAAAAAGTAATTTTTAACACGGGCCCATTTTGCCCGGTTTTTTCCCACTTACCCAAACATGGGAGAGGACTTTTAAAATTTAGAATTGAGAAAAACACTTGAAAAGTTTTTTAAATAATTAATTTGCTTTTTATTTCATGCCCTAAATATTTGATACATCAAAAAGCAGAACTTTAAAATTTGGTACAGGGAAAACCTTTTTTTGCAATTACAGAGATCACACGTTTTGTAGGTCTTGACCAGGTTTTTCCACACTTCAGCGGGGTTTTGGCCCCCCCTCCATAAAAGACCCTTTTCCAGATCCTTTTAGGTTTCGGGGGTTCCCCTGGGGGGGAATACGGGCTTTCCGCTCCCTCCCAAAAATTTTTTATTGGGGTTTTGGTCTGGGACGGCTAGGCCACTCCCGGACCTTGAGATGCTTCTTACGAAGCCACTCCTTAGTTACCCTGGGTGTGTGTTTTGGGTTTGTTTTCATGCGAAGACCCGCCAAAAACCCCCTCTTCAATGCTCCCTTTCTGAGGGGAAAGGGGGTTATTGGGGCCCAAAATCCTCGCGATACTGGCCCCCAAACCCTGCTTTCCCCCCAAAACCCGGGGCCCCCTCCCTCCTGTCCCCTTTGCAGAAAAAACATCCCCAAAGAATTTTTTTTTCCAAACCCCCATCTTCACGGGTTTTTGGGGTGGTGTTTTTTGATTTTTATCATCCTTCTTCTTCCCCAAAAACGGCGAGTGGAGTTTAGACCAAAAAACTCTATTTTTGTCTCATCAGACCACAGAAACCCTTTTCCCATTTTCCCCCTCTGGGTCATCCAGATGGGGGCATTGGCAAAATTCAGAAGGGCCTGGACCCTGCGCTGGCTTTAGCAGGGGGGCCTTTCCCTGCGCTGCAGGGTTTTAATCCATGAAAGGCCCTAGTGGGGTTAAATAATGGTTTTTCCTTTTAGACTGTGGTCCCCCCTTTTCTTCAGGTCTTGGGCCGGTCCTGCCGTGTAGTTCGGGCTGATCCCTCACCTTTCCCCCTGATCCCTTGATTCCCCACGAGGGTTGAAACTTGCATGGAGCCCCAGACCGAGGGGAAATTTACCGTCATTTTTGAATTCTTTCCCTTTTTTGAATAATTGCGGCAACAGTTTTTTTTTCCTCCTCACCCCGCTGCTTTCCCATTGGGCCTGTAGCCCCCTCCCGGGCCCTTTTGCAGGGCTACAAATTTTTTCCCCCGATGTCCTTACACAGCCCTCGGTCTTGGCCATTTTTTTGGAGTCTGTTTGGGTTGAGTGTGTGGACAGGTGTCTTTTATACCGGTAACGAGTTTTAAAAAGGGCAGTTAATCGGGAATTAGTGGAGAAAAGAGGGCTTCTTAAAAAAAAACAACAGGTTTTGTGAGAGCCGGAAAATTTTTACTGGGTTTGGGAAAGGGGATCAAAAAATTTTTGTCATGCAATATAATGCAAATTAATTATTAAAAAAACAACAAAGTGAATTTTTTTTGGATTTTTTTTTTTTAGATTCCGTCCTCACGTTAATTTTAACCCATGATAAAAAAAACAGACCTGTACATCTTTTTAATTGGGAAAAACCCGCAAAAAAAAATAAAATAAACCCCATTTGTTAAAAACCAAATCCCCTATTTGGCAAGAACAGCTCCAAATTTAAACAAAAGGGGAAAGACCGTCCATCGTCACTTAAAGACCCGAATGGGCAGTCAAAAAAGGAACATTTCAAGGAAATTTTAAGTTTCTTCCCAAATGGCAGTCGCAAAAACCACAAGCACTAAAGATTAAAATGGGTCTCATGAAGACCTCCCCCGGAATGGAAGACCCAGATTACCTCTGCTGCTGGGATAATTTTTATTAAATTCCCAAAACCTCAGAAATTTTCCGCCCAAAAAATGCTTCACAGAGTTCAAGTCAAAAACACATCTCAACATCAAATGTTTAGAAAGGGAAAATCTGTGAACAGCCCTTTATGTCGAAATTTCTGCCCAAAAAACCACTACTAAAGGACACCAATAATAAGAAACATGAGCAAAGGGCCTTAGACCGGTGAAAGTTTTTTCCTTTTGGGGTGGGGTCCAAAATTTTAGTTTCTTTTGGGTTTCCCAAACCACTGTTCCCCTTTTTGAACGCGGGGTGAGTGAAAGGGTGATCTCCGCATGTGTTTCCCACCGCAAAGCACGGAGGGGGAGGTGTTATGGTGTGGGGGTGGGTTTGCTGGTGCACTTTCTGTGATTTATTTAGAAATTTATTGGGGATACTTAACCCCATGGCTACCAACCCCCCTTTTTTTGGGAGCGATAGCCATCACATCTGGTTTTTTGGGCTTTAGTGGGACTATCATTTGATTTTTAAAAGGGAAAAGCCCAACACACCTCCAGGCTGTTAAGGGCTATTTTTTAACCCAAAACAGAGAGTATGGAGTGCTGCATCAGATGACCTGGGGCCCCCCACAATTTCCCCGAAACCCTAACCCGATTTAGATGGTTTGGGGGTGAGTTGCCCCCGCAGATTTAAAGGAAAAAACCAACAAGTGCTCAGGGATATTGGGAACTCCTTCAAGACTGTTTGAAAAGCATTCCGGTGAAGCTGGTTTTAAGAAAGCCAAGGTGTGGGAAAGCTGCATCAAGGGGAAAGGGTCTATTTGAAGAATCTCCAAAAATAAAAAATTTTTTTGATTTGTTTTTAAACTTTTTTTGGGGGTTATTTCTAGTTTTTTATGGGCTTCACTATTTTCTACAATGTAGGAAATAGTACAAATTAACTTTTCCCGGTCCCGTATATACAGTTGAAGCAGATGTTTAAAATCCCCCTTAGCCAATACCCTTTAAAAACCCCAGTTTTTCACAATTTTGAAATGTAATTTCCCAGTAAAAAATTTCCCGTCTTAGGTCATTAGGATCACCATTTTTTTTTAAGAATGTGAAATGTCAAATAAAAGTAAAGAAATGATTTATTTTCAGCTTTTTTTTTCTTTTCAAACACATTCCCAGTGGGGGTAGTAAAATTTTGACCCACTGGAATTGTGGGTACAGTGAATTATAATGAAATAATTTTGTCGTAAACAATTGTTGGAAAAAGTACTTGTGGTTTACACACAAAGTAGAAAGTTTCCCCCAACTTGCCCAAAACTTAGTTTTTTTAACCCAAAAAAGTTGTGGGTGGTTTTAAAAAAGAGTTTTAATGACTCCCAAACCCAAGGGGGATGTAAATTCCAACTTCAGCTTATTAAATTTTTACTATGGGCCCTGGGAAGCCAGATTCTGTTTTTTTTCCCCCTTCTTCTTCTGTCTTTTCCCCGTCCCGTCTTCTGTCTTCTGTCTGTTTTTGTCCTGTCGGTTTTTGTCTGTTTCTGTCTGTCTGTCCCTTTTGTCTGTCTGTCCTGTCTGTTTTGTCTGTCCCGTCTGTCTGTCTGTCCTGTCTGGGTCCCGTCCCCCGTCTGTCTGTCTTTTGTCCCTGTCCCGTATGTCTCCCCTTTTTCCCCTCCTCTCCTTTTCCTCTCCTCTCCTCCCCCTCTCCTCTCCTCCCTCTCCCCTCCTCTCCTCTCCTCTCCTCTTTCCCCTCCTCTCCTCTCCTCTCCTCTCCTCTCCTCTCCTTCCTCTCCTCTCCTCTCCTCCCTCCTCCCCCTTTCTCCCCTTTCCCCTCCTCTTTCCTTTTTTTTTCTTCTGGAATTTGGGTGAAAAATTAAAAGTTTTAATTTTTGTAAACAGAAAAGTTGGTGCTCGGCGCTCCATTCATTATTTCTGCTACAGCCCCGTCATGCGAGGGATGATGAGGCCCCTTTTTTTCTCCCAGGGGCCCAAATGGGAACATAGTCCCTTTTTAAGTGGGACTACTCCTTCCCCTCAGCCCCGGGCATTGAACATGGGTCGTAGATTGGGATTTCCCGCTGACAATGAAACCCCCAAAAACCCCGGGGGGCCCAAAGGGAACAAAGGAGGGCTTTAAGAAAAAGCCAAAAAAAAGGGCCGGATTTTCCCCAGCCAGTCCCCCCAACCCTTAAAGCTGACATGTGTTTTTCTTGGGTTTTCCCCAGGGAAAAAAGAGCTGTGGCTCAAAATAAATGTTTTTTCTCAAGATTAACAAATCGGATAAACTTACAAAAAATTAACGCAACATGGGCCCCCCTCCCCCTCCCTTTCCCCCCACTCCCTCTCACCCCTCTCCCCCCTATCCCCTTTCCCCCCCCCTCTTCCCCCTCCCCCCTTTCCCCCCCCTTCCCCCCCCCCCCTCCCCCCCTCTTTTCCCCCCTTCCCCCCCCCCCCCCTCACCCCTCTCCCCCCCCCACCCCTTCCCCCCCTTCCCCTCTTCCCCCTTCCCCCCTTCCCCCCCCCCTCCCCCTCCCCTTCCCCCCCCCTCCCCCTTACCCCAACCCCCCTCTTTTCCCCCTCCCCCCCCCCTCTTCTTTCCCCCCTCTCCCCCTCTCCCCCCTCACCCCCTTTCCCCTCTTCCCCCTCCCCCCCCCCTCTCCCCCTCTCCCCCCCCATTCCCTCTTCCCCCTCCCCCCTTTCCCCTCTCCCCCCCCCCCCCCTTTCCCCCCCCCCTTCCCCTCTTTCCCCTCTCCCCCAACCCCCCCCTTTTCCCCCCCTTTCCCTTCCCCCCCTCCCCCCCCCCCCCTCCCCCTCTCCCCCCCTCCCACTCCCCCCCCCCCTCTTCCCCTCTTCCCCTTTCCCCCCTCCCCCTTTCCCCTCTCCCCCCCCCCTCTTCCCCCCCCCCTTTCCCCCCCATCCCCCCCTTTCCCCCCCCCCTCCCCCCTTTCCCCCTTCCCCCTTCCCCCCCTTCCCCCCCTCCCCCTCTTTTCCCCCCTCCCCACCCCTTTTTCCCCTCTTCCCCCCCTCCCCCCCTCCCCCCCCCCCACCCCCCCCCCTTTTTCCCCCTCTTTCCCCCTTACCCCCTTTTTCCCCTCTTTCCCCTCCCCCCCATTCCCCCCCCCCTCTTCCCTGTCCCCCTCCCCCCCCCTCTCCCCCTCTCCCCCCTCCCCCCTACCCCCTCCCAATTCCCCCCCCCCCTTCCCCCTCCCCCCCCCCCTTTTTCCCCCCCCTTCCCCCTCTTCCCCCTTCCCCTTCCCCCCTCCCCCCTTTCCCCCTCCCCCCCCCCACCCTTAACCCCCCCCTCCCCCTCTCCCCCCCCTCCCCCCCTCCCCCCTTCCCCCCTTCCCCTCTCCCCCCCCCTTCCCCCTCCCCCCCCCCTCTCCCCCCCCCCCCCTTAACCCCCCCCCCCCCCCTCCCCACCCCCTCCCCCCCCCCCTCCCCCCCTCACCCCTTACCCCCCCCCCCTCCCCCCCCCCTCTCCCCCTCTCCCCCTCCCCTCTTCCCCTCTCCCCCCCCTTCCCCTTCCCCCTCACCCCCCCTCCCCTCTCACCCCTCACCCCCCCCCACCCCTCACCCCTCTCCCCCCCCCCTCCCCCTCTTCCACTCTTTCCCCTTTATCCCTCAAACCCCCCCCCCTCTTCCCCCCTTCCCCCTTCCCCCCATCCCCCTCTTTCCCCCCCCCCCTCCCCCCCCTCTCCCTCTCCCCCCCCCAAACCCCCCACCCCCTCCCCCCCCCTCTCCCCCTCTTCCACCCACCCCCCCCTCCCCCCCACCCCCCACCCCTCCCCCCCCTCACCCCCCCCCCCCTCCCCCCCCCCTCTCCCCCCCTCTCCCTCTCCCCCTCTCCCCCTCTCTCCCCTCCCCCTCTCCCCCTCTCACCCCCCTTCCACTCATCCCCTTTATCCCCTCACCCCCCCCTCAGTGGGGAAAAAGTACTAAATTGTAAAACTTGAGTAAAATTAAAAATCCTTTTAAAAGAAAACGACTCCCTAAAAGTGAAACTTTTCCCCTTAAAAAAGTACTTGAGTAAAAGGCCCGAAATTTTGACTTTAAAAGTGGTAGAAAAAAATTATTAGGCAAGATTCCCCCCTTTCCCCTCTCCCCCCCACCCCCCCTCCCCCTTTACCCCCTCTCCCCTCTCCCCCCTTTCCCCCCCCTTTCCCCCCTTCCCCTCTTCCCTCTCCACCTCTCCCCTCTTTCCCCCCTTCCCCCCCCTCCCCCCTCACCCCCCCTCCACCTCATTCCCTCTTCCCCCCTTCCCCTCTTCCCCTCCCTTTCCCCCCTTTCCCCCCTTCCCCCCCTCCCCCTTTTTCCCCCCCCCTCCCCCTCACCCCCCCTCCATTCCCCTCTTCCCTTTTCCCCCCTTCCCCCCCTTCCCCCTTCCCCCCTCTTCCCCTCCCCCCCTCCCCCCTCCCCCACCCTCATCCCCCTCCCCCTCTTCCCCTCTTCCCCCCCTTTCCCCCCCATCCCCTCTCCCCCCCCATCCCCCCTTCCCCTCTCCCCTCCCTCCCCCCTTTCCCCCCTTCCCCCCACCCCCTTTTCCCCTCTTCCCCCCTCCCCCCCACCCCCCCTTTTCCCCCCTTCCCCCCTCCCCCCTTTTTTCCCCCTTTTCCCCTCTCCCCTCTCCCCATCCCCCCCCTCACCCCCCCCCTTTCCCCCCCTTTCCCCCTCTCCCCCTCTTCCCCTCTTCCCCTTCCCCCTTTTCCCCTCTCCCCCCTCACCCCCTCTCCCCCTCTTCCCCCCTTTCCCCCTTTTTCCCCTCTTCCCCTCTCCCCCCCCCCCCCCCTCCCACCTCATCCCCCCTTCCCTTTCCCCCCTCCCCCCCTTTTTTCCCCCCTTTCCCCTCTCCCCCTTTTCCCCTCTCCCCCTCACCCCTTTTTCCCCCCCTTCCCCCCCCCCCTTCCCCCTTCCCCCCCCTTTCCCCCCTTCCCCTTTCCCCCCCTCCCCTCTTTTCCCCCCCTTCCCCCCCCTTCCCCCCTCCCCCTTTACCCCCCTCCCCCTCTCCCCCTTTTCCCCTCTCCCCCTCACCCCCTCCCCCCCTCTTTCCCCCCTTCCCCCTCTTCCCCTCTCCCCCTCTTTCCCCTTCCCCCCCCTCTCCCCCTCCCCCCTCTTCCCCTCTTCCCCCCTCCCCCTTTTTTTCCCCTCTTCCCCCCTCCCCCTCTACCCCTTCCTTTCCCCCCTCCCCCCTTCTCCCCATTTCCCCCCCCACCCCCTCTCCCCCTCTCCCCCTCTCCCCCTCCCCCCTCTTCCCCCCTTCCCCTCTCCCCCTTTTTTTCCTTTCCCCTCCCCCTCCCCCCCTCCACCCCCCCTTCCCCCCTCCCCCTCTCCCACTCTCCCACTCTCCCCCTCTTCCCCCCTTTTTCCCCCCCCTCTCCCCCCCCTCCCCCTCCCCCCCTCTTCCCCTCTTCCCTCTTCCCCCCTCCCCCTCTTCCCCTGTTCCCCCCCCCCTTTTCCCCCCTCCCCCTTAACCCCTTCTTCCCCTCTTTCCCCCCCTCCCCCCCCTCCCCCCCCCCCCCTTAAAACCCCCCTTCCCCCCCTTTCCCCCTTCCCCCCCCTTTCCCCCCTCACCCCCTCTTCCCCTTCCCCCCCTCTTTCCCCCCCTCCCCCTCTCCCCCCCCACCCCCTCTTCCCCCGTCCCCCCCTCCCCCTCTTCCCCCCCTCTCTCCCCCTCTTCCCCTCTCCCCCTCTCCCACTCTCCCCCCCCCACCCCCTCTTCCCCTCTCCCCCCTTAACCCCCTTTTTCCCCTCCCCCCCCCACTTCCCCCCCTTCCCCCCCTCCCCCTCTCCCCCTTCCCCTCTCCCCCTTCCCCCCCTCCCCGCCCCCCCCTCTCCCCCTCTCCCCCTCTCCCCCTCTCCCCCTTCCCCTCTTCCCCCCTTCCCCTCTTCCCCCCTCCCCCTCTCCCTCCCCCCACCCCCTTTCCCCTCTCCCCCCCTCCCCCCCTCACCCCTTTTCCCCCCCCCCCTCCCCCTCTCCCCCTCTCCCCCCCCACCCCCTTTTCCCCTTCCCCCTCTCCCCCCCCCCCCCTTACCCCCCTTTCCCCCCCCTCCCCCCCCTCCCCCTCTCCCCCCCCCTCCCCACCCCCTCCCCTCTTCCCCTCTTCCCCTTTTCCCCCCCCTTCCCCTCTCCCCCCCAAACCCCCTCTCCCTCTCACCCCTCACCCCCTCACCCCTCACCCCTCTCCCCCCCCCTCCCCCCCTTCCACTCTCCCTTCATTTCCCCCCACCCCCCTCCCCTCTTCCCCTCTTCCCCTTTTTCCCCTATCCCCCCCCCTTCCCCTCTCCCCCCCAACCCCCCCCCCTCCCCTCTCACCCCCTTTACCCCCCACCCCTCTCCCCCTCTCCCCTTTCCCCTCACCCCTCTCCCCCCCCCAAACCCCCCACCCCTCAACCCCTCTCCCCCCTCACCCCCCTCTCCCCCTCCCCCTCTCCCCCTCTCTCCCCCTCCCCCTCTCCCCCCCTCCCCCCCCTCCCCCCTCTTCCCCTCATCCCTTCATCCCCCCAAAACCCCTCAGTGGTGGAAAAAGTACTAAAAATTTTAAAACTTTTATAAAATTAAAAATACCTTAAAGAAAACGCTCAAATAAAAATGAAACTTTCCCAGTAAAAAAAGTACTTGGTAACAGTCTGGAAAATCTGACATTTACAAATGGTAGAAAAAGTATATTAACCCCAAATCCCCCTCTTCCCCTTCCTCCCCACCCCCTCACCCCCCTCTCCCCCTCTCCCCCTTAACCCCCCCTTCCCCCCTTCCCCCCCTTCCCCTCTCCAAAACCCCATCCCCTCTTCCCTCTTCCCCCTCCCCCCCCCCCTCCCACCTCATTCCCCTTCCCCCCCCTTCCCCCCTTCCCCTCTCCCCCTTAAACCCCCCTTCCCCTCTTCCCCTCTCCCCCCCCCCCCCTCCCCCCCCTCCAAACCCCCCTTCCCCTCTTCCCCCCTTCCCCTCTCCCCCCACCCCCTCTTCCCCCCTCCCCCTCACCCCCCCCTCCACCTCATCCCCTCCCCCCCCTCTTCCCCTCTTCCCCTCTCCCCCTATCCCCTCTCCCCCTCATCCCCCTTCCCCCTTTCCCCTTCCCCCCCCCTCATCCCCTCTTCCCCCCTTCCCCCAAACCCCCTTTTCCCCCCCTTCCCCCTCTCCCCCCACCCCCTCTTCCCCTCTTCCCCTCTCCCCCTTTTTCCCCCCTTTCCCCCCTCCCCCCTCTCCCCTCTCCCCCCCCCCCCTCTCCCCCCCTCCCACTCTCCCCCTCTTCCCTCTTTTCCCCCTCCCCCTTTTTCCCCCCTCCCCCTCACCCCCTCTCCCCCTCTTTCCCCCTTTTCCCCCCTCTTTTCCCCCCTTCCCCTCCCCCCCCCACCCCCCCTCCACCTCATCCCCTCTTCCCCCCTCCCCCTTTTCCCCTCTTCCCCCTCCCCCCCCCCTCCCCCTCTTCCCCCTCTCCCCCCCTCTCCCCCATTTTCCCCCCCTCCCCCCCACCCCCCCTCCCCCTTAAAACCCCCTCTTCCCCCCTTTTTCCCCTCCCCCTCTCCACCTTTATCCCCTCTTCCCCCCTTCCCCCCTCCACCTCATCCCCTCTTCCCCCCCTCCCCCTCTCCCCCCCTCCCCTTACCCCCTCCCCCCCCCCTCCCCCCCTCTCCCCCCCCCTCCCCCCCCCTTTTTCCCCCCCCCCCCTCACCCCCCCCCTTTTCCCCCTCCCCCTTACCCCCCCCTTCCCCCCTCCTCCTCTTCCCCCTCTCCACCTCATCCCCCCCTTCCCCTCTTCCCCCCTCCCCCTTTTCCCCTTCCCCCTTTCCCCCCCTACCCCTCTTCCCCCCTCCTCCTCTCCCCATCCCCCCCTCACCCCCTCCCCCCTCCCCCTCTCCCCCCTTCCCCTCTTCCCCCTCCCCCCCTTTTCCCTCTTTCCCCCCTTCCCCCCCTCTCCCCCTCTCCCCCCCTCCCCCCCTCTCCCCCTCTCCCACTCTCCCCCCCCCCCTTCCCCTCCCCCTTTCCCCCTTCCCCCCCCCTTTTCCCCTCCCCCTTCCCCCCCTTCCCCCCCCCTCTTTCCCCCTTTTCCCCCCCCCTTTCCCCCCCCTCTCCCCCTCTCCCACCTCCCCCCCCCTCTCCCCCCTCCCCCTTCCCCCCCTTCCCCTTTTCCCCCCCCCCTTTTCCTCTCTTCCCCTCTTCCCCTCTTCCCCTCTTCCCCCCCTCCCCCTCTTCCCCCCTCCCCCTCTTTCCATCACCCTCTCTTTCCCCCCCCCCTCTCCCCCCCCTTCCCTCCCCCCCCTCAACCCTTTACCCTCTCCCCCTCACCCCTTCTCCCCCCCACCCCTCCCCCCTTCCCCCCCCCCTCTTCCCTCTCTCAACAGTTTTGATTGTCTGGTAAAGAAGCCGTTCAAAAGTCCCGATTTTTCTGGTGATAGAAGCTGTTTTAACATTTTTTATGGTAATAAAAACTGGTTCAAAATTTTTATGGTAAAAAGAAGCTGTTCAACAGTCTGATTTGGTAAGAAAACTGTTTTAACAGTCTATGGTAATAGAAGCTGTTCCCAAAAGCGGGTGGTCTGGGAATTGAAGCCCTTTTTAACGTCTGATTTGGGAATGAAGCTGTTCAAAAGGGCTGATGGTTTAAAAGAAGCTTTTCAACCCGTCTGAAAGGTAATAGAAGCGTTTTAACATTTTGATGGTTTAAAGAACTGTTCAACATTTTGATTTTGGGAATAGAAACCCGTTTTTAAAAGTCTGATGGTAATAGAACTGTTCCCAAAAGTCCCGGTGGTAAAAGAAGCTGTTTTAAAAATTTTGATGGGGTTTGAAGCTGTTTTAACAGTCTGATGGTAAAGAAGCTGTTCCAGTCTGATGGTAATTAGAAGCTGTTCAAGGCAGTCCTGATGGGAATGAAGCTGTTCAACATTCTGATGGATATAGAGCTGTTCAACAACCGTCTGTGGTAATGTAAGCTGTTCACAGTCTGATGGTAATAACAGCTTTTCAACAGTCTGTGGTAATAGCAACATGTTCAACAGTCTTATGTCTTGTATAGACGCTGTTCAACAGTCTGATGGTCCTGGTGTAGAAGCTGTTCAACTTTTCTAAGGTCTGGTGAATATAAGCGTGTTCAACCTTTTGAATGTAATAGAAGCTGTTCGAACAGTCCTGATGGTAATAGAAGCTGTTCAACAGTTTGATTGTAATACGAAGCTGTTCAACAGTCTGATGGTAATATGACTGTTCACAGCCTGATGTAATATAAGCTGTTCAACAGTCTGATGGTCTGGTAATAGAAGCTGTGTTCACCAGTTTGATGGTAATATAAGCTGTTCAACAGTCCCTGAATGGTCTGTTAGTAGAAGCTGTTCAACAGTTTGATGGTAATAAAGCTGTTCAACGTGCTGATGATAGTAGAAGCTGTTCTACGTCTGATGGGAAGTAGAAGCTGTTCGCAACAGTCTGATGGTAATAGAATGCTGTTCAACCGTCTGATGGTAATAGAACTGTTCAACAGTCTGGTGGTAAATAGAAGCTGTTTCAGCGAGGCTGATTGGTCTGGTAATAGAAATCTGTTCGAACAGTCCTGATGGTCTGGTAATTAGAAAGCTGTTCACAGTCCTATGGTAGTAGAGCTGTTTGCACAGTCCTGATGGCAAGTTGAAGCTGTTCAACAACAGTCCTGATTGGTAATAGAAGCGTTTCACAGTCCTGATGGTAATAGACAAGCTGTTCCAACAGTCTGATGGTTATAGCAGCTGTTCAACAGTCTGATGGTAATAGAATCTGTTGCAACAGTCCTGATGGAATAGAAGCTGTGTCAACAGTCTGATGGTAATAGACTTGTTCAAGCAGTCTGGAGGTCTGGTAATAGAAGCTGTTTCAACAGTCTGATGGTAATAGAAGCTGTTCAACAGGTCTGATGGTCTGGTTAAGAGAAGGCTGTTCAACAGTCTGATGGTAATAGAAGCTGTTCAACAGTCTGAATGGTAATAGGAAGCTGTTCAACAGGTCTGATGGCCCTGGAGATAAAGCTGTTATTCAGTCTGATGGTCCTTGATTGAGAAGCTTTTTCAACAGTCTGATGGGGGTCCTGGAGATAGAAGCTGTTCAACAGTCCTGATTGTTCCTGAGATAGAAGCCTGTTCAGACAGTTCTGTTTGGGTCCCTGGAGATAGACAGCTGTTTATCAGTCTGATGCCCTGGCGATAAAAAACCTGTTTCAACAATCTAATGGTCTGGAGATAGAAGCTTTCTTTTTCGTTTCCAGCTTGAAGCAGATCTACTCTCTAAGTCTGCTAGATGGTAAGCGGGTGAACAGAGCAGTGACTCAGTTGGGCCTGATGTCCTTGATGATCTTCCTTGGTCCTTCCTTTGACACTGATATTTAGATGTCCCTGGAGGGCAGTCAGACCTTTTTGTATTTATTTTTGTGGCCGTGATGCGTTGGGGCTTAGCTTCACCACCTTCCGGAGAACCCAGCGGTTGCGGACGATGCAGTTGCCGTACCAGGCGGTGATGCAGCACCAACCAGGATGCTCTCAATGGTGGCACTTGTAGAAGTTTGTTATGGTCTTAGGGGCCATGCCGAATTTCTTCAGCCGCCTGAGGTTGTAGTGGTGCTGTCGCGCCTTCTTCAATCACGGTGTCGGTGTAGTGGGGGCATTTTCAGGTCCTCGGTGATGTGCAAAACACCCATGGAACCTTCAAGCTTTTGAAACTCCCTACTGTGGGGCCCTTTCGAAGGAGGATGGGGGCGTGCTTCCTCCTCTGTCTCCTGTAGTCCACGATCAAGCCTAGGCCCTGTCGTGTCGTCAGCAATTCTTGATGATTTGAGTTGGAGACATGCGTGGCCACGCAGTCACAAGGTAAACAGGGGATTACGGGAGGGGACAGAGAATACACCCCTGGGGGTACCCCATGTTAAGGATCATCATGGCAGAGATGTTGTTGCCTACCCTCACCACCTGGCGGGTTGGGCCGTCAGGAAGTCTAGAACCCAGTTTTACATGGAGGGGTTCAGACCCCAGGCGCCCTGAGTTTAGTGGATGAGCTTGGAGGGCACCATGGTGTTTGAAAGCGCAGAGCGGTAGTCGAATGAACAGCATTCTCACATAGGTATTCCTGTTGTCCAGATGGTGAGGACGTTGTAGTGGGTCTAGTGTGTCAGACAAGGTGGAGGTGATATGGTCCTTGACTAGCTTCTCAAAGCACTTCATGATGACAGAAGTGAGTGAACAGGTTGTTGCACTGATTTGTAAATATCATATCTTAGCTAAGGGCCGTCCATTTTAGTTTGGCCAAGCGTGCTGCTCGTTCAGAGTGAAGGAATAGGGGCTAAGACTTCATTAATGCACTGGGTTGAATGTATTTTTACAAATGGCTCTTTAAAACTGCGGATGTATTTACGGTGTAGCTACAAACTTGGGTATTGATTAAGTTGATGTCGTTCATCAGGCTTGCGAGGAAGGAAAACGGTAATAAATTGATTTCATCACAGACACATAGCTGTTCTTGCTGATAATGCCGGACTAATATCCTGTCTCTAGATGAATGCAGATATGGCAGAAGTGTACATATTGTGTTTCATCAGACTGTAGATCTTCCAAAATTGGAAAACGGTCTGTGACAAAAATACATATAATATATATATATATATATATATATATATATATATATATATATATATATATATATATATATAGTAGACAAATGTTTTGTGTGCTTTAGAATAATTTGTGTTCATTTCTTGCTTTAGACTGAGTAATGGATTATTTGGATTTTAAGTCTTGGAATCACTTAGATGGAAGGCCCATACAGATCTTCAGCCTAACTGAAGATTTGAGTAGTCAATGTGTCAGATGTGTCAATGTGTCAACATCTGTGCTCCACCAGAGTTCAACACCTGTAGCACTTATATGTTATAACCACACAAGAAAACCACACAAAATATGACACAATATTGGGCTAGGTTACCATACTGGGTTACTAGGTATCTTGGTTTACCTTACTGGTTACTAGGTATATGGGTTACCTTACTGGTTACTAGGTATCTGGGTTACCTTACTGGTTACTAGGTATCTGGGTTACCTTACTGGTTACTAGGTATCTGGGTTACCTTACTGGTTACTAGGTATATGGGTTACCTACTGGTTATTAGGTATCTGTGTTACTTACTGGTTACTAGAGTGTCTGGTTTACCTTACTGGTTACTAGGTATCTCTGGTTATCATTACTGGTTACTAGGTATCTGGGTTACCTTACTGGTTATTAGGTATCTGGGTTACCTTACTGGTTACTAGGTATCTGGGTTACTTACTGGTTACTAGGTATCTGGGTTACCTTACTGGTTACTAGGTAATCTGGGTTACCTTACTGGTTACTAGGTATCTGGGTTACCTTACTGGTTATTAGGTATCTGTGTTACCTTACTGTTTTACTAGGTATCTGGGGTACCTTACTGGTGTACTGAGGTATCTGGGTTACCTTACTGGTTATTAGTTATCTGTGTTACCTTACTGGTTACTAGGTGTCTGGGTTACATTACTGGTTACTAGGTATCTCTGGTTACCTTACTGGTTACTAGGTATCTGGGTTACCTTACTGGTTACTAGGTATCTGGGTTACCTTACTGGTTACTAGGTATCTGGTTACCTTACTGGTTACTATGTATCTGGGTTACCCTTACTGGTTACTAGGTATCTGGGTTACTTACTGGTTTACTAGGTATCTGGGTTACCCTTACTACATGTTGGTAGCCTAATAATGTGTGTCTTTTGGGCTGACAACCTGATTTTTTATCTTGCCCCAGATCATGTGTGTGCCAATGTACAGTGGGGGAAAAAGTATTTAGTAATCCAACAATTGTGCAAGTTCTCCCACTTAAAAAGATGAGGGAGGCCTGTAATTTTCATCATATGTTACACCGTCAACTATGACAGACAAATTGAGAAAAAAAAATAAAGAAAAATCACATTGTAGGATTTTTTATGAATTTATTTGCAAATTTTGGTGGAAAATAAGTATTTGGTCACCTACAAACAAGCCAAGATTTATGGCTCTCACAGACCTGTAACTTCTTCTTTAAGAGGCTCCTCTGTCCCTCCACTCGTTTACCTGTATTAATGGCACCTGTTTGAACTTGTTATCAAGTATAAAAGACACCTGTCTACAACCTCAAACAGTCACACTCCAAACTCCACTATGGCCAAGACCAAAGAGCTGTCAAAGGACACCAGAAACACAATTGTAGACCTGCACCAGGCTGGGAAGACTGAATCTGCAATAGGTAAGCAGCTTGGTTGAAGAAATCAAATGTGAGAGCAAGTATTAGGAAATGGAAGAAATACAAGACCACTGATAATCTCCTCGATCTGGGGCTCCACGCAAGATCTCACCCCCGTGGGGTCAAAATGATCACAAGAACGGTGAGCAAAAATCCCAGAACCACACGGGGGGACCTAGTGAATGACCTGCAGAGAGCTGGGACCAAAGTGACAAGGCCTACCATCAGTAACACACTACGCCGCAAGGGACTCAAATCCTGCAGTGCAAGACGTGTCCCCCCTGCTTAAGCCAGTACATGTCCAGGCCCGTCTGAAGTTTTGCTAGAGTGCATTTGGATGATCCAGGAAGAGGATTGGGAGAATGTCATATGGTTAGATGAAACCAAAATAAGAACTTTTTGGTAAAAACTCAACTCGTCGTGTTTGGAGGACAAAGAATGCTGAGTTGCATCCAAAGAACACCATACCTACTGTGAAGCATTGGGGGTGGAAACATCATGCTTTGGGGCTGTTTTTCTGCAAAGGGACCAGGACGACTGATCCGTTGTAAAGGAAAAGAATGAATGGGGCCATGTTTAGTGAGATTTTGAGTGAAACCTCCTTCCATCAGTAAGGGCATTGAAGATGAAAACGTGGCTGGGTCTTTCAGCATGACAATGATCCCGAACTCACCGCCCGGGCAACGAAGGAGTGGCTTCGTAAGAAGCATTTCAAGGTCCTGGAGTGGGGCCTAGCCAGTCTCCAGATCTCAACCCCATAGAAAATCTTTGGAGGGAGTTGAAAGTCCGTGTTGCCCAGCGACAGCCCCCAAAACATCACTGCTCTAGAGGAGATCTGCATGGGAGGAATGGGCCAAGACTTACAGAAAACGTTTGACCTGTGTCATTGCCAAAAAGGGTATACAACAAAAGTATTGAGAAAACTTTTGTTTATTGACCAAATACTTATTTTCCACCATAATTTGCAAATAAAATTCATTAAAAATCCTAAATGTGATTTTCTGGAAAAAAAGAATGGCTCATTTTGTCTGTCATAATTGACGTTGTACCTATGATGAAAATTACAGGCCTCTCTCATCTTTTTAAGTGGGAGAACTTGCACAATTGGTGGCCGACTAAATTTTTTCCCCACTGTAGTTATCCAGCCTAGCAGTGCCCTCTACGGTTGCTGTGACAACAGCATGTTCCATTTCTGTAGTTCCGCTAAAACACATACACACACGCAGTTCCTCTTGCACAGTCAGAGGCCATCGCCGGAGCTGCACTCACGCAGAGAACAAGAACATTATACGCATTAAAGTCACTTAGGACAGACAGAAAGAGGGGGAAGTGTGTGGAGAGAAAGTGAAAGTGAAAGAGAGAGAGAGAGAGAGAGAGGAGAGATAGAGAGAGAGAAAGAGAGAGGGGAGAGAGAAAAAGGGAGAGAGGGGTGGAGAGAGAGAGAGAGAGAAAAAGAGAGAAGGGGAGAGAGAAAGAGAAAGGGAGATGGAGAGAGAACTATGCAAAACTCACAACCATTACTGTTAAAAAAAGTTCTGGTATTTCACAGTACATAAATGCCAGGTCGCAGTTGTAAATGAGAACTTGTTCTCAAACTGCTTACCTGGTTAAATAAAGGTAAAAAATTATAATAATAATTATTCAGCAGATTTGATATACATATGAAAATAATTGTTTATTTCTGAGCGATTGAGACAGTTAATGACTAGAAGATCTGATACCATCACAGCTATAGATGTGGGCTGGTGATGCCTAGGCAGTATCACAAATGGGACCCTATTCCCTTCATAGTGCACTACTTTCGACCAGAGCACTTATGGACCCTGGTTAAAGTAGTGCACTACAAAGTGCATAGGGGTGCCATTTGGGATGTAAACCTAGTGTTGCAGTGAGAAAACCAATCAATGACGTAGAGGATTCATCCCATCAAACCCCGTGCAATCGCAGATCTCATTAGTGCATTTATTGACCCATATTGCAGTTTTTACTTTGTCAAGACGAGACGTCTGCTATGCTAGCTAGTCTGCCTCTAAAATGGCACCCTATTCCCTACATAGTGCACTACTTTTGACCAGGCCCAAGAGTGAATACATAGGGAATATGGTGCAATTTGGGATGCAGCCCTATAGCTACATCTAAATAGCATTGTTTCCCTAGCTCCCTTAAAAAACGGTTTGATCAGTGCATTCATTTCCTGTGTTCAGAACGAATTGTATGATATCTCACAGGATGTATATAATTTGTAATCCTTTGCAATGCAGACAGACACATGTATGCAGACAGGACACAGGTATGCAGACAGACAACAGGTATGCAGACAGACACAGGTATGCAGACAGACACAGGTATGCAGACAGACACAGATATGCAGACAGACACGCAGACAGACACAGATGTGCAGACAGACACATATGTTTCAGACAGACACAGATGTGCAGACAGACACATATATGCAGGGGACAGACACATAAAATGCAGACAGACACAGATGTGCAGACAGACACATATGTGCGGACAGACACAGATATGCAGACAGACACAGATATGCAGATGGATAATATTTCTATTGCATCCTTCCGCTCTGAAGGACATTTCTTCCATATAGTTTTTATGATCCATCCATTTATAATTTATGATCCATCCTTCTATCCACCCCTTAGTTTACAGGTGTGTCAGCTCACATGAGCAACACCGACCAGCATGGTACCAAGGTAGCAGCATGGTGTGTCTGTTTCACTTCCCTGTTCTCTCCTATCATGTGTCAACATGGACAGATCTACAGACAGATCTACAGACAGATCGACAGACATCTATACTCTCTCTCTCTCTCTCTCTCTCCCGTCCCCTCCTCGTTATCTCTCTCCCTCTCTCTCTCCTCATCTATTTATCACTCTCCTCTCTCTCGCTCTCGCCTGTCTCTCTCAGATAATCTCTCTCTCTCTCATCTCTATATCTTCTCTATGTCTCTCTCTACTCTATCTCCTCTCTCTCTCTCTCTCTCTCTCTCTCTCTCTTTCTCTCTCTCTGTCTCTCTGTTCTCTCTCTCTCTTTCTCTCTCCTCTCTCTCTCTCTCTCTGTCTCTCTCTTTCTCTCTCTCTTTCTCTCTCTCTCTCTGTCTCTCTTTCTCTCTCTCTATGTCTGTCTCACAATGCTTTCTTCCATTCCCTTCCGCTCCCTTGCTCCTCTCCTCGCCCGATGCACGGTGCACCTCCCGAAATGCCATTTGTGTCCGCTGCACCAACAGTCTTTACGCCAGTCAGTCATCTGTCTACAGAGAGCAGAGTTTGCTACCTCCTGCTCGATCCCCGGATATTAAATTACACCTTAAAAGCTAGAGTCCCTTAATTGAAACAATACACAAGCGCGCCACCCCGCCTCAGTTTTGGAGACAATCTACAACCACTCTCAAATTCACCTAGACAGAGCTATGGATGCACGGACTGACCATCCATGATATAGAAAATATAGGTTTTAAACCATGTTTTGAGACTATTCAGTGTTTGTTACATTTAACATTGTTTACAAACATTGGAGTATCTTGGGTTCTGATGGGGAACTAAATAAATTAGGCATTTATAAGTTACATTCTTAAAATATTCAGTGGATGTACTGTATATCATTAATTTACAAGTCCAAAAATGGATGTAGCAACTAAGGCTTCCAGATGTAATCCTTTACAAGACAACACGAGCCTCCCCGGCCTCCCCACAATAAAACTGTCACTAAACCTTTACAATGAATAAAGAACGATTGGAAGAGAGGGATGGAGGGAGGGGAAACCTGTAGGTGAACAAAGTGCATAGTAGCAGGAGGAGAGATCAACACAGTAGGCAGGAGGAGAGAACAACACAGTAGCAGGAGGAGAGAACAACACGTAGCAGGAGGAGAGAACAGCACAGTAGCAGGAGGGAGAGAACAACACAGTAGCAGGAGAGAGATCAACACAGTAGCAGGAGGAGAGATCAACACAGTAGCAGGAGAAGATTCAACACAGTATCAGAGGAGAGATCAAACACAATAGCAGGAGGAGGAAACAGCACAGTAGCAGTGAGGAGAGATCAACACAGTAGCAGGAGGAGAGAACAACGAGTAGCAGGAGGAGAGATCAACACAGTAGCAGGAGAGAGAACAGCACAGTAGCAGAGAGAGAGATTCAACACAGTAGCAGGAGGAGAGAACAACGAAGTAGCAGGAGGAGAGATCAACACAGTAGCAGGAGGAGAGATCAACACAGTAGCATGGAGGAGAGAGAACAACACAGTAGCAGGAGGAGAGAACAACACAGTAGCAGGAGGAGAGATCAACACAGTAGCGGGGAGAGGAACAACACATTAGCAGGAGGAGAGAACAAACACAGTAGCAGGAGAGAGAACAACACCAGTAGCAGGAGGAGAGATCAAACACAGTAGCAGGGAGGAGAGAACAACACAGTAGCAGGAGGAGGTAACAACACAGTAGCATGAGGAGAGATCAACACAGTAGCAGGAGGAGAGAGAACAACACAGTAGCAGGAGGAGAGAAGATCAACCCAGTAGCAGGAGGAGTAGAACAACACAGTAGCAGGAGAGAAGAGAACAACACAGTAGGCAGGAGGAGAGATCAACACAGTAGCAGGAGGAGAGAACAACACAGTAGCAGGAGGAGAGATCACACAGTTAGGCAGGAGGAGAGAGAACAACACAGTAGCAGGAGGAGAGATCAACACAGTAGCAGGAGGAGAGAACAAAACCGTAGCAGGAGGAGAGAACAACACAGTAGCAGGAGGAGAGAACAACACAGTAGCAGGAGGAGAGATCAACACAGTAGCAGGAGCGAGAGATCAACACAGTAGCAGAGGAGAGAACAACACAGTAGCAGAGGAGAGATCAAACACAGTAGCAGGAGAGAGAACAACACAGTAGTAACAGGAGGAGAGAGAAAAACAACACAGTAGCAGGAGGGAGAGAACACAACACAGTAGCAGGAGGAGAGAGAACAACACAGTAGCAGGAGGAGAGATCAACACAGTAGCAGGAGGAGGGATCAACACAGTAGGCAGGAGGGGAGAGAACAGCACAGTAGCAGGAGGAGAGAACAACACAGTAGCAGGAGGAGAGAACAACACAGTAGCAGGAGGAGAGAACAAACACAGTAGCAGAGGAGAGAGAACAACACATTAGCAGGAGGAGAGAAACAACACAGTAAAGCAGGAGGAGAGATCCACACAGTAGCAGGGGAGAGAACAACACAGTAGCAGGAGGAGAGATCAACACAGTAGCAGGAGGGAGAGAACAACACAGTAGCAGGATGAGAGATCAACACAGTAGCAGGAGGAGAGAGATCAACACAGTAGCAGGAGGGAGAGGAGAACAACACAGTAGCAGGAGGATGAAGATCAACACAGTAGCGGAGGAGAGAACAACACAGTAGCAGGAGGATGAGAGAACAAACACAGTAGCAGGAGGAGAGAACAATCACAGTATCAGGAGTAGAGATCAACACAGTAGCAAGAGGATTTCAGAGACAACACAGTAGCAGGAGGAGAGAACAACACAGTAGCAGGAGGAGAGACAACACAGTAGAGGAGGATGAGAACAACACAAGTAGCAGGAGGAGAGATCAACAGAGTAGCAGGAGGAGAGAACAACACAGTAGCAGGAGGGAGACAGATCAACACAGTAGCAGGAGGAGAGAACAACACAGTAGCAGGAGGAGAGATCAACACAGTAGAAGGAGGAGAGATCAACACAGTAGCAGTGAGGAGAGAACAACACAGTAGCAGGAGGAGAAATCAACACAGTAGCAGGAGGAGAGAACAACACAGTAGCAGGAGGAGAGATCAACACAGTAGCAGGAGGAGAGATCAACACAGTAGCAGGAGGAGAGATCAACACAGTAGCGGATGACGAGCATCACACACAGTAGCAGGAGGAGAGAGAACAACACAGTAGCAGGAGGAGAGATCAACACAGTAGCAGGAAGAGAGATCAACACAGTAGCAGGAGGAGAGAACAACACAGTAGCAGGAGGAGATAGAACAACACAGTAGCAGGAGGACTGAGAACAACACAGTAGCAGGAGGAGAGATCAACACAGTAGCAGGAGGAGAGATCAACACAGTAGCAGGAGAAGAGATCAACCACAGTAGCAGGAGGAGAGAACAACACAGTAGCAGGAGGATAGAACAACACAGTAGCAGGAGGAGAGTACAACACACGTAGCAGGAGGAGAGAACAACACAGTAGCAGGAGGAGAGGATCAACACAGTAGCAGGAGGAGAGAACAACACAGTAGCAGGAGGAGAGATCAACACAGTAGCAGGAGGGAGACAAACACAGTAGGCAGGAGGAGAGATCAACAGAGTATGCGGAGGAGAGAAACAACCCAGTAGCAGGAGGAGAGATCAAACACAGTAGCAGGAGGAGAGAACAACACAGTAGCAGGAGGAGAGATCAACTACAGTAGCAGGAGGAGAGATCAACACAGTAGCAGGAGGAGAGAACAACACAGTAGCAGGAGGAGAAAATCAACACAGTAGCAGGAGGACAGAACAACACAGTAGCAGGAGGAGAGATCAACACAGTAGCAGGAGGAGAGATCAACACAGTAGCAGGAGATAGATCAACACAGTATCAGGAATGAGAGATCAACCACAGTAGCAGGAGGAGAGGAGAACAACACAGTAGCAGGAGGAGAGATCAACACAGTAGCAGGGAAGAGAGATCAACACAGTAGCAGGAGGAGAGACAACACAGTAAGCAGGAGGAGAGAGAAACAAACAGTATCAGGAGGAGCGAGAAACAACACAGTAGCAGGAGGGAGGAGATCAACACAGTAGCAGGAGGAGAGATCAACACAGTAGCAGGAGGAGAGATCAACACAGTAGCAGGAGGAGAGATCAACACAGTAGCAGGAGGAGAGAACAACACAGTAGCAGGAGGAGAAATCAACACAGTAGCAGGAGGAGAGAACAACACAGTAGCAGGAGGAGAGATCAACACAGTAGCAGGAGGAGAGATCAACACAGTAGCAGGAGGAGAGATCAACACCAGTAGCAGGATGAGAGATCAACACAGTAGCAGGAGGAGATGAGAACAACACAGTAGCATGAGGAGAGGATCACACCAGTAGCAGGAAGAGAGTATCAACACAGTAGCAGGAGGAGAGAAACAACACAGTAGCAGGAGGAGCGAGAGAACAACACAGTAGCAGGATGAGAGAACAACACAGTAGCAGGATGGAGAGATCAAACACAGTAGCAGTGAGGAGAGATCAACACAGTAGCAGGAGGAGAGATCAACACAGTAGCAGGAGGAGAGAACAACACACTAGCAGGAGGAGAGAACAAACACAGTAGATCAGGAGGATCGAGAACAACACAGTAGCAGTGAGGAGAGATCAACACAGTAGCAGGAGGAGAGAAAACAACACAGTAGCAGGAGGATAGATCACACAGTAGCAGGAGGAGAGAACAACACAGTAGCAGGAGGAGAGAACAAACACAGTAGCAGGAGGAGAGATCAACACAGTAGTTCAGGAGGAGAGATCAACACAGTAGCAGGAGGAGAGAACAACACAGTAGCAGGAGGGAGAGAAACAACACAGTTAGCAGGAGGAGAGAACAACACAGTAGCAGGGGAGAGATCAACACAGTAGGCAGGAGGATGAGAAACAACACAAGTAGCAGAAGGAGAGAACAACACAGTAGCAGAGGAGAGATCAACACAGTAGCAGGAGGAGAGAGAACAACACAGTAGCAGGAGGAGAGATCACACCGTAGCAGGAGGAGAGATCAACACAGTAGCAGGAGGAGAGAGAACAACACAGTAGCAGGAGGAGAGATCAACCACAGTAGCAGGAGAGAGAGATCAACACAGTAGCAGGAGGAGAGATCAACACAGTAGGCAGGAGGAGAGACAACACAGTAGCAGGAGGAGAGAACAACACAGTAGCCAGGACGGAGAGAGAACAACACAGTAGCAGGAGGAGAGAGATAAACACAGTAGCAGAGGAGAGAGATCAAACACAGTAGCAGGAGGAGAGAACATCCACGAGTTAGGGAGCCAGAGGAGAGAACAACACATGCATCCGGTACAGGAGTTTTACCAGTACAGACAGATGAGTACCAGCCCTCATGCTGGAGGGAGAGGATGAGGGGGACTTATATGGGGTTCAGAGAGCACATACACTTATGCTGTAATAAATCAGATGGAATGACACACCTGAGAATGAGGCAGAAGATTGCAGAAGTTATGACTAATGTCTGTCTAATAGGCAATAACATCAAAAAACAATGCAGGCCAGCCTGCGTCCTTAATTGGTCACCTATTCCATATATAGTTGCACGACTTTCTGACCAGGCGCTTTTGACCAGGGCCTCAAAAGTAGTTGCACTAAATAATGAATCCGGGTGCTCATTTTAGGACACAGCCGACCAGACAATACAATCATAATCAGTGGGTAATGGCTCTGTGCTGGAATCCTAAACAGTTTCCTTTATGAGGAGTCATAGATCATGTAAGAAAATAAACCGACAAGACAACAAAACACACAGCCAGCTGTAAAAACAGGAGGAAAGCACCAAATTAGAATGGACAATCTAGAATATTTTTTTAAAAGTATATTAAATTGTGATAGACTCCCAACTGACAGTCACTTGACTGCATCGTTAAATGGTCTAGCTTACTGTGTGTTTTTCGTGTCTGTTTTATAGATCGTATTTTTGTCAAAGAATGTTTTTAAAAATAATTTGTTCTATATCTTTGTTGTTGGGAGGTGTGGGTGTGGGGGGGGGGGGGGGGGGGGGGGAGGTGGGTGGGGGGTGGGGGGGGGGGGGTGGGGGGGGGGGGGGGTGGGAGGGGGGGGTGGTGGGGGGTTATTCCAGGTTATACCATCATATCTCACATGTATAGCTGGTGGGGGTAGTGGGGGGGTTATTCCCGATTATACGATCATATCTAACATGTATACATGGTGGGGGTAGTGGGGGGGTTATTCCAGGTTATACCATCATATCAACATGTATTAATGGTGGGGTTAGTGGGGGGGGTTATTTCAGATTTGTTTTTTATAAAAAACCTCCATCATAATCTAACATGAATATGGTGGTGGGGTAGTGGGGGGGTTATTCCAGATTATACCATACATATCTTAACATGTATAATGGTGGGGGTAGTGGGGGGGTTATTCCCGATTATACCATCATATCTAACATGTTATACTGGTGTGGGTTAGTGGGTGGTTATTCCAGGTATACAATCATATATAAACATGTATAAATTGGTGGTGGTAGTGGGGGGTGTTACTTTTCAGATTATAACATAATATCTAACATGAATTAGTGGGTGTGGGTAGTGGGTGGCTTCCAGAAAAAAATTTTTTTATAACAAACAATACACCAAATCATATCTCAACATGTATAATGGTGGGGTAGTGGGGGGGGGTTATTCCAGATTATACCATCATATCTACATGTATAATGGTGTGGGTTAGTTGTGTGGTTATCGCAGATTATACAATCATATCTAACATGTATAATGGTGGGGGTATAGTTTGTGTGTTATTTCAGATTGTACCATCATATCTAACATGTATAATGGTGGGGGTAGTGGGGGGGGTTATTCCAGCATATATACCATCAATATTCGTAACATGTATAATGGTGGGGGGTTAGGTGTTGGGGGTTATGTCCAGATTATACCATCATATCTAACATGATATAATGGTGGGCCGAGGTAGTGGGGTGGATTTATTCCAGAATTCACCATCATATCTAAACATGTATATGTGGTCGGCTTTGTTGTCGCTTGGTCGGGCCGGTGGCGTGGTTAGTGGGGGGGTTATTCCAGATTATACCAGCATATCTAACAGTATAATGGTGGGGGGTAGTGGGGGGGTTATTCCAGATATCTCCACCAATCATATCTAACATGAATTAATGGTGGGGGTAGTGGGGGGTATTCAATTATCCATCATATACCATACGTGTATAAAAGATTGGAGAGGGGAGTGGGGTAGTGGGGGGTGATTCCAGATTAAATACATCCTATCTAAACATGTATAATGGTGGGGGTTTAGTGGGGGGGTTATTCCAGATTATACCATTCATATCTAACATGTATAATCGGTGGGGGTTCTAGTGGGGGGGTATTCCAGATTATAGCATCATATTCCTAAACATGTATAATGGTGGGGTAGTTTGGGTGTTATTTCAGATTGTACCATGCATATCCTAAACATGTATAATGTTGGGGTAGTTGGGGGGTTATTCAGCATTATACCCATCAACATCTTAACATGTAGAAATGGTTGTGGTAGTCTGCGGGGGTTATTCCAGATTAATACCATCATATCGAACATGTATAATGGTGGGGGGAGTGTGGGGGGTTATTCAGATTATACCATCCTAATCTACACATGTATAATGGGTGGGGGTAGTGGGGGGGTTATCCAGATTATACCATCAATCTAACAATGTATAATGGTGGGGTTGTGGGGGGGTTTATTCCAGATTATACCATCATATCGAACAGGGATAATGGTGGGGGTAGTGGGGGGGTTATTTCCAGATTATACCATCATAGCTAACATGTATAATGGTGGGGGTAGTGGGGGGGTTATTCCAGATTATACCATCATATCTAACATGTATAATGGTGGGGGTAGTGGGGGGGTTATTCCAGATTATACCATCATATCTAACATGGTATAATCTGGAATAACCCCCTAGAGATCCTGGTTCAAATTCAGGCTCTGTTGTAGCCGCCGCGACCGGGAGGACCCATGGGGCGGCACACAATTGGCCCAGCGTCGTCCAGGGTAGGGGAGAGTAAGGCCGGCAGGGGATGTAGCTCAATTGGTTAGAGTATGTGGCGTTTGCAACGCCAGGTTTGTGGGTTCGATAAAATAATGTATGCGCTAACTGTAAGTCGCTCTGATAAGAGCGTCTGCTAAATGACTAAAATGTAAAATGTGGGGGTAGTGCGGGGGGTTATTCCAGGTTATACAATCATATCTAACATGTATAATGATGGGGGTAGTTGGGGGGTTATTCCAGATTATACCATCATGGAACACAAACCCATCGAAGGACAACTAACTCATTCTTCTATTTCATCCACTTCAAAGCATTGGGGTCAGCTAATTATAAGGATTTAATTAGACCATCCTGCAACAGATCAGGCTTGGATGATGTCAGGTTTGGAGGATGCCAGTCTTGGGTTGCGTCTCAAGTGGCACCCTATTCGCTAATATAGCGTCCCTACTACTTTTGACCATAGCCGAATGGTGCACTATGTAGAGAATACCTGTTCCATTTGGAACACAGTCTGCAGGTTGGACCACGTCACCTGGAGGCTGGGTCGGGCTAAGCACTAAGGGAAAAGATAAACGGAGCATATGGACTTACAGCATGCTGCAGGCTCCTAAAACTCCCTGAGGAGCCCTTCCCTGTACGCCTAACGTTGACAGAACCAATGCATGATAGAACCTGGTGGTTAGCATGTCACTCCAGTGAGGGGCGAAGTGGGGATTCATTTGTCAAGGTGGGAGGTGGGCATGGAGTGTTGCAAGCAGCCTTTGATATCAGAGTGTAAAACATGCAATCTATTGAACGGGTAAATATTGAAAATTGATCATGTGGAACATTTACAACCTGGGAATTTTTCAATCTCTTCCCTGTGAAACTTTGCTGTGTGGGATAGTTTTCGCATAGCAACCAGCTCGAAGAAGACAGATCACAACTACAGGAGCAAGGAGTTCTGCATGATGATGATTTTCCAAATAGCCGATAAAAATATGACACTTCCACTCCCAACTGTTCTCACCTCTCACTCACAGTGCTCATTTGATCTGGACACCTGTTGATTTATTGTTATTGATCTGGATACCTGCTGATTTGGTCTTATTGATCTGGATACTAACCTTTATTGATTTGGACATATTATTGTACAAATACTGACAATCCCAATCACAGTTACTTCAATTGCCAAAATCTGCATGACATATTTAACACTGAACAAAAATGTACACGCAACATGTAAAGTGTTGGTCCCATGTTTCATGAGCTGAAGTAAAAGATCACAGACAGTTTTTTTCCATACGCACACAAATCTTATTTCTGTCAAATTTTGTGCACAAATTGTTTACATCCCTGTTAGTGAGCATTTCTCCTTTGCCAAGATAATCCATCCACCTGACAGGTGTGGCATAGCAAGAAGTTGATAAAACAGCAATGATCATTAAACGGGTGCACCTTGTGCGGGGGACAATAAAAGGCCTTCCTAAATGTGCAGTTTGTCACAAAATACAATGCCACAGATGTCTTAAGTTTTTGAGGGTGCATGCAATTGGCATGCTGACTGCAGGAATGTCCAACAGAGCATTTCTCCCCATAAGAATTTGGTGGTAGGTCCAACTGGCCTCAAAAACTGCAGACCACGTGTATGGCTCCGCGTGCGGTTTTCTGATATCAACATTGTGAACAGAGTGCCCCATGGTGGCGGTGGGGTTATGGTATGGGCAGGCAGGCATAAGCTAAGGACACAACAAACACAATTGCATTTTATCAATGGCAATTTGAATACACAGAGACACCGTGACGAGATCCTGAGGCCATTGTCGTGCCATTCATCCGCCGCCATCACCTCATGGTAATGCACGGCCCCATGTCGCAAGAATCTGTGCGCAATTCCTGCATACTCAGCAGACATGTCATCCATTGAGCATGTTTGGGATGCTCTGGATTGACGTATACGACAGCGTGTTCCATTTTCCCGCCACGTTCCGGCAACATCACACAGCCATTTGAAGAGGAGCGGGACAACATTCCACAGGCCACAATCAACAGCATGATCAACTCTATGCGAAGGAGATGTATCGCGACGCATGAGGCAAATGGTGGTCACAGCCCAGATACTGACTAATTTTCTGATCCAAGACCCTACCTTTTTTCTTAAGGTATCTGTGACCAACAGCTGCATATCTGTATTCCCAGTCATGTGAAATCCATAGATTATGGCCTATTTTATTTATTTCAATTGATTGATTTCCTTATTTGAACTGTAACTCAGTAAATAAATAAAATATGTTTTTTCATATTGTAGCAACAATGCTAAAGCCAGGGTATTACTATTATATGGAAATGAATTATACTAATGAAAAGTATTTCCGCCTCAAGCCTCTTTCATAGCAGCCAAACCAGGTCTGCATCGCAAATGGCACTCTATTACCAAAAGTACGTGGACACAGACCCGCTCGTCGAACATCTCATTCCAAAATCATGGGCATTGATATGGAGTCGGTCCCCCCTTTACTGCCTATAAACAGCCTCCACTCTTCTGGAAAGGCTTTCCACTAGATGTTGGAAACATTGGCTGCGGGACTTGCTTTCAGTTCAACCACAAGAGCATTAGTGAGGTCGGGCACTGATGTTGGGCGATTAGGCCCGCAGTCGGCGTTCCAATTCATCCCAAATGTGTTCGATGGGGTTGAGGTCAGGGCTCTGTGCAGGCCAGTCAAGTTCTTCAACAACGATCACAACAAACCATTTCTGTATGGACCTCGCTTTGTGGACAGGGGCATTGTCATGCTGAAACAGGAAAGGGCATTCCCCAAACTGTTGCCACAAAGTTGGAAGCACAGATCGTCTAGCATGTCATTGTATGCTGCAGCCGTTAAGTTTTTTTCCCGGGCATCCGCCAAACCCCGATTCGTCCGTCGGACTGCCAGATGGTGAGGCGTGATTCATCACTCCAGAGAACGCGTTTCCACTGCTCCAGAGTCCAATTGCGGTGAGCTTTACACACTCCAGCCGACTCTTTTCATTGCGCATGGTGATCTTAGGCTTGTGTGAAGCTCCCGACGAACAGTTATTGTGTTGACTGCTGCTTCCAGAGGCAGTTTGGAACTCGGTAGTGATTGTTGCAACCGAGGACAGACGGTCTTTACGCGCTTCAGCACTCGGGGTTTCCGTTCTGTGTGCTTGTGTGGCCTACCACAAAATTTGATGAACTGACTTGTTGGAAAGGTGGCATCCTATGACGGTGCCACGTTGAAAAGTCACTGAGGTCTTCAGTAAGGCCATTCTACTGCCAATGTCTGTCTATGGAGATTGCATGGCTGTGTGCTCGATTGTATACATCTGTCAGCAACAGGTGTGGCTGAAATAGGCGAATCCACTAATTTGAATGGGGTGTCCACATACTTTAGTATATATAGTGTAGATCACTACCAGAGGGCTCTGGTCAAACGCAGTGCACTGTGTAGGGAATAGGGTGACATTTGGGATGCGGATTCTTATAAAGCTCTTCATGCCGCCTCTACTGCCAAATACATATTTGCATATCCTTTTTTTTTTTACTTAAACTTCCTGCTGTTTTCATTTGGATATGGTATTTCTTAAAGGTTTGACATACCGAAAAAATGAAAATGTGTTTTGTTCAATATGAGGAAGAACTATTGCGTAGTAGTGTAGTAATGCTGGATACTAAATTACAGATCCTAAAATCAGAAGCTGTTACCATTCTCCATTTTCTTACTTCAATAAGGCTCCATAGAAACTGGCAACAGAGTTAAAGGATGAAAATAGTTATTCCGTTTGTTTTTTTACTTAGTCTCTATACATCAATGGCTTTGAGAAATGCGAGATTCAGAGAATCCGCTACAATCTTTTTCTAAGATGAAAAAGGCCGAAAAAAAAAAACCTTAAACTCCCAAATGGAACCCTGTTCCTTCGTGTTACCCTATGGGCTCTGGACATATGTACCCTTACGGAAAAAAAACAAAACACATGAATTTCACATTTGAAAAAAACGTGAAGTGTTCCTAGAAACACATGTTGAAAGACGTGTGAAAATCGTTTGTTTGTTCTGTAGTGCACTATGTAAGGAATAGGATGCCATTTGAGACGCGGGCCTGTGGGATCACCAACTCAGTCTGGAAGATAGGAAAAAGGACAGGGAGAGAAGAGAAGAGGAGAGAAGTATCTAAGCAGTGAAATTCCTCAGCTCTATTACACGGTCCAGAGATAAAACTCAACCCCCCCCCCTAACCCCTTTTAAATAAAAGCCCTCAGAGATACAGGATCAATCAGGTTTCTGTCGCAAGACTGGATTGAAAGACTGGAGGGTGAGTCCCACATGGCACCATATTCCCTATAAAGCACACTACATTTGACCAGGGCCCGGTGCACTATATGGGGAATAGAATGCCTGACAGGATTGCCAGAACCAGCTTGGTAGCACAGAGCCGCAAGCCTTTGTGGGTCAGCTAGGCTTAATCTTAAAGCCTGTCATTCTAAAATAAAGTGATGTCAGTATTATTGGGAACTATCATTAGAATGAAGTGATGTCAGTAGATTGGAAACTATCATTAGAATGAAGTGATGTCAGTAGATTGGAACTATCATTAGAATGAAGTGATGTCAGTAGATTGGAACTATCATTAGAATGAAGTGATGTCAGTAGATTGGTTTTGTGATGTCAGTGGATTGGTTTTGTGATGTCAGTTGATTGGTTTGTGATGTTAGTAGATTGGTTTGTGATGTTCAGTAGATTGTTTTTGTGATGTCAGTAGATTGGTTTTGTGATGTCAGTAGATTGGTTTTGTGATGTCAGTAGATTGGTTTGTGATGTCAGTAGATTGGTTTTGTGATGTCAGTAGATTGGTTTTGTGATGTCAGTAGATTGGTTTGTGATGTCAGTAGATTGGTTTTGTGATGTCAGTAGATTGGTTTTGTGATGTCAGTAGATTGGTTTTGTGATGTCAGTAGATTGGTTTTGTGATGTCAGTAGATTGGTTTTGTGATGTCAGTAGATTGGTTTTGTGATGTTAGTGGATTGGTTTTGTGATGTCAGTGGATTGGTTTTGTGATGTCAGTAGATTGTCAAGAGAGAAAGCAATATAGATTTATTCTGGTGTCAGATGCTAGTCAAGAGAGAAAGCAATATACAGTCGTGGTCAAAAGTTTTGAGAATGAGACAAATATTAATTTTAACAAAGTCTGCTGCCTCAGTGTTGATGATGGCAATTTGCATATACTCCAGAATGTTATGAAGAGTGATCAGATGAATTGCAATTAATTGCAAAGTCCCTCTTTGCCATTAAAATGAACTTAATCCCATTAAAAACATTTCCACTGCATTCAGCCCTGCCACAAAAGGACCAGCTGACATCATGTCAGTGATTCTCTCGTTAACACAGGTGAGAGTGTTTTGACGAGGACAAGGCTGGAGATCACTCTGTCATGATGATTGAGTTAGAATAACAGACTGGAAGACATAAAAGGAGGATGGTGCTTGAAATCATTGTTATTCCTCTGTTAACCATGGTTACCTGCAAGGAAACGTGCCGTCATCATCGCTTTGCACAAAAAGGGCTTCAACAGGCAAAGATATTGCTGCTAGTAAGATTGCAAAACTACATCAAACCATTTATCGGATCATCAAGAACTTCAAGGAGAGAGGTTCAATTGTTGTGAAGAAGGCTTCAGTGCGCCCCAAGAAAGTCCAGCAAGTGTCAGGACCGTCTCCTAAAGTTGATTCAGTTGCGGGATCGGGGCACCACCAGTGCAGAGCTTGCCTCAGGAATGGCAGCAGGCAGGTGTGAGTGCATTTGCACGCACAGTGAGGCGAAGACTTTTGGAGGATGGCCTGGTGTCAAGAAGGAAGGTGTCACGAGGAAGCCACTTCTCTCCAGGGAAAAACATCAGGGACAGACTGATATTCTGCAAAAGGTACAGGGATTGAACTGCTGTGGACATGTACATTTACATTTCGTCATTTAGCAGACGCTCTTATCCAGAGCGACTTACAAATTGGTGCATTCACCTTATGATAGCCAGTGGACAACCACTTTACAAAAGTTGTTTTGGGGGGTGGGGTAAGGGGGGGTAGAAGGATTACTTTATCCTATCCCAGGTATTGGACTGGGTTAGGTGTAAAGTAATTTTCTCTGATGAAATCACCTTTCCGATTGTTTGCGGCGCATCCGGAAAAAAGCTTGTCCGGAGAAGACAAGGTGAGCGCTACCATCAGTCCTGTGTCATGCCAACAGTAAAGCATCCTGAGACCATTCATGTGTGGGGTTGCTTCTCAGCCAAGGGAATGGGCTCACTCACAATTTTGCCTAAAGAACACAGCCATGAATAAAGAATGGTACCAACACATCCTCCGAGAGCAACTTCTCCCAACCATCCAAGAACAGTTTGGTGTGACGAACAATGCCTTTTCCAGCATGATGGAGCACCTTGCCAAAATGCAAAAGTGATAACTAAGTGGCTCGGGAACATAACATCAACATTTCGGGTCCATGGTCAGGAAACTCCCCAGACCTTAATCCCATTGAGAACTTGTGGTCAATCCTCAAGAGGCGGGTGGACAAACAAAACCTCAAAAATTCTGACAAAAACTCCAAGCATTGATTATGCAAGAATGGGCTGCCATCAGTCAGGATGTGGCCCAGAAATTAATTGACAGCATGCCAGGGCGAATTGCAGAGGTCTTGAAAAGAAGGGTCAACACTGCAAATATTGACTCTTTGCATAAACTTAATGTGAAATTGTCAATAAAAGCCTTTGACACTTATGGAATGCTTGTAATTATACTTCAGTATACCATAGTAACATCTGACAAAAATATCTAAAAAAAACTGAAGCAGCAAACTTTGTGAAGACCAATACTTGTGTCATTCTCAAAACCTTTTGCCCACGACTGTAGATTTTTTCTGGTTTCTGACACTTGTTCAAGAGAGAAAGCAATATAGAATTCTTCGACATGTAAGTGAAACTTTTAAGAGGGAGAATCAAGTCTTTCAGTAGATATGTGTCACACTCACTCACACGCGCGCACACACACACACACACACACACACACACACACACACACACACACACACACACACACACACAGACACAAACACAGACCACACACACACAAAATGACTGAGTGAACAAAGGTGTTTTATTGAGCTTTTTATCTCAATAACAAATCATTTCTGGGTAACAATTAAGTACCTTACTGTGATTGTTTTAAATTAAAATGGTCAAAAATTTAACAAAAATAGCTTCTTAGCAAAGATCAATTTCTTAAGCAACATTTTTTCTAGGGACTGTCTGGGAGTGGACTGAGTCTGGCTTTGAAAGGCGTGGTCGTGACACACACATCAACTCCATCATCCCAGACACCCTAGACCCCACTCTTAATTGTATACCACTCTAACAGATCCCCAGATTACGCAATTGCACTTCACACTGCCCTCTCCCACCTGGACAAGAGGGGAAATAACTATGTGAGAATGCTGTTCATAGACTACAGCTCAGCGTTTCATCACCATAGTCCCTCCAAGATCACCAATAAGCTAGCAACCTGGGATTAAACACCTCCTCTGCAACTGGATCCTGGACTTCCTGATGGGCCGCCCCCAGGTGGTGAGGGTAGGCAACATCACCTCTGCCACGCTGAACCCTCCACAAGGGGGCCCCTCAGGGGAGTGCGTGCTCAGTCCCCTGATCTGGTTCTGGTACTCCCTGTATATAGCTCCATATTGATCTGGTACTGGTACTTCCCTGTATATAGCTCCACATTGATCTGGTACTGGTACTCCCTGTATATAGCTCCACATTGATCTGGTACTGGTACTCCCTGTATATAGCTCCAGATTGATCTGGTACTGGTACTCCCTGTATATAGCTCCACATTGATCTGGTACTGGTACTCCCTGTATATAGCTCCACATTGATCTGGTACTAGTACTCCCTGTATATAGCTCCACATTGATCTGGTACTGGTACTCCCTTGTATATAGCTCCACATTGAATCTGGTACTTCATGTATATAGCTCCACATTGATGTGGTACTGGTACTCCCTGTATATAGCTCCAGATTGATCTGGTTACTGGTACTCCCTGTATATAGCTCCACATTGATTTGGTTACTGTCACGCCCTGGCTCTGGGGACTCTTTATTGTTGAGCCAGGTGTGTGAGTTTCTATGTTTAGTGTTCTAGGTTTCTGTTCTAGATCGTTGTTTTCTATGTTGGCCAGGGTGGTTCCCAATCAGAGGCAGCTGATTCTCGTTGTCTCTGATTGGGCACCATACTTAGGCAGCCTGTTTTGCACTTGTCATTTGTGGGATCTTGTTTTCCGGAGAGGTTTGTGTTTTGTTAACCTTAGGACTTCACGTATTGTTTTGTTGTTTTGTAAGTGTGGTTTAAAGTACTCATTAAAATATGTACGCATATCACGCTGCGCCTTGGTCCATTGCTTACGACGATCGTGACAGAAGATCCCACCAAATAAGGACCAAGCAGCGTGTCCAGGAGCAAACGCCGGAGAGTAACGCTAGTGGAGGTCCGAGGAGGAGGAGGCCGTCCATTACCGGAGGGTGATGAATGGGGAGAACCCAGGCAGGAGAGGAGAAGCGGAGCCAACCGGGCCGTCGTCGGACAGGCGAGAGGCAACCCCAAGAAAATGTTTTGGGGGGGGCACACGGCATGGACGACGGGGCTGCTGGAGGCAGCTACAGGGCGAGTTTGTGGACTAGGAGAGGAGGCCACCAGGTTTACCGGGGCCATTGGTCAGGAGGGGAGAAGGAGAGTGTGGAGGCACGGCGAGGAGGAACTGAGTAGGCAGCAGAGGTTTATGAGGAAACCCAGTCCCGCTCCTCGCACCAAGCAAGTGGTGTGTGTCACCAGTCCGGTCCGGCCCGTTCCTGATTCCCGCACAAGGCCCCAGTGGTGTGTGTTTCCAGTACGGTCAGGCCCGTTTCCTGCTCCCCGCACTAAGTTAGTGGTGCATTTCGCAGTCCGGCCCAACCCGTTCCTGATCCCCGCACTAAGTTAGTGGTGCGTGTTCCCAGTACGGCCCAACCCGTTCCTGCTCCCCGCACTAAGTTAGTGGTGCGTGTTCCCAGTCTGGCCCGACCCGTTCCTGCCCCTCACACCAAGCCAGTGGTGCGCGTCAACCAGCCCGGCCCGGCCTGTTCCTGCCCCTCGCACCAAGCCTGTGGTGCGCGTCGCCAGCCCGGCCCGGCCTGTTCCTTCCCCTCGCACCAAGCCAGTGGTGCGCGTCGCCAGCCCGGCCCGGCTGCTGTCCTGCCCCTCGCACCAAGCCTGTGGTGCGCGTCGCCAGCCCGGCCCGGCCTGTTCCTGCTCCCCGCACCAAGCCTGTGTGTGCGCGTCGTCAGCCCGGTTCCGGCCTGTTCCTGCGCCCCGCACCAAGCCTGTGGTGCGCGTCGTCAGCCCGGTCCCGGCCTGTTCCTGCGCCCCGCACCAAGCCAGTGGTGCGCGTCGTCAGCCCGGTCCGGCCCATTCCTGCTCCCCGCACAAGCAAGCCTGTGGTGCGCGCGTCGTCAGCCCGGTCTGACCCGTTCCTTGCTCCCCGCACCAAGCCAGTGGTGCGCGTCTCCAGCCCGGTCCGGCCGGTTCCTGCTCCCCGCACCAAGCCAGTGGTGCGCGTCGTCAGTCCGGCACAGCCCATGCCTGTTCCACCGGGTGCCTGGTCAGGTACCGGTCAGCTGCTCCACATCGGAGCCTAAGCAATCCGCTCCACGATGTCCAGTACAGCTCCAGCCAGCGGGGCCAGACCAGACCAGGGGCAACTACGGGGGGGGTAGCTAGAGAGTGGTGGTCACGCCCGGAGCCGGATCCGCCTCCGAGGCGGAATGCCCACCCGGCCCCTCCCCTGTTTGGTTTAGTTGGCGCGGTCGCAGTCCGCGCCTTTTGGGGGGGGGTACTGTCACGCCCTGGCTCTGGGTACTCTTTTAATGTTGAGCCACGGTGTGAGTTTCTATGTTTAGTGTTCTAGGTTTCTGTTCTAGATCGTTGTTTTCTATGTTGGCCAGGGTGGTTCGCAATCAGAGGCAGCTGATTCTCGTTGTCTCTGATTGGGAACCATACTTAGGCAGCCTGTTTGCACTTGTCATTTGTGGGATCTTGTTCCGGAGAGGTTTGTGTTTTGTTAACATTAGGACTTCACGTATCGATTTGTTGTTTTGTTGTTCATGTTTTAAGTACTCATTAAAAGACGTACGCATATCACGCTGCGCCTTGGTCCGTTGCTTACGACGATCGTGACAGGTACTGGTACTCCCTGTATATAGCTCCACATTGATCTGGTACTGATACTCCCTGTATATAGCTCAAATGTTGTGTATTTTATTGTATTGTTCTTGTACATATCAGAAATGCTTTGCAGACGCAGCACAGGGTATCGGCTATGCCGACGCAGCACCAAAACAAAAATGGTGTTATTTCTCACCAATAATGACGAGCAGGCACTGAGTTATAGACCCCATATTAACCCTAATCCTAAAACCCATGAGTACATTGATTTAATCACCAAAACACAACGGAATTGTGTCTTCTCAACATGCAAATATACAGTTAGGGAAAAAAGTATTTGATCCCCTACAATTTTAATGGTAGCTTTTATTTGAACAGTGAGAGACAGATTAACAACAAAACAATCCAGAAAAACTCATGTCAAAAATGTTATACATTTATTTGCATTTTAATGAGGAATTAAGTTATTTGACCCCCTCTCAATCAGAAAGATTTCTGGCTCCCAGGTGTCTTTTATACAGGTAAAGAGGTGAGATTAGGAGCACACTCTTAAAGGGAGTGCTCCTAATCTCAGTTTGGTACCTGTATAAAAAAACACCTGTCCACAGAAGCATCAATCAATCAGATTCCAAACTATCCACCATGGCCAAGACCAAAGAGCTCTCCAAGGATGTCAGGGACAAGATTGTAGACCTACACAAGGCTGGAATGGGCTACAAGAACATCGCCAAGCAGCTTGTTTAGAAGGTGACAACAGTTGGTGCGATTATTCGCAAATGGAAGAAACACAAAATAACTGTCAATCTCCTCGGCCTGGGGCTCCATGCAAGATCTCACCTCGTGGAGTTGCAATGATCATGAGAACGGTGAGGAGTCAGCCCAGAACTACACGGGAGGATCTTGTCAATAATCTCAAGGCAGCTGGGACCATAGTCACCAAGAAAACAATTGGTAAACACACTACGCCGTGAAGGACTGAAATCCTGCAGCGCGCCTGCAAGGTCCCCTGCTCAAGAAAGCACATATACATGCCCGTCTGAAGTTTGCCAATGAACATCTGAATGATTCAGAGGAGAACTGGGTGAAAGTGTTGTGGTCAGATGAGACCAAAATGGAGCTCTTTGGCATCAACTCAACTCACGTGTTTGGAGGAGGAGGAATGCTGCCTATGACCCCAAGAACACCATCCCCACCGTCAAACATGGAGTTGGAAACATTATGCTTTGGGGGTGTTTTCTGCTAAGGGACAGGACAACTTCACCGTATCAAAGGGGACGATGGACGGGGCCATCAAAATCTTGGTGAGAACCTCCTTCCCTCAGCCAGGGCATTGAAAATGGGTTGTGGATGGGTATTCCAGCATGACAAGGACCCAAAACACACGGCCAAGGCAACAAAGGAGTGGCTCTAGAAGAGGCACATTAAGGTCCGGGAGTGGCCTAGCCAGTCTCCAGACCTTAATCCCATAGAAAATCTGTGGAGGGAGCTGAAGGTTCGAGTTGCCAAACATCAGCCTCGAAACCTTAATGACTTGGAGAAGATCTGCAAAGAGGAGTGGGACAAAATCCCTCCTGAGATGTGTGCAAAACCTGGTGGCCAACTCCAAGAAATGTCTGACCTCTGTGATTGCCAAGAAGGGTTTTGCCACAAGTACTAAATCATCGGACAGGTACAGAACGGCAGGCAGGCAGGCTCAGGGTCAGGGCAGGCAGAGTGGTCAAAACTGGAAAAACAGGGGTTAGAGAGAAACAGGTGTACGGGGAAAACCACGCTGGTCGGCTTGACGAGACAAGACGAATTGGCAAAAGACAAACAGGAAACGCGGCTATAAATATGCAGGAGATAATGGGGACAAATGGGAGACACTTGGTGGGGGGTGGAGACAAGCACAAGACAGGTGAAACAGATCAGGGTGTGACACAAACACACGTTTTCATAATGTAGTTCTCAGAATCTGTTGTAGACAAACCAGTTTAAAAGTAATTATCAGTTAAGAGCAGTCGGCTTTAATTATGGTAAAAATGTATTTAAAAAAATGAGAAGAGTATCATATCAAAAGTAATGTGAGCTTTGCATTGTGAAAAGCAATTACTTTACATGAACATGCATTACAATGTGAAAAACATGTATTTCTAGACGAAACACTGATTGAAAAAGTGACTGTATGATTTTGTGTTGTACTTAGTTAATTGAAAATGTGCTTAGAATTTTAAAACAACTCTTTTTGATGATCTGTTTTTAGTTTTGTACAAGCGTTGTAAAAATGTCCCACATACTTGTGAAAATTGCACCAAAGGGATTGAAAAAAAACCTGATAACAGTTCATTTTCTTCTTCTTCTGTCTTTTTGTAAGTCTATCACAGTCTTTCCTGTCCCTCTATGTTTAGATCTGTTTTATACTTCTCTTTCTCAATTAGTCTTTCCTTGATTCCTCACATCCTATCTCCTCACATCCTATCTCCTCACATTCTATCTCCTCACATCCTATCTACTCACATCCTATCTCCTCACATCCTATCTCCTCACATCCTATCTCCTCGCCTCCTTCTCAACCATATAGGAGGAGAAGGTCCAAGGTCGCTGCCCTCTGACCTTCTTCTTCTCCAATGGGTTTTTGAAAAGGAAAGGGAGGAGAGAAGATGCAAGGAAAGATACATTTGAGAAATAGCCTCAGTGGGAAGGGCATCCCAGTCTCTGTACCCTACCCCTAACCCTAACCCTAACCCTAACCCTAACCCTAACCCTAACCCTACCCCTACCCCTAACCATAAACCCTAACCCTAACCCTAACACCTACCGGGTCATAGGACTGTCATGTCCCGGATAGGCATCCCAGTCTCTGTACCCAACCGGTTCATAGGACTGTCATGTCCCGGATAGCAGGGGCCAAAGATAGAAGAGATAGCACAGATTGGATCAAGTGAGTTTCTCCTATCTGAGTTTGAAGTCCTTGTTACACACTGAAAGAGCTCAGAATCAGATCTTTCGTCCCAAAAGGCACCCTATTCCCTATTTAGTGCACTACTTTTGACCAGGACCCATAGGGAATAGGGCACTGTGTAGGGAATAGGGTGACATTTGGAAGGGTTCTGATATTTCTCAACCTTGAGGCGTTCTAAAAAATAGAATGTAAAATCTCTCCTTGATAATTAATTGAAGGGAAAAGCTAGCTGCTCTTTATTAAAATATTTCCCTGCCAAGCTCTGCCCGTCTTGCTGAAAAAAAGGAAGTTACCCTCGAACAGACAAAACTTCCTATTTAGAAAATCATGCAAAGGGACGTAAAGGGATGTAAAGGGATGTAAAGGGATGTAAAGGGACGTAAAGTAAAGGGATGTAAAGGGATGTAAAGGGACGTAAAGGGATGTAAAGGGATGTAAAGTGTGTAATCCTGTACAATGTAAAGGTTCATATTAAGCTGTGATATCCCAAACCCATCACTGATATCCCAACCCCGTCACTGATATCCCAACCCCGTCACTGATATCCCAACCCCGTCACTGATATCCCAACCCCATCACTGATGTCCCAAACCCATCACTGATATCCCAAACCCATCACTGATATCCCAAAACCCGTCACTGATATCCCAACCCCGTCACTGATATCCCAACCCCGTCACTGATATCCCAACCCCATCACTGATATCCCACCCCCCATCCACTGAATATCCCCAACCCCATCACTGATATCCAAAACCCGTCACTGATATCCCAACCCCGTCACTGATATCCCAACCCCGTCACTGATATACCAACCCCGTCACTGATATCCCAATCCCATCACTGATATCCCAAACCCATACTGATATCCCAACCCCATCACTGATATCCCAACCCTGTCACTGATATCCCAACCCCGTCACTGATATCCCAACTACTATAAAACCCTGGAGCAACAATTTAAACTAATCTGTTTTTAAGCAGGACCAGTCTCATCTTTTGTTCATGTTCCCAGCCTGCATTTAACCAGAATACTATTGAAATAATAATATGCCATTTAGCAGACGCTTTTATCCAAAGCGACTTACAGTCATGTGCGCATACATTTTTGTGTATGGGTGGTCCCCGGCGATCGAACCCACTACCTTGGCGTTACAAGCGCCGTGCTCTACCAGCTGAGCTACAGAGGACCAACCCGTTTCCCCACATTGATCTACCCTATGTTCTAACGTGAGTGCCAGAGCCTGGATTCGAACCAGGATCTCTAGTGGCACAGCTAGCACTGCAATGCAGCGCCTTAGACCACTGCGCCACTCAGGATGTTCTAAAACGTGTGAGTGATGTAATAGACAGCCTTCATCTTGTACACAGAACACACAGCGTGTACAGTATAATACCGCTGAACTTTCGGACAGGGTTGGATTTATATTGAGGGCAAAAGATACAGAAGAATCAACTCACTTTGAAGGATAGAAAACTCTACTGAAGGTTATTCAATTGAGCCATACATTTTTAACAACAGAAACGGGTGTCTAAGAGCAGAAATTAT
>CM072225.1:4827068-4874568 GCA_036851935.1 Coregonus suidteri | reverse complement strand
CATGCGCACATGTGAACAGGCACAGAGATTATATTTGCAACAATATCTAGCCTAATAGAATGAAAAATGGCATAACCTTCAACCTAAAAAGTATACAGCACCCTTGGCGTTTTTCCTATTTTGTTGCATTCCAACCTGTAATTTAAATGGATTTTTATTTGGATTTAATGTAATGGACATACACAAATAGTCCAAATTGGTGAAGTGAAATTCAAAAAATAACTTGTTTCAAAAAATTTAATTAAAAAAATAACGGAAAAGTGGTGCGTGCATATGTATTCACCCCCTTGCTATGAAGCCCCTAAATAAGATATGGTGCAACCGATTACCTTCAGAAGTCACATAGTTAGTTAAATAAAGTCCACCTGTGTGCAATCTAAGTGTCACATGATCTGTCAAATGATCTCAGTATATATACACCTGTTCTGAAAGGCCCCAGAGTCTGCAACACCACTAAGCAAGGGGCACCACCAAGCAAGCGGCACCATGAAGACCAAGGAGCTCTCCAAACAGGTCAGGGACAAAGTTATGGAGAAGTGCAGATCAGTGTTGGGTTATAAAAAAATATCAGAAACTTTGAAACATCCCACAGAGCATCATTAAATCCATTATTAAAAAATGGAAAGATTATGGCACCACAACAAACCTGCTAAGAGAAGGCCACCCACCAAAACTCATGGACCAGGCAAGGAGAGCATTAATCAGAGGCAACAAAGAGACCAAAGATAACCCTGAAGGAGCTGCAAAGCTCCACAGCGGAGATTGGAGTATCTGTCCATAGGACCACTTTAAGCCATACACTCCACAGAGCTGGGCTTTACGGAAGAGTGGGCAGAAAAAAAAAAACACGTTTGGTGTTCGCCAAAAGGCATGTGGGAGACTCCCCAAACATATGGAAGAAAGGTACTCTGGTCAGATGAGACTAAAATTGAGCTTTTTGGCCATCAAGGAAAACGCCATGTCTGGGCGCAACCCAAACACCTCTCATTACCCCGCGAACATCATCCCCACAGTGAAGCATGGTGGTGGCAGCATGATGCTGTGGGGATGTTTTCAATCGGCAGGGGACTGGGAAACTGGTCAGAATTGAATGAATGATGGATGGTGCTAAATACAGAGAAATTCTTGAGGGAAACCTGTTTGAGTCTTCCAGAGATTTGAGACTGGGACGGAGGTTCACCTTCCAGCAGCACAATGACCCTAAGCATACTGCTAAAGCAACACTCGAGTGGTTTAAGGGGAAAACATTTAAATGTCTTGGAATGGCCTAGTCAAAGCCCAGACCTCAATCCAATTGAGAATCTGTGGTATGACTTAAAGATTTCTGTACACCAGCGGAACCCATCCAACCTGAAGGAGCTGGAGCAGTTTTGCCTTGAAGAATGGGCAAAAATCCCAGTAGCTAGATGTGCCAAGATTATAGAGACCTACCCCAAAGAAACTTGCTGCTGTAATTGCTGCAAAAGTTGGCTCTTCAAAGTATTGACTTTGGGGGGGAGGGGGGGTGAATAGTTATGCACGCTCAAGTTTTCTTTTTTTGTGTGTCTTATTCTTGTTTGTTTCACACCCAAAAAAATATGTTGCATCTTCAAAGTGGTATGCTGTGTAAATCAAATGATACAAACCCCTAAAAATCCCTTTTAATTCCAGGTTGTGAGGCAACAAAGTAGGAAAAATGCCAAGGGGGTGGTGAATACTTTCGCAAGCAACTGTACATCTGTTTGGAATCCTATCTTTCATCATGTGGTCATAATCATAACCAATGTCAACCCTAATCAATTATGTTACATAGCTAGCTAGTAAATGTATTTACAGTTGCTGATGTCACATGTTTCCTAACAAGTTACAAATGCGAGACAAGGCACATAACAACAGTTAGCAGGCACCAGGCTAACTAGCTAGCCAACTCCAGTCATGTGTTATCGTTTGCTGGTAAACCTGGCTTTAGGTGGCTGGTTGTAACATTGCAGCTTACTGTTTAGTAGCTATACGAATACAAAGAGAAAAGGTTTTACAATCGAGATACAATAGATCTCCGATTGTAAAAACCTTTTCTATTTTTTGTCATTTATATAGCTACCTGTATTTTTTTTTTTTTTAGCTAACTTAGCTAGCTAGCTACCTACTCAAGTTAGCAAACAGAAAAATAATTTGATTTCCCCCCACTGTAACACAAAAGTATGTTAGCTAGCAATACACAATATGGGTTTCTGTAGAAAACTAAAGTTAGCTAGCTAGCTAGGTGGCTTGCAGGAAGAAAATACTTACTTAGCCACCATATTTGTCATCTACCCTCTTGGTGCTGGCATCAGCTGTAGCTGATCTTCTAGCTAAATCCAACTCTTTGTTTCAAATCCTCAAATCCTCTTCGCTATATTCCAGTTGAAACATGCATGGTTGAAATTCACCATGTAACTAATATAACATCAAATAATATTCCATTGTCGTATCACTTGAAGCTATTGTGGTCTGGTCAGTTCTTTCAGTTTTCCCCAAAGGATTGTGTTGTCAGTGTCCGCCTCCCTTTCAAAAAAGCCCTCCTTCGAAGAGGGACGCGCAAGATCACGAAGCACCGCCCCACACGAGTTATAGTGTTTCAGAGACTGAAAAAATGTGTCAGCTTGTATATTTAGCAATGAAACCACCGATAGGAACATCGCTGAAAGACATCCATTGGCTCTATCAAACAAGGACAACCATATATCTACACTCACAAAATCACAGTATAACATAGAGCCTTCGCGAAATGTCACAAAGCAGGAGTACACTTACACCAGAAGCCATCATTGGGTGTATCATTCAGCTTGCGAAGTCCAGACATGCCTTCGTCCTGGGCAGATATGTGTGAAACACATCTACTGACCTAGAAATGCCTCGGACATGATGAAAACAAGCCCAGATTCCCCCAGGATGAAATTCCCCTTAATGTGGTAATGGCCCTACCTACTTTTTTGACACTTTTTGCTTTTTAGGGGGGAGGGGGGGGGGTGGGTTCTATATTAGGCCCTATAAGTACAATTATATAAATTGTACAATTGTATAACATTGAGGTCCTTGAAAAATACAATTAATTGCTTGAAAAAGTCATTGAAAGTCCTTGAATTTGTTTAACAGACTGATGGCCTAGAGATAGAAGCTGTTCAACCGTCTGATGGCCTGGAGATAGAAGCTGTTCAATAGTCTGATGGCCTGGAGATAGAAGCTGTTCAACAGTCTGATGGCCTGGAGACAGAAGCTGTTCAACAGTCTGATGGTAATAGAAGCTGTTCAAACAGTCTGATGGTAATAGAAGCTGTTCAACAGTCTGATGGTAATAGAAGCTGTTCAACAGTCTGATGGTAATAGAAGCTGTTCAACAGTCTGATGGTCTGGTAATAGAAGCTGTTCAACAGTCTGATGGTAATAGAAGCTGTTCAACAGTCTGATGGTAATAGAAGCTGTTCAACAGTGTGATGGTAATAGAAGCTGTTCAACAGTCTGATGGTAATAGAAGCTGTTCAACAGTCTGATGGTAATAGAAGCTGTTCAACAGTCTGATGGTAATAGAAGCTGTTCAACAGTCTGATGGTAATAGAAGCTGTTCAACAGTCTGATGGTAATAGAAGCTGTTCAACAGTCTGATGGTAATAGAAGCTGTTCAACAGTCTGATGGTAATAGAAGTGTTTCAACAGTCTGATGGTAATAGAAGCTGTTCAACAGTCTGATGGTAATAGAAGCTGTTCAACAGTCTGATGGTCTGGTAATAGAAGCTGTTCAACAGTCTGATGGTAATAGAAGCTGTTCAACAGTCTGATGGTAATAGAAGCTGGTCAACAGTCTGATGGCCTGGAGATAAAAGCTGTTCAACAGTCTGATGGTCTGGAGATAGAAGCTGTTCAATAGTCTGATGGTCTGGTAATATAAGCTGTTCAATAGTCTGATGGTAATAGAAGATGTTCAACAGTCTGATGGCTGGTAATAGAAGCTGTTTTAACAGTCTGATGGTAATAGAAGCTGTTCAACAGTCTGGTGGTAATAGAAGCTGTTCAACAGTCTGATGGTCTGGTAATAGAAGCTGTTCAACAGTCTGATGGTAATAGAAGCTGTTCAACAGTCTGATGGTCTGGTAATAGACGCTGTTCAACAGTCTGATGGTAATTGAAGCTGTTCAACAGTCTGATGGTAATAGAAGCTGTTCAACAGTCTGATGGTATAGAAGCTGTTCAACAGTCTGATGGTAATAGAAGCTGTTCAACAGTCTGATGGTAATAGAAGCTGTTTCAACAGTCTGATGGTAATAGAAAGCTGTTCAACAGTCTGATGTTAATAGAAGCTGTTCAACAGTCTGATGATAAAATAAGCTGTTCAACAGTCTGAGGGTCTGGTAATAGAAGCTGTTAAACAGTCTGATGGTAATAGAAGCTGTTCAACAGTGTGATGTTAATAGAAGCTGTTCAACAGTCTGATGGTAATAGAAGCTGTTCAACAGTCTGATGGTCTGGTAATAGAAGCTGTTCAACAGTCTGATGGTAATAGAAGCTGTTCAACAGTCTGATGGTAATAGAAAGCTGTTCAACAGTGTGATGTTAATAGAAGCTGTTCAACAGTCTGATGGACTGGTAATAGAAGCTGTTCAACAGTCTGATGGTAATAGAAGCTGTTCAACAGTCTGATGGTAATAGAAGCTGTTCAACAGTCTGATGGACTGGTAATAGAAGCTGTTCAACAGTCTGATGGTAATAGAAGCTGTTTAACAGTCTGATGGTCTGGTAATAGAAGCTGTTCAACAGCCTGATGGTAATAGAAGCTGTTCAACAGTCTGATGGTAATAGAAGCTGTTCAACAGTGTGATGTTAATAGAAGCTGTTCAACAGTCTGATGGTCTGGGGTAATAGAAGCTGTTCAACAGCCTGATGGTAATAGAAGCTGTTCAACAGCCTGATGGTAATAGAAGCTGTTCAACAGTCTGATGTTAATAGAAGCTGTTCAACAGCCTGATGGTAATAGAAGCTGTTCAACAGTCTGATGGTAATAGAAGCTGTTCAACAGTGTGATGTTAATAGAAGCTGTTCAACAGTCTGATGGTAATAGAAGCTGTTCAACAGTCTGATGGTAATATAAGCTGTTAAACAGTCTGATGGTAATAGAAGCTGTTTCAACAGTCTGATGGTAATAGAAGCTGTTCAACAGTGTGATGTTAATAGAAGCTGTTCAACAGTCTGATGGTCTGGTAATATAAGCTGTTCAACAGTCTGATGGTAATAGAAGCTGTTCAACAGTCTGATGGTAATAGAAGCTGTTCAACAGTCTGATGGTAATAGAAGCTGTTCAACAGTCTGATGGTAATAGAAGCTGTTCAACAGTGTGATGTTAATAGAAGCTGTTCAACAGTCTGATGGTAATAGAAGCTGTTCAAACAGTCTGATGGCCTGGAGACAGAAGCTGTTCAACAGTCTGATGGTAATAGAAGCTGTTCAACAGTCTGATGGTCTGGTAATAGAAGCTGTTCAACAGTCTGATGGTAATAGAAGATGTTCAACAGTCTGATGGTAATAGAAGCTGTTCAACAGTCTGATGGTAATAGAAGCTGTTCAACAGTCTGATGGTCTGGTAATAGAAGCTGTTCAACAGTCTGATGGTAATAGAAGCTGTTCAACAGTCTGATGGTCTGGTAATATAAGCTGTTCAACAGTCTGATGGTAATAGAAGCTGTTCAACAGTCTGATGGTCTGGTAATAGAAGCTGTTCAACAGTCTGATGGTAATAGAAGCTGTTCAACAGTCTGATGGTAATAGAAGCTGTTCAACAGTCTGATGGTAATAGAAGCTGTTCAACAGTCTGATGGTAATAGAAGCTGTTCAACAGTCTGATGGTAATAGAAGCTGTTCAACAGTCTGATGGTAATAGAAGCTGTTCAACAGTCTGATGGTAATAGAAGCTGTTCAACAGTCTGATGGTAATAGAAGCTGTTCAACAGTCTGATGGTAATAGAAGCTGTTCAAACAGTCTGATGGTAATAGAAGTTGTTCAACAGTCTGATGGTAATAGAAGCTGTTCAACAGTCTGATGGTAATAGAAGCTGTTCAACAGTCTGATGGTCTGGTAATAGAAGCTGTTCAACAGTCTGATGGTAATAGAAGCTGTTCAACAGTCTGATGGTAATAGAAGCTGGTCAAACAGTCTGATGGCCTGGAGATAAAAGCTGTTCAACAGTCTGATGGTCTGGAGATAGAAGCTGTTCAATAGTCTGATGGTCTGGTAATAGAAGCTGTTCAATAGTCTGATGGTAATAGAAGATGTTCAACAGTCTGATGCCTGGTAATAGAAGCTGTTTTAAACAGTCTGATGGTAATAGAAGCTGTTCAACAGTCTGATGGTCTGGTAATATAAGCTGTTCAACAGTCTGATGGTAATAGAAGCTGTTCAACAGTCTGGTGGTAATAGAAGCTGCTGTTCAACAGTCTGATGGTCTGGTAATATAAGCTGTTCAACAGTCTGATGGTAATAGAAGCTGTTCAACAGTCTGATGGTAATAGGAGCTGTTCAACAGTCTGATGGTAATAGAAGCTGTTCAACAGTCTGATGGTAATAGAAGCTGTTCAACAGTCTGATGGTAATATAAGCTGTTCAACAGTCTGATGGTCTGGTAATAGAAGCTGTTCAACAGTCTGATGGTAATAGAAGCTGTTCAACAGTCTGATGGTAATAGAAGCTGTTCAACAGTCTGATGGTAATAGAAGCTGTTCAACAGTCTGATGGTAATAGAAGCTGTTCAACAGTCTGATGGTAATAGAAGCTGTTCAACAGTCTGATGGTAATAGAAGCTGTTCAACAGTCTGATGGTAATAGAAGCTGTTCAACAGTCTGATGGTAATAGAAGCTGTTCAACAGTCTGATGGTAATAGAAGCTGTTCAACAGTCTGATGGTAATAGAAGTTGTTCAACAGTCTGATGGTAATAGAAGCTGTTCAACAGTCTGATGGTAATAGAAGCTGTTCAACAGTCTGATGGTCTGGTAATAGAAGCTGTTCAACAGTCTGATGGTAATAGAAAAGCTGTTCAACAGTCTGATGGTAATAGAAGCTGTTCAACAGTCTGATGGTAATAGAAGCTGTTCAACAGTCTGATGTTAATAGAAGCTGTTCAACAGTCTGATGATAAAAATAAGCTGTTCAACAGTCTGAGGGTCTGGTAATAGAAGCTGTTAAACAGTCTGATGGTAATAGAAGCTGTTCAACAGTGTGATGTTAATAGAAGCTGTTCAACAGTCTGATGGTAATAGAAGCTGTTCAACAGTCTGATGGTAATAGAAGCTGTTCAACAGTCTGATGGTAATAGAAGCTGTTCAACAGTCTGATGGTAATAGAAGCTGTTCAACAGTCTGATGGACTGGTAATAGAAGCTGTTCAACAGTCTGATGGTAATAGAAGCTGTTCAACAGTCTGATGGTAATAGAAGCTGTTCAACAGTCTGATGGTAATAGAAGCTGTTCAACAGTGTGATGTTAATAGAAGCTGTTCAACAGTCTGATGGTCTGGTAATATAAGCTGTTCAACAGTCTGATGGTAATAGAAGCTGTTCAACAGTCTGATGGTAATAGAAGCTGTTCAACAGTCTGATGGTAATAGAAGCTGTTCAACAGTCTGATGGTAATAGAAGCTGTTCAACAGTGTGATGGTAATAGAAGCTGTTCAACAGTCTGATGGTCTGGTAATATAAGCTGTTCAACAGTCTGATGGTAATAGAAGCTGTTCAACAGTCTGATGGTAATAGAAGCTGTTCAACAGTCTGATGGTAATAGAAGCTGTTCAACAGTCTGATGGTAATAGAAGCTGTTCAACAGTCTGATGGTAATAGAAGCTGTTCAACAGCCTGATGGTAATAGAAGCTGTTCAACAGTCTGATGGTAATAGAAGCTGTTCAACAGTGTGATGTTAATAGAAGCTGTTCAACAGTCTGATGGTCTGGTAATATAAGCTGTTCAACAGTCTGATGGTAATAGAAGCTGTTCAACAGTCTGATGGTAATAGAAGCTGTTCAACAGTCTGATGGTAATAGAAGCTGTTCAACAGTCTGATGGTAATAGAAGCTGTTCAACAGTGTGATGTTAATAGAAGCTGTTCAACAGTCTGATGGTAATAGAAGCTGTTCAACAGTCTGATGGCCTGGAGATAGAAGCTGTTCAACAGTCTGATGGCCTGGAGACAGAAGCTGTTCAACAGTCTGATGGTAATAGAAGCTGTTCAACAGTCTGATGGTAATAGAAGCTGTTCAACAGTCTGATGGTAATAAAGCTGTTCAACAGTCTGATGGTCTGGTAATAGAAGCTGTTCAACAGTCTGATGGTAATAGAAGATGTTCAACAGTCTGATGGTAATAGAAGCTGTTCAACAGTCTGATGGTAATAGAAGCTGTTCAACAGTCTGATGGTCTGGTAATAGAAGCTGTTCAACAGTCTGATGGTAATAGAAGCTGTTCAACAGTCTGATGGTCTGGTAATATAAGCTGTTCAACAGTCTGATGGTAATAGAAGCTGTTCAACAGTCTGATGGTCTGGTAATAGAAGCTGTTCAACAGTCTGATGGTAATAGAAGCTGTTCAACAGTCTGATGGTAATAGAAGCTGTTCAACAGTCTGATGGTAATAGAAGCTGTTCAACAGTCTGATGGTAATAGAAGCTGTTCAACAGTCTGATGGTAATAGAAGCTGTTCAACAGTCTGATGGTAATAGAAGCTGTTCAACAGTCTGATGGTAATAGAAGCTGTTCAACAGTCTGATGGTAATAGAAGCTGTTCAACAGTCTGATGGTAATAGAAGCTGTTCAACAGTCTGATGGTAATAGAAGTTGTTCAACAGTCTGATGGTAATAGAAGCTGTTCAACAGTCTGATGGTAATAGAAGCTGTTCAACAGTCTGATGGTCTGGTAATAGAAGCTGTTCAACAGTCTGATGGTAATAGAAGCTGTTTCAACAGTCTGATGGTAATAGAAGCTGGTCAACAGTCTGATGGCCTGGAGATAAAAGCTGTTCAACAGTCTGATGGTCTGGAGATAGAAGCTGTTCAATAGTCTGATGGTCTGGTAATAGAAGCTGTTCAATAGTCTGATGGTAATAGAAGATGTTCAACAGTCTGATGGCCTGGTAATAGAAGCTGTTTAACAGTCTGATGGTAATAGAAGCTGTTCAACAGTCTGGTGGTAATAGAAGCTGTTCAACAGTCTGATAGTCTGGTAATATAAGCTGTTCAACAGTCTGATGGTAATAGAAGCTGTTCAACAGTCTGATGGTAATAGAAGCTGTTCAACAGTCTGATGGTAATAGAAGCTGTGTTCAACAGTGTGATGTTAATAGAAGCTGTTCAACAGTCTGATGGTAATAGAAGCTGTTCAACAGTCTGATGGCCTGGAGATAGAAGCTGTTCAACAGTCTGATGGCCTGGAGACAGAAGCTGTTCAACAGTCTGATGGTAATAGAAGCTGTTCAACAGTCTGATGGTAATAGAAGATGTTCAACAGTCTGATGGTCTGGTAATAGAAGCTGTTCAACAGTCTGATGGTAATAGAAGATGTTTCAACAGTCTGATGGTAATAGAAGCTGTTCAACAGTCTGATGGTAATAGAAGCTGTTCAACAGTCTGATGGTCTGGAGATAGAAGCTGTTCAATAGTCTGATGGTCTGGTAATAGAAGCTGTTCAATAGTCTGATGGTAATAGAAGATGTTCAACAGTCTGATGGTAATAGAAGCTGTTCAACAGTCTGATGGTAATAGAAGCTGTTCAACAGTCTGATGGTCTGGTAATATAAGCTGTTCAACAGTCTGATGGTAATAGAAGCTGTTCAACAGTCTGATGGTAATAGAAGCTGTTCAACAGTCTGATGGTAATAGAAGCTGTTCAACAGTATGGTAATAGAAGCTGTTCAACAGTGTGATGTTAATAGAAGCTGTTCAACAGTCTGATGGTAATAGAAGCTGTTCAACAGTCTGATGGCCTGGAGATAGAAGCTGTTCAACAGTCTGATGCCTGGAGACAGAAGCTGTTCAACAGTCTGATGGTAATAGAAGCTGTTCAACAGTCTGATGGTCTGGTAATAGAAGCTGTTCAACAGTCTGATGGTAATAGAAGATGTTCAACAGTCTGATGGTAATAGAAGCTGTTCAACAGTCTGATGGTAATAGAAGCTGTTCAACAGTCTGATGGTCTGGTAATAGAAGCTGTTCAACAGTCTGATGGTAATAGAAGCTGTTCAACAGTCTGATGGTCTGGTAATATAAGCTGTTCAACAGTCTGATGGTAATAGAAGCTGTTCAACAGTCTGATGGTCTGGTAATAGAAGCTGTTCAACAGTCTGATGGTAATAGAAGCTGTTCAACAGTCTGATGGTAATAGAAGCTGTTCAACAGTCTGATGGTAATAGAAGCTGTTCAACAGTCTGATGGTAATAAAAACTGTTCAACAGTCTGATGGTAATAGAAGCTGTTCAACAGTCTGATGGTAATAGAAGCTGTTCAACAGTCTGATGGTAATAGAAGCTGTTCAACAGTCTGATGGTAATAGAAGCTGTTCAACAGTCTGATGGTAATAGAAGCTGTTCAAACAGTCTGATGGTAATAGAAGTTGTTCAACAGTCTGATGGTAATAGAAGCTGTCAACAGTCTGATGGTAATAGAAGCTGTTCAACAGTCTGATGGTCTGGTAATAGAAGCTGTTCAACAGTCTGATGGTAATAGAAGCTGTTCAACAGTCTGATGGTAATAGAAGCTGTTCAACAGTCTGATGGCCTGGAGATAAAAGCTGTTCAACAGTCTGATGGTCTGGAGATAGAAGCTGTTCAATAGTCTGATGGTCTGGTAATAGAAGCTGTTCAATAGTCTGATGGTAATAGAAGATGTTCAACAGTCTGATGGTAATAGAAGCTGTTTAACAGTCTGATGGTAATAGAAGCTGTTCAACAGTCTGATGGTAATAGAAGCTGTTCAACAGTCTGGTGGTAATAGAAGCTGTTCAACAGTCTGATGGTCTGGTAATAGAAGCTGTTCAACAGTCTGATGGTAATAGAAGCTGTTCAACAGTCTGATGGTCTGGTAATAGAAGCTGTTCAACAGTCTGATGGTAATAGAAGCTGTTCAACAGTCTGATGGTAATAGAAGCTGTTCAAACAGTCTGATGGGTAATAGAAGCTGTTCAACAGTCTGATGTTAATAGAAGCTGTTCAACAGTCTGATGATAAAATAAGCTGTTCAACAGTCTGAGGGTCTGGTAATAGAAGCTGTTCAACAGTCTGATGGTAATAGAAGCTGTTCAACAGTGTGATGTTAATAGAAGCTGTTCAACAGTCTGATGGTAATAGAAGCTGTTCAACAGTCTGATGGTAATAGAAGCTGTTCAACAGTCTGATGGTAATAGAAGCTGTTCAACAGTCTGATGGTAATAGAAGCTGTTCAACAGTCTGATGGACTGGTAATAGAAGCTGTTCAACAGTCTGATGGTAATAGAAGCTGTTTAACAGTCTGATGGTCTGGTAATAGAAGCTGTTCAACAGCCTGATGGTAATAGAAGCTGTTCAACAGTCTGATGGTAATAGAAGCTGTTCAACAGTGTGATGTTAATAGAAGCTGTTCAACAGTCTGATGGTCTGGTAATATAAGCTGTTTCAACAGTCTGATGGTAATAGAAGCTGTTCAACAGTCTGATGGTAATAGAAGCTGTTCAACAGTCTGATGGTAATAGAAGCTGTTCAACAGTCTGATGGTAATAGAAGCTGTTCAACAGTGTGATGTTAATAGAAGCTGTTCAACAGTCTGATGGTCTGGTAATATAAGCTGTTCAACAGTCTGATGGTAATAGAAGCTGTTCAACAGTCTGATGGTAATAGAAGCTGTTCAACAGTCTGATGGTAATAGAAGCTGTTCAACAGTCTGATGGTAATAGAAGCTGTTCAACAGTCTGATGGTAATAGAAGCTGTTCAACAGCCTGATGGTAATAGAAGCTGTTCAACAGTCTGATGGTAATAGAAGCTGTTCAACAGTGTGATTTAATAGAAGCTGTTCAACAGTCTGATGGTCTGGTAATATAAGCTGTTCAACAGTCTGATGGTAATAGAAGCTGTTCAACAGTCTGATGGTAATAGAAGCTGTTCAACAGTCTGATGGTAATAGAAGCTGTTCAACAGTCTGATGGTAATAGAAGCTGTTCAACAGTGTGATCTGGTAATAGAAGCTGTTCAACAGTCTGATGGTAATAGAAGCTGTTCAACAGTCTGATGGCCTGGAGATAGAAGCTGTTCAACAGTCTGATGGCCTGGAGACAGAAGCTGTTCAACAGTCTGATGGTAATAGAAGCTGTTCAACAGTCTGATGGTCTGGTAATAGAAGCTGTTCAACAGTCTGATGGTAATAGAAGCTGTTTCAACAGTCTGATGGTAATAGAAGCTGTTCAACAGTCTGATGGTTCTGGTAATAGAAGCTGTTCAACAGTCTGATGGTAATAGAAGCTGTTCAACAGTCTGATGGTAATAGAAGCTGTTCAACAGTCTGATGGTAATAGAAGCTGTTTAACAGTCTGATGGTAATAGAAGCTGTTTAACAGTCTGATGGTAATAGAAGCTGTTCAACAGTCTGGTGGTAATAGAAGCTGTTCAAACAGTCTGATGGTCTGGTAATAGAAGCTGTTCAACAGTCTGATGGTAATAGAAGCTGTTCAACAGTCTGATGGTAATAGAAGCTGTTCAACAGTCTGATGGTAATAGAAGCTGTTCAACAGTCTGATGTAATAGAAGCTGTTCAACAGTCTGATGGTAATAGAAGCTGTTCAACAGTCTGATGGTAATAGAAGCTGTTCAACAGTCTGATGGTAATAGAAGCTGTTCAACAGTCTGATGGTAATAGAAGCTGTTTCAAACAGTCTGATGGTAATAGAAGCTGTTCAACAGTCTGATGGTCTGGTAATAGAAGCTGTTCAACAGTCTGATGGTAATAGAAGCTGTTCAACAGTCTGATGGTAATAGAAGCTGGTCAACAGTCTGATGGCCTGGAGATAAAAGCTGTTCAACAGTCTGATGGTTTGGAGATAGAAGCTGTTCAATAGTCTGATGGTCTGGTAATAGAAGCTGTTCAATAGTCTGATGGTAATAGAAGATGTTCAACAGTCTGATGGCCTGGTAATAGAAGCTGTTTAACAGTCTGATGGTAATAGAAGCTGTTCAACAGTCTGGTGGTAATAGAAGCTGTTCAACAGTCTGATGGTCTGGTAATAGAAGCTGTTCAACAGTCTGATGGTAATAGAAGCTGTTCAACAGTCTGATGGTCTGGTAATAGAAGCTGTTCAACAGTCTGATGGTAATCGAAGCTGTTCAACAGTCTGATGGTAATATAAGCTGTTCAACAGTCTGATGGTAATAGAAGCTGTTCAACAGTCTGATGTTAATAGAAGCTGTTCAACAGTCTGATGATAAAATAAGCTGTTCAACAGTCTGAGGGTCTGGTAATAGAAGCTGTTCAACAGTCTGATGGTAATAGAAGCTGTTCAACAGTGTGATGTTAATAGAAGCTGTTCAACAGTCTGATGGTAATAGAAGCTGTTTCAACAGTCTGATGGTAATAGAAGCTGTTCAACAGTCTGATGGTAATAGAAGCTGTTCAACAGTCTGATGGTAATAGAAGCTGTTCAACAGTCTGATGGTAATAGAAGCTGTTCAACAGTCTGATGGTAATAGAAGCTGTTCAACAGTGTGACGTTAATAGAAGCTGTTCAACAGTCTGATGGACTGGTAATAGAAGCTGTTCAACAGTCTGATGGTAATAGAAGCTGTTTAACAGTCTGATGGTCTGGTAATAGAAGCTGTTCAACAGCCTGATGGTAATAGAAGCTGTTCAACAGTCTGATGGTAATAGAAGCTGTTCAACAGTGTGACGTTAATAGAAGCTGTTCAACAGTCTGATGGTCTGGTAATATAAAACTGTTCAACAGTCTGATGGTAATAGAAGCTGTTCAACAGTCTGATGGTAATAGAAGCTGTTCAACAGTCTGATGGTAATAGAAGCTGTTCAACAGTCTGATGGTAATAGAAAGCTGTTCAACAGTGTGATGTTTAATAGAAGCTGTTCAACAGTCTGATGGTCTGGTAATATAAGCTGTTCAACAGTCTGATGGTAATAGAAGCTGTTCAACAGTCTGATGGTAATAGAAGCTGTTCAACAGCCTGATGGTAATAGAAGCTGTTCAACAGTCTGATGGTAATAGAAGCTGTTCAACAGTGTGATGTTAATAGAAGCTGTTCAACAGTCTGATGGTCTGGTAATATAAGCTGTTCAACAGTCTGATGGTAATAGAAGCTGTTCAACAGTCTGATGGTAATAGAAGCTGTTCAACAGTCTGATGGTAATAGAAGCTGTTCAACAGTCTGATGGTATATAGAAGCTGTTCAACAGTCTGATGGTAATAGAAGCTGTTCAACAGCCTGATGGTAATAGAAGCTGTTTCAACAGTCTGATGGTCTGGTAATAGAAGCTGTTCAACAGTCTGATGGTAATAGAAGCTGTTTAACAGTCTGATGGTAATAGAAGCTGTTAACAGTCTGATGGTAATAGAAGCTGTTCAACAGTCTGATGGTAATAGAAGCTGTTCAACAGTCTGATGGTAATAGAAGCTGTTCAACAGTCTGATGGTAATAGAAGCTGTTCAACAGTCTGATGGTCTGGAGATAGAAGCTGTTCAACAGTCTGATGGTCTGGTAATAGAAGCTGTTCAACAGTCTGATGGTAATAGAAGCTGTTCAACAGTCTGATGGTAATAGAAGCTGTTCAACAGTCTGATGGTTGGTAATAGAAGCTGTTCAACAGTCTGATGGTCTGGTAATAGAAGCTGTTCAACAGTCTGATGGTAAATAGAAGCTGTTCAACAGTCTGATGGTAATAGAAGCTGTTCAACAGTCTGATGGTCTGGTAATAGAAGCTGTTCAACAGTCTGATGGTAATAGAAGCTGTTCAACAGTCTGATGGTAATAGAAAATGTTCAACAGTCTGATGGTAATAGAAGCTGTTCAACAGTCTGATGGTAATAGAAGCTGTTCAACAGTCTGATGGTAATAGAAGCTGTTCAACAGTCTGATGGTAATAGAAGCTGTTCAACAGTCTGATGGTAATAGAAGCTGTTCAACAGTCTGATGGTAATAGAAGCTGTTTCAACAGTCTGATGGTAATAGAAGCTGTTCAACAGTCTGATGGTAATAGAAGCTGTTCAACAGTCTGATGGTCTGGTAATAGAAAGTGTTCAACAGTCTGATGGTAATATAAGCTGTTCAACAGTCTGATGGTATGGTAATAGAAGCTGTTCAACAGTCTGATGGTAATAGAAGCTGTTCAACAGTCTGATGGTCTGGTAATAGAAGCTGTTCAACAGTCTGATGGTAATAGAAGCTGTTCAACAGTCTGATGGCCTGGAGATAGAAGCTGTTCAACAGTCGGGAAGGTAATAGAAGCTGTTCAACAGTCTGATGGCCTGGAGATAGAAGCTGTTTCAACACTCTAATAGCCTGGAGACAGAGAGCTGTTCAACAGTCTGATGGTCTGGAGATAAAAGCTGTTCAACAGTCTGATGGTCTGGAGATAGAAGCTGTCAACAGTCGGATGGTAATAGAAGCTGTTCAAACGGTCCTGATGGCCTGGAGTAGAAGCTGTTCAATAGTCTGTTGGCCTGGAGATAGAAGCTGTTTTTTGTCACTTGGTGCCAGCTTTGATACACATGTACTGTCTCTGTCTGCTAGATAGTAGCAGAGTGAACACACCGTGATTCGGGTGGCTGAGATCCTTGATGATTTTCTTGGCCTTCCTTTGACACAAGTGCTATAAATGTCCTGGAGAGCAGGCAGCATACCCCGGTGATTCGTTGGCTGACCGCTCCGTCCTCTGGAGAGCCCATTCGATTGAGGGGGGGCGCAGTTGCCTTACAAGGCAGTGAAGCAGCCTTACAGAATGCTCTCAATGGTGCATATGTTAAAGTTGATGTGGGTGTTAGGGGCAAGGTCACATTTCTTCACCACTGTGTCAGTGTGGTTGGACCATTTCACGCCAAGGAACATGACGCTTTTGAGCCTTTCAGTGTGGCCACGTCGATGTGGATGGAGGCGTGCTCTCTCTTCTGTCTCCTGTAGTCCACGATCAGTTCCTTCGTTTTTTTTCACATTGGGGGAGAGGATATTTTCCTGACACCACACCTCCAGCGCTCTAACCTCCCCCTGTAGGCTGTCTCGTTGTTTTTGGTAATCAGGCCTACCACTGTCGTATGTTCAGCAAAGTTGATTGAGTTGAAGTCGTTGTCTGTGGATCTGTTGAGGTTGTATGCAAATGTAGTGGGGTTTAGGGTGTCGGGCAAGGTGGAAGTGTTATGGTCCTTGATTACTCAAATCAAATAGCACTTCCCACGGGGGGCCAGTATAAAAAAAATATGTATTCACTAACTGTAAGTCGCTCTGGATAAGAGCGTCTGCTAAATGACTAAAATATAAATGTAAATGTAAATCAAATCAAAAATGTATTGGCCACATGCGCGAATACAACAGGTGCAGACATTACAGTGAAATGCTTACTTACAGCCGTTAACCAACAGTGCATTTATTTTTATAAAAAAGTAAATAAAAACAACAACAAAAAAGTGTGAGAAAAAAAGAGCATAAGTAAAATAAAATAACAGTAGGGAGGCTATATATACAGGGGCGGTACCGGTGCAGAGTCAATGTGCGGGGGCACCGGCTAGTTGAGGTAGTTGAAGTAATATGTATATGCGGGTAGAGTTAAAGTGACTATGCATAAATAATTAACAGAGTAGCAGCAGCGTAAAAAGATGGGGTGGGGGGGGGGCAGTGCAACGCCAAATAGCCCGGATAGCCATGATTAGCTGTTCAGGAGTCTTATGGCTTGGGGGTAGAAGCTGTTGAGAAGTCTTTTGGGACCTAGACTTGGCAATCCGGGGTACCGCTTGCCGTGCGGCGGTAGCAGAGAGAACAGTCTATGACTAGGGTGGCTGGAGTCTTTGACAATTTGAGGGCCTTCCTCTGACACCGCCTGGTATAGAGGTCCTGGATGGCAGGAAGCTTGGCCCCAGTGATGTACTGGGCCATACGCACTACCCTCTGTAGTGCCTTGTGGTCGGAGGCCAAGCAGTTGCCATACCAGGCGGTGATGCAACCAGTCAGGATGCTCTCGATGGTGCAGCTGTAGAATTTTTTTTGAGGATCTGAGGACCCATGCCGAATCTTTTCAGTCTCCTGAGGGGGAATAGGCTTTGTCGTGCCCTCTTCACGACTGTCTTGGGGTGTTTGGACCATGATAGTTCGTTGGTGATGTGGACACCAAAGGATCTTGAAGCTCTCAACCTGTTCCACTACAGCCCCGTCGATGAGAATGGGGGCGTGCTCTCAGTCCTCTTTTTTTTCCTGTAGTCCACAATCATCTCCTTTGTCTGGTCACATGAGGGAGAGGTTGTTATCCTGACACCACACGGCCAGGTCTCTGACCTCCTCCCTATGGGCTGTCTCATCGTTGTCGGTGATCAGGCCTACCACTGTTGTGTCGTCTGCAAACTTAATGATGGTGTTGGAGTCGTGCCTGGCCATGCAGTCATGGTGTGAACAGGGAGTACAGGAGAGGACTGAGCACGCACCCTGAGGGGCCCCCGTGTTGAGGATCAGTGTGGCAGATGTGTGTTACCTACCCTTACCACCTGTGGGCGGCCCGTCAGGAAGTTCAGGATCCAGTTGCAGAGGAGGTGTTTAGTCCAGGGATCCTTAGCGTTAGTGATGAGCTTTGAGGCACTATGGTGTTGAATGCTGAGCTGTAGTCAATGAATAGCATTCTCACGTAGGTGTTCCTCTTGTCCGGGTGGGAAAAGGCAGTGTGGAGTGCAATAGAGGATTGACATCATCTTGTGATATGTTGGGGCTGTTATGCAAATTGGAGGTGGTCTAGGGTTTCTGGGATAATGTGTTGATGTGAGCCATGACCAGGCTTTCAAAGCACTTTCATGGCTACAGAAGTCAGTGACAGTGTGAATAACGGGTCGGGTAGTTCATTTAGGCAGGTTATCTTAGAGTCCTTGGGCACGTGGACTATAGGTGGTATGCTTGAAACCTGTTGTATAATTACAGATCAGTCAGGGACCTGTTGAAACGGTCAGTGAAAGACACTTGCAAGTTGGTCAGCAACATGCTCTGAGTACACGTCCTGGTAATCCGTGTCTGGCCCTGCGGCCTTGTGGGGCGAATGGTGACCTGACTTAAAAGTGCTTACTAACATCGGCTACGGAGAGCGTGTATCACATTAGTCATCCGGAACAGCTTGTGCTCTCATGCAGCTTCAGTGTGCTTGCCTCGAGCGAGACATAGAAGTAGGTTAGCTCCTCCTGGTCAGGCTTGTGTCACGGGAAGCTCTCGGCTGTGCTGCCCTTGTAGTCTGTAATATTTTTCAAGCCCTGCCACACCGAAGATGCGTCAAAAGCATTTCATGATGAAAACAGGTGAGGCTACTGGGCGATAGTCATTTCAAATAAAAAAAAAAAAAAAAAAAAAAAAATTTTTCCCCCACCCAAAATTTTATGGTCACATGCCGCCGACACAACAGGTGCAGAAATTATACAGTGAAATGCTACTTACAGCCCTTACCAACAGGCATTTATTTAAACAAAAAAAGTAAGAATAAAACACAACAAAAAAGGTGTTGAGAAAAAAGAGCAGACGTAAAATAAAGACCGTAGGGAGGCTATATATACAGTAAATAAAGTGACAGTAGGGAATAAATAGGAGGCTATAATAGACAGGGGGTCCAGGGTTTGTTAGTTGACATTTTCAAGACTAATACCCAAATCTAAATTTTGTATCTTATATCACCTGAATGTCAATATGAATGCATTCAACGGGTTATGCTGTAAAATTTTTTTTAAAATATATTTTAAGGATATTGCAAGATTCTGGCAATTTAGCTGTTTTTTTACTTACCCAAAGTCAGATGAACTCTACTCCTGGATATATATATATATATTTTTTGTCTGCTGCGTGTACTTTGAGAAGGAAGTTGGAATTAGTTTTGAAATCCAATGCTAACTAGTGTTAGCGCAACGACTGAAAGTCTACAGTTTACACAGAGCATGATGCTTAATCAACAGAATCTCGCACTGTCCCTTTAATAGGGTTTTGTAGAAGCTAATCAGAAAACATAATTTAGGGCCTCGATTCATAGCTGATGTAGTTTGACGGTGTCGGAGATGGAACTGCGTTAGAGCATTATACTTAAAGCGGACGTTGCCATTGGCTGCACGTGAGTCGCATTGAGAGAAATCCCATGCAGCCATTTATTTGCAAGTTTGAACACTGGAATTGTGAGATGCAAATCTACACCTCGATTATTTTGTTTAATGATTGTTTTAAATTATGAGCCGTCATTATTTCTATATATAGCCTAACACTTCCTTGTTCTGCACTTCTATCGCCTGTTTGAGACCCCCCCCCAAAAAATTTGAAAATGGATTTAACAGTGGGTGAATAAATTAATCAGACTTGTTATGACTGCTAAGACTTTAGACGTTAAATCTGAGCTCTGATCTGTTCGTTGTCTCTTGTTATCTTCTCTCTGTTGGACTGGTGAGAAGGGACAAGGGGAATCCGTGCGTGGAGAGTGTATATGTCATTGTCAGCCGTGTTTGTGTCTGTGTTTAGGGCTGAATGAAAAAGGCTATTATGATGTTGCTCAGAAGGTCCTCAGGGCTTTCACTGTTCATCTAAAACTTCCATCTTCCCAGTACATATCCAATAAGAAGTTACAATGCTTTGAATCTCAGCACAGCATCTGTCAAGATCCCTGAGGTGTCAAACTCCCACATTTCAACATTAGGTTTGATGGTTTCTGCCCCAAAATCCATCCCAGTTCAGCTCTCAACACAAGGATTGCAGTTAGTATCTTTCTCGACCCCAGGAAAGCAGTTTCCTATCAATTTTCAATCATGTGGATGGTTGCAGGGAAAATAAAAACTCTGCTATGAGTGATAATGATTACAGAGAGAGGAGAGGTTAAGACATGAGTTATGAGAATCTTGGGATATATTCAATGCAAATGTGTTCAGACTCAAAATGTGTATGGACAATACATGCAGCATTCAATCTCCTTTAGCATTGAAATCTTTAAAATATGTACAGGTGCCTTCGAAAAGTATACAGTATACTTGACTTTTTCCACATTGTTACATTACAGCCTTATTTTAAAGTTGATTAAATAAATAATAATCCCCTCATCATCTACACACATTACCGCATAATGACAAAGCGAAAACAGGTTTTTTAGAATTGTTTGCAATGTATTTAAATAAAAAACAGAAATACCTTATTTACATCAGTATTCAGCCTCCTTTGCAATTAGTACTCGAAATTGAGCTCAGGTGCATCCTGTTTCCATTGATCATCCTTGAAATGTCTCTACAACTTGATTTGAATCCACCTGTGGTAAATTAAATTGGTTTGGACATGATTGGACATGATTTGGAAAGGCACACATCTATCTATATAAAGGTCCCACAGTTGACAGTTCATGTCAGAGCAAAAACCAAGCCATGAGAATGAAGGAATTGTCCGTGGTTCTCCGAGACAGGATTGTGTCCCCAAAAAACACAGTGGCCTCCATCATTCTAAATGGAAGATGTTTGGAACCACCAAGACTCTTCCTAGAGCTAGCCGCCCAGCCAAACTGAGCAATCGGGGAGAAGGGCCTTGGACAGGGAGGTGACCAAGAACCTGATGGTCAATCTGACAGAGCTCTATAGTGCCTCTGTGGAGATGGGATAACCTTCCAGAAGGACAACCATCTCTGGCAGCACTCCACCAATCAGGCCTTTATGGTAGAGTGGCCAGCGGAAGCCACTCCTGCCTCACCTAAAGCCAATTCTGGTGGGAAGTTGCTATAGACCCACCAAGTGCTTACAGTCAGTATCTGGATAACATGTGTGAATTGTTTGATAACGTATGTGATATCATTAGAGAGGAATACTTTCTGGGTGGATTAAAATTTGGCTGCTTTCATCAAGCTGCCCACTGAAGAGAAAGATTCAAACTGTAACCGTGCCTGCAACCTGGTTCAGGTTATCAGTCAACCTACCAGGTTGTTACAAACAGCACAGGAATGAAATCATCAACATGTTTTGATCATATCTTTACTAATGCTGCAGAGAATTGTTTTGAAGCAGTATCCAAATCCATTTGGATGTAGTGATCACAATATAGTAGCCATATCTAGGAAAACCAAAGTTCCAAAGGCTGGCCTAATATTGTGTATAAGAGGTCATACAATAGGTTTTGTAGTGACTCCTATGTTGTTGATGTAAAGAAATATATGTTGGTCCGTGGTGTGTAATGAGGAGCAAACAGACGCTGCACTTGACACATTTATGAAATTGCTTATTCCAGTTACTAATAAGCATGCACCCATGAAAGAAAATGACCTGTAAAAACTGTTAAATCCCCGTGGACTGATGAGGAATTGAAAAGATGGTATGGTTGAGAGGGATGAGGCAAAAGGAAAGGCAAATAAATCTGGCTGCACAACCTATTGGCGAAACGTACTGCAAATTGAGAAATCAATGTTTATGTATTGTTTTATTGTATGTAAATTGTGGTCAGAGCCCAGGAAGAGTAGCTGCTGCCTTGGCAGCCGCTAATGGGGGATCCGTAATAAATACAAATACAAATACAAATACTCCTCAGTAAAAGGCACATGATAGTCCGCTTTGGAGTTTGGCAAAAGGCCACCTTAAACACTCTCAGACCATGAGAACCAGATTCTCTGGTCTGATGAAACCAAGATTGAACTCTTTGCCCTGAATGCCAAGTATCACGTCTGGAGGAAACCTGGCACCATCCCTACGGTGAAGCATGGTGGTGACAGCATCATGCTGTGAGGTATGTTTTTTCAGCGGCAGGGACTGGGAGACTAGTCAGGATCGAGGGAAAGATTAACAGAACAAAGTACAGAGAGATCCTTGATGAAAAACCTGCTCCAAAGCGCTCAGGGACCTCAGACTGGGGCGAAGGTTCACCTTCCAACAGTACAATGACCCTAAGCACACAGCCAAGACAACACAGGAGTGGCTTCGGGACAAGTCTCTGAATGTCCTTGATTGGCCCAGCCAGAGACCTGAAAATATGCTGTGCCGCAATGTTCCCCCATCCAACCTGACAGAGCTTGAGAGGATCTGCAGAGAAGAATAGGAGAAACTCCACAAATACTGGTGTGCCAAGTACGTCATACCCAAGAAGAATCAATGCTGTAATCACCGCCAAAAGGTGCTTCAACAAAAGTACTAAGTAAAGGGACTGAATACGTATGTAAATGTGATATTCCGTTTTTTATAGGCCTCAGCAAAAATTTCTAGAAACGGGGGGGGGGGGGGGAGGGGGGGGGACTGTTTTTTGCTTTGTCATTATATGGGGTTTTGTGTGTAGATTGATGAGGGTCAAAAAATAATTGAATCAATTTTAGAATAAGGTTGTAACGTAAGAAAACTGTATGTTTTGACTGTCTTGAGCTTGCAGTGACTCAAATAGTAGCCTACCTGCATAGTATTACAGTGAAATCAATTTATAACATTTTTGACATGCGTTTTTTCTGGATTGTTTTGTTGTTTTTCCTGTCTCTCACTGTTCAAATAAACCTACCATTAAAATTATAGACTGATCATTTCTTTGTCAGTGGGCAAACGTACAAAATCAGCAGGGGATCAAATACTTTTTTTTTCCCCTCACTGATATATCATCTTACATTTCTGACTGATGTGGCTTGCCCTCATGGGCAATGGTTTGAACACCCCCTTTCCTGGGGGCCAGTTTTATGACCGTACGTAAATACTGTGCAGACTTTCTCTTCCTTGCCATGAAGTATTAGGGAGAAAGGACCTTCCCTTTGTTAACAAAGGAAGTCTTCCCGCCAAGACTCCAACATCCAAAAAGTGGATAATGAACACATATTCCTACTTAAAAGAATGTTGGAAATGAGTTGGTGGGTACTTAAAGAACAATCATGTCAAATTCGTTACTATGTTGGGATGTCATTAAAGATGGGTGGGGGGATACACTTCCCAGTATGAGGTTTGCATCTAATTGTTGTATATAACAATTATTAAGTATAATAAAACTTTTGTGAAGATAACATGTGATTTTAGCATCCTAGATTAGATTATTGTTTTCCCTAGTGATTTGTTCTCAGTCAGTGGCCACGCCCAGATGAGCACAAACATGATGGAACGCCCCTTTTAACCCAGAGTGCATAAAAAATCTTGAAAAACATTTTAACATTAGACCAGCAAAAGTGAAGCGTGAGCTAAACGTTGCAAAATGGGTGAATTTCTACCAGACCAGGAAGCCCTACGGCTTAAAATGGTTGACACTCTACAAGACCAGCAGACGTGAAGCGTGAGCTAAACGTTACAAAATGGTTTAAAACTACAACTCCATCACCAAAGGAAGACCAAGCATACAACGGCATAAGCCGGACGTTGAATTTCTACAAGACCAAGAAAGCGTGAAGCTGAAGCTACACGTTACAAAATGGTTAGACCAGAAAGACCAGAGAACGTGAGACGTTAGTCCACAAGTTTGAAATGGAGAAACTCTGTAACTCTCAACCTCTACACGAGGCGAAGAAGAAGACAATGCACTAGACCTTATCATCTCAGTCTGCAGCTGGCATGTATAGTCGTCTAGAGAATTTTCACTAACGACACGAGTTGGGAAGGACAATCCCTCTCAGACAACCGCTGGTACATCTGAAGTATCCATTCTAACCACAATTACGACCAGAAACTCTACCAAGGACATTGGGATCTCTGGTGGGCAAACCAGTGTCCTACATCATCAATTCAACTATCGAGGACAGCTACACGTAAATACATGTTGCATTTCTAATCCAAATTAGCGTTATTAGTGACGGTTATCGATATATATAACATATATCTTCTAAGAGTTTAATTCGGGAGATGGTAAACTCGTTAAACAACTTCTTCCGTGGTGCCCCAAATTCCTAAAGAGTTAATTGTTACATTATTATTTAAACGAGTGACATTAAATACAGTTTAGGTGATACGATAAATAACAGTCATCACGTTAAAGTAAGTCACGTCACGACAGTGTACATACATAGTGTTGTATCAGACTCTCATTCTGTGTATGTGAAAACCTTTTGGTGACTGTGTGTCTATACTAAAAACATTTAATTTAAATGAGTATCCAACCACCCTACCCAGAGTGGGCGAAAATGCGCTTTGATTATGAAATTTCACCTAATCGTTCAGTGGGGTCTTTCTCTAACATATCATAAGCATTATATCCCCAAAGTCAGATTTTGTAACCTAATACATCCAATAATACGCACCGAGGCTCTGTTGACATAGCTTTTTGCAGGTTTTCGTAACAACAGATTAAACATTTTTGTGGACGTCGTCTTCAAAGTAGTTTCCGTGGGTCACAAAAGGCAAAATTAGCATGACACAAGCCTAATTAAATGTGAAAGGTTTTGAAAATAAAAAAGCTCAGTTGACATTTCACAGACATTTCCCTAATTCTGGCCATCCTACAAGGGTAAGAACTCCAATAACTTTTTAACGGATTATGATAGAGACATGAGGTTTGGACCACTGGTTTTTGTAGAGGATTATCTACACAATTAACAAATAAGTTTAACTATAACATATACGCCGGGAGACAGAAAGCAGGTGCAGAAGGTGAGTTTTTAAAATGGAACAGATACAAATGAACAAACATAGGAAGCGCACTGAATGTAAGAAGAAAACCAATAATACCTAAGGACTGATGACAACTGAGGGCTAAATAAAGGGGGAGTAATCAGGGTAGTGATGAAGCCCAGGTGTGTCTAATAATGGGGTGCAGGTGTACGTAAGGATGGTTGCCAGGTGTGTGTAATTATGGGTTGCAAAGACCGGTAGTTAGTAGACTGCCGGCATCGAGCGCTGGAGCGGGAGTAGACATGACAGTACCCACCCCCTGATGCGCAGCCCAGCCACAGGAGGACGCCGGCCATGGGGACGGCGGCCCCGAGGGTGAGGAGCTGGCCGGTCCGGACGGTGAAGGTGAAAATCTCGGATGATTCTGGACCGTTACCCTCCCAGTCTACAAGGTACTGGGAGCCGACCCCCACGATGTTGGGAGTCCAGGAGGGTCTGATGGCATAGGGCAATGTCCAGGGGAGGCGGAGGGGTGTCGTGGGGGGGCAGCATCAGCCTGAGGAGGGAAACGTGAAAAGAGGGTGAGATCCGGTAGTTAGTTGGGAGCTGTAATCGGTAATTTACCTCATTGCCCCTCCGGAAGACTTTGAATGGCCCCAAAAAACGGGGGCTCAGCTTACGGCAGGGCAGGTGCAGCAGGAGGTTCCTGGTGGAGAGCCTGACGCGATCACCAGGATGGAACACGGGAGCCTCACTGTGGTGGCGGTCCACCTGCTCCTGACGGCGGATTGGAACGTTGGAGCCTCACGTGGGCAGCGTTACAAAACCTTCTCCGCTCGCCGGAACCACACGTCCACCGCAGGAGCGTTTATCTGGCTCGGGGTCCACGGAGCCAGGACCGGCTGGTACCCCAGGACGCATTGGAAGGGAGACAGCCCGGTGGAGGAGTGACGAAGTGATTTCTGGGCATAATCCGCCCAGGGAGGGAACCGGGTCCACTCCCCCTGCCGGTCCTGACAGTGACTCCTAAGGAACCTCCCCAGCTTCTGGTTGGTCCTCTCCACCTGCACGTTGGACTGAGGCCGGTACCCGGATGTGAGGCTGACCCCCAGCTTCTCCATGAAGGCTCTCCATACCCACGACTTGAATTGGGGACCACAGTTGGAGACGATTTCCTCCGGAAGGCCATAGTGTCGGACGACCAGCTGGAACAGTGCCTCAGCGACCTGGAGAGTGGCAGGGAGACCAGAGAGAGGGATAAAATGGCAATATTTTGAGAATCTGTCCACAACAACCATAACAGTGGTGAAACCATCAGACGGAGGAAGATCAGTAACAAAATCTATGGACAGATGGGACCAAGGCCGCTGAGCACGGGGAAGAAGTTTCCCTGATGGAGCATGTCGTGGAGGTCTGGCTCCCCCAGGTCTCTGTGCCGTCAGGTCTGGCTCCCCCTGGTCCCTGTGCTTTCAGGTCTGGCTCCCCTGGTCCCTGTGCCGTCAGGTCTGGCTCCCCCTGGTCCCTGTGCTGTCAGGTCTAGCTCCCCCTGGTCCCTGTGCTGTCAGGTCTGGCTCCCCCTGGTCCCTGTGCCGTCAGGTCTATCTCCCCCTGGTCCCTGTGCTGTCAGGTCTGGCACACCCTGGTCCCTGTGCTGTCTGGTCTAGCTCCCCCTGGTCCCTGTGCCATCAGGTCTGTCTCCCCCTGGTCCCTGTGCTGTCAGGTCTAGCTCCCCCTGGTCCCTGTGCTGTCAGGTCTAGCTCCCCCTGGTCCCTGTGCTGTCAGGTCTGGCTGAGACAAACTCCCGGACATCTCTCTCCATGGTGGGCCACTAAAAGCGCTGACGCAGGAAGGCAAGGGTACGTTTCATACCAGGGTGACAGGTGAGGTGGGTAGAATGGCCCCACTGAAGAACATCAGAGCAAACACAATCTGGGACAAACAGAACATTACTAGGACCGTTACCTGGGTCAGGCTGGCTCTGATGAGCCTGGCGGATACGGGACTCGATCTCCCATGTGCCGGCGGCAACGATGCAGGTGGATGGCAAAATGGCTTCTGGCTTGGTACCCTTGTTATCAGTGGTGAACTGGTGAGAGATTGCATCAGGCTTGGTATTCTTTGAACCGGGGCGATAAGTGAGTGTGAAATTGAATCTATCGAAGAACAAGGCCCACCTGGCTTGCCGGAAGTTCAGACGTTTGGCGGTCTGGATGTAGGACAGGTTTTTATGGTCAGTCCACACGATGAAGGGGGTTACAGAGCCCTCCCGCCAGTGACGCCATTCCTCCAGTGCCAGTTTAACTGCCAGGAGTTCCCGGTTTCCGATGTCAAAATTCCTCTCTGCAGGTGAGAGCTTACGGGAAAAGAATGCACATGGGTGGACCTTCTGATCAGAGGGAGAACATTGAGGCAGAACAGCACCTACCCCGGTGTCAGAGGCATCCACCTCCACGATGAACTGGAGTTCTGGGTCAGGCTGAGTAAGGACCCCGAGCGGAGGTGAAGCGCGACGCTTGAGTTCCAGGATGCTGCCTCTGCCTCAGGAGTCCAGTGGAACGGAGTGGAGGTGGAGGTGAGAGTGTTGAGAGGTGCTGCCAGAACGGCTGTAGTAGTTGCGAATGAAATGTCTGTAAACATTTGCAAACCCCAGGAAACGCTCTAGCTGCTTCAGGTTGGAGGGCGCAGGCCGCTCTGTGACTGCCATGACCTTGGCAGGGTCCATACGTAACTGTCCCTGTGCAATAATATAACCCAGAAAGACACTGAGGCAGCATGGAGCTCACATTTTTTCAGCTTTAACAAAAAGCTTATTCTCCAACAGCCGTTGAAGAACTTGGCGAACGTGTTGCTGGTGAGCCTCAGGGTCCTTGGAAAAAATCAGGATGTCATCTAAACAGACAAAAACTAAGCGTCCAATCACATCCCTCAGCACGTCATCGACTAGGTTCTGGAAAACAGCAGGGGCGTTAGTAAGACCAAAAGGCATGACCAAATACTCAAAGTGACCAAGTGGTGTTTTTGACCGCAGTCTTCCATTCGTCCGCCTCTCTTATGCGGACAAGATGGTAGGCATTCCGGAGGTCGAGTTTGGTAAACACAGTGGCACCATGGAGGGGGACAAAAGCAGAGCTGATGAGTGGCAAGGGGTACTTGTTCTTAACAGTGATATTATTCAGCCCACGGAAGTCTATGCACGGCCTCAGTGACCCCATCCTTCTTCTTCACAAAGAAAAACCCAGCACCCACCGGGGAGGAAGATGGCTTGATAAGTCCTGCAGCCAGAGAATCCTGGATGTACCTCTTCATAGCCTCTTGCTCGGGACGAGAGAGGTTAAACAACTGGCTACTGGGGAGAGGATCTCCAGGCTGGAGGTCAATGGCGCAGTCGTACGACCGATGAGGCGGTAGCGACAGGGCGTGGTGCTTGCTGAATACAGGAGCTAGATCGTGATACTCGGGAGGAACTGATAACAGGTCCGGAGGTTCTGGAATGAATTGGGACACAGACAAGGCAGGGGGAAGGGCAGAATGTAAACAATTAGAGTGACAAAATGAACTCCAAGTGGTTACCTTTCCGGCGTTCCAGTCAATCTGTGGGTTGTGTAGCTTTCACCATGGATGGCCAAGAACCAGGGAGAGTAAGGACAGTCGATTATGTGGAAACTGATCTTTTCCTGGTGATTTCCAGAGAGACGCAGGATGACCGGGATGGTTCTCTCAAAGACAAGGGTGAGAAGCTGTCCATTGAGAGCATTGGCTTTGAGGGGTGAATCGAGTGGGACAGTGGCCAGGCCCAACTGGGTAACAACACCTCGGTCCAGGAAGCTCTCGTCGGTGCCCGAATCGATGAGAGCAGACAGAGGAAAAGCCTGGCTCTGCCACACAAGGCTGCCTTCATGCAGGGGTCTGGGGAAGATGGGCAGGCACTTTGGCTCAACAGTATATCCCCTACTACTGCCAAGCCCCCTCTTTTGCAACAATTGGAGACATAGTGACCAACCTGGCCACAGTATAAGCAGCTCCTAGCGCCGATTCGTAGTTGCCTCTCCTCTGGAGAGAGACGGGCCCGGCCGAGCTGTATGGGTTCAGGATCTGGATGAGCCTGGGGATGGGATGCAGTCGGAGAAGGAGGACAAGGCACTGAAGCAGATGTTATGGGACATACAACCCTACCTACCCTCTCCCTCCGACGCTCACAGAGACGGTTGTTGATGTGGATAGCGAGAGAGATGAGTTCATCAAGTCCATCAGGCTCATCCCTGGACACCAACTCGTCCTTGAGGCTCTCAGTGAGCGCGTTCCGGAATGCTTCCCTGAAGGGCCTCCTCATTCCAGCCGCTCTCAGCGGCGAGGGTGCGGAACTCACATGCCATCTCAGAAACACTATGGGGGCCTTGACGGAGGGACAGGAGTCGTTTATCGGCATCCTTACCGCAGACCGGGTGGTCGAAGACTTTCTTCATCTCCTCCGTGAAACTGGAGTAGGAGAAGCAGATGGGGGACTGTCTCTCCCACACCGCCATGGCCCAGGAAAGCGCTGCTCCACGGAGGCAGCCAATCAGTAAGGAAATCTTGGCCCGTCCGCTAGCATAAGAATAGGGCTGTTGCTCAAATACTAGTGAACATTATACCAAAAAGGCCCAGCAAGCTCCGAGGTTGCTATCATAACACTCGGGAGTTGGAACAAACGGCTCCCGGAACGGAGGAGAAGGACTAGGAACTGGTTCTGAGCTCTGGGCGAAGGGTCGGCCCTGTAGGTCAGACAGGCTCTGTGAAAACTCCTTGATGTGCTCCAGAAGGGTCTTCAGGGCTTGGTCATGTTGCTCGAGCAGGGCGCCTTGGCGGACGAGGGTTTGGTGGAGAGTAGAAGAGACTGCTGGGTTCATCTCTTTTGGCCATGTTCTGTTACGCGGAGTGGAACATGGGGGACACCAAGAGCAGACTCAGACGAGGAGACCGGGATGAAGTAACCAAGGTATTTATTAAAACACAGGGGGGAAGATGGAGTGCAGGTCAGGGGAAACTGATGGAAACCAGGTGCGGAGACTGAGGCTGGAGCGAGGGGGGTTGAGACAGGGTGAGCAGGTCCGGAGGGGAATCCAAGGGAGTAGTAGAGTGGGGAATCCAGGACAGAGTAGCAGGATGACGAGACGTGGGACTGGAGACAGGGACCAGAGTCAGAGCGGGCAGAACTATAGCGGAGAGGAAAACAGCGTCAGACGAGGAAAACAGGCACAACAGGATAACAGGATCTGAATAGTAACAAATGGCTAGAACAGTGGACTGACTGAGCAGAGATTACGATCTGGCAGCGTGGAAGTGGCAGGACTGAGTATTTGTAGAGGTCTTGATTATGGAACAGGTTGCAGCTGGTGGGGATCTGCTCTGACTCCAGCACACCTGTCTCCGCCCACACATCACACACCCACACAGAGAGAGAGAGGGAGAGGGAGAGAGTACTGGGGGGAGTGGCGGCAGGTCAAGGAGACACAGGATGAGCAGTAGAGGGTGTTGCAGGAGCAGTATTTAAGTCAGCGTGACTTCAAGAACCTTTTGATTTGGTGAAAATAAGCTAAAAACAAAGAAGAATTAAATAAAATGTCATGATTTAACTGGATTTGAACCCTAGCAGCAGTAGGCCTAACAGTACCCCCCCCCCCCCCCTCTACGGACGCCACCTGGTGACAGGGTTTATCTGGATGTAACCTATGAAATTCACGGACCAGAGCAGGATCCACAATGAAGCTCCTGGGCACCCAGGAACGTTCCTCAGGACCATAACCCTCCCAATCCACCAGGTACTGGAAACCACAACCCCGGCGGCGAACATCCAGAAGTCGACGGACAGTGTAGACAGGACCCCCACCCACGATCCTGGGCGGAGGAGGGGGACGAGGGCTAACCGACACAGGCTTAATCTGGGAAACATGAAAAGTGGAATGAACCCGTAGGGAGGCAGGAAGCTGTAGCTTAACCGCGCAGGGGTTAACAATAGACAGTATCTTGAACGGTCCTATAAAACGTGGCGCCATCTTCTTAGACTCCACTTTCAATGGAAGATCACGTGACTTAAAGCCATACCTCTTGACCAGGAGAGTACCGGGAGCCTGGGACCGGTGACGGTTGACTTGCCTCTGCATGTACGACGAAGCTCGGGACAGAGCTACCCTGGCCTTCCTCCAGACCTTGAAGCAGCGGCGCATGTGGGACTGCACCGAGGGTACCGCAGTTTCCTTCTCTTGAGAAGGGAACAGGGGAGGTTGATAACCCAGAGCACCAGAAAGGGAGACAAACCAGAGGAAGCGTTAGTCAAGGTGTTTTGAGCATATTCCACCCAGGGGAGCATGGAGCTCCATGACCAGGGTTAGACCCTGTGACACAGCGGAGAGCGGTCTCCATCTCCTGGTTCGCTCTCTCGGCTTGCCCGTTGGTCTGGGGTGATATCCAGAGGACAGGCTGGATGTGATGCCCAAAGCTTTACAGAAAGCTTTCCATACCTGGGAGACAAATGGGGGACCCCTGTCAGAGACAATATCAGTGGGTAGACCATGAGAGCGGAACACATGTTCAACCAAAATATCAGCCGTCTCTCTGGCAGTGGGCAGTTTAGGTAGGGCCAAAAAATGAGCAAACTTAGAAAAACGATCAATCACAGTAAGAATGACAGTCTTTCCAGACGAGGGGGGAAGTCCAGTGACAAATCCATAGCAATGTGCGACCAGGGCCGGCTGGGTATTGGCAGAGGTCGTAGATGACCAGCGCTGGCCTGGGTGGAGTTCTTACTTCGTGCACATACCGTACAAGCAGCAATGAAGGCTTGAGTGTCCGCCTCCATCCTGGGCCAACAGAACTTCCATCGCACAAAGTCAAGGTCCGAGTAACTCCAGGGTGACAGGTAAGGGGAGACGAGTGAGCCCACTGAAGTACCTGGGAGCGAAACAGACTCAGGGACAAAACAACCGGTTAGGAGGACCGCTCCTCCCAGGGTCAGCTTGATGATGTTGAGCCTGTCTAACAATCCCTTCGATGTCACATGTGATGGCCGCAATACTGCAGGTAGGAGGCAAGATGGGTTCAGGGTTTACTACCAGCAGCAACAGCCGAATGAACACGAGACAGGGAGTCAGGCTTGACGTTGCGCGTGACCCAGGACGGTAAGACAGAGAAAAATTGAATCTCCAAAAAATAGTGCCCACCTGGCTTGACGGGGGTTGAGCTGCTTCGCTGACTGGATGTATGCCAGATTTTTATGATCCGTCCAATCAATGAAGTTTTGTTCCACCCCCTCCAACCATGCCGCCACTCCTCGAGAGCCAGCTTAACGGCGAGCAGTTCACGATTGCCAACATCATAATTCCTCTCTGCCTGAGAAAGTTTCCTTGAAAGAAAAGCACAGGGATGCAGTTTGTTATCTTCAGGAGAACGTTGTGACAACACCGCACCTACCCCAGTGTCGGATGCATCCACCTCCACGACAAACTGGCGTTTCGGGTCCGGCTGCATCAGAATGGGAGCCGAGGCGAAGCGATGTTTCAGTTCTTCGAATGCTGATTCGGCCCCTTCATTCCAAGCGAACGGTTAGTGAGATGGAGGTGAGAGCGGTGAGTGGCGCCGCAATGCGGCTGTAGTCCTTGATAACCTCCTGTAGAGTTCGCAAACCCCAGGATCGTTGAAGTTGTTTGCGAGTGGAGGGGGCTGGCCAGTCCGTGACAGCAGAAATCTTAGCTGGGTCCATCCGCAACTCCCCTGAGCAATTATGTAACCCAAAATAGAGGTCTCAGACACATGAAATTCACATTTCTCCATCTTCACAAACAGTTTGTTCTCCAACCTTTGCAACACCTGGCGCACAATGCAGTTCATGTTCCTGGGAGGACTGAGAAAATCAGGATATCATCCAGATAGACAAAAAACAAACCGATTCAACATGTCCCGAAGGACATCATTGACTAGTGCCTGAAAACACAGCAGGGGCATTGGACACTCCCAAAAGGCATGACCAGATACTCAAAATGTCCCAAGGGTGTGTTTGAAGGCAGTCTTCCATTCATCACCTTTACGAATGCCGCACCAGGTGATACGCATTTCGTAGATCCAGTTTGGTAAGAAAGATAGTTGCACCATGAAGAGGTGACAAAAAAGCATAATTAATTAAAGGCAGAGAATATTTGTTCTTAATGGTGATGTTGTTAAGTCCACGGAAATCAATACAGGGTCTGAGGGTCTTATCCTTCTTTCCAACACAAAAATAATCCCGCTCCTACAGGTGACGAGGAAGGACGAATAATACCTGCCGCCAAGGAGTCCCGAATGTAGTTCTCCATAGCCTCCGTCTCCGGGCGGGAGACATTGTACAGGCGACTGCTGGGGAGAGGGGCTCCTGTCTGGAGGTCAATGGCGCAGTCGTAAGGGCCGTGAGGAGGAAGAGAAGTAGCTCTGTGTTTGCAGAAAACGGATGCCAGGTCATGATACCGTCAGGGACAGCAGAGAGATTCCATGGACTCCAGTTGGAGGTTGAGGCACAGTGCTGGCAGGGGTCTGAGCAGAACACAAACAATTCACATGACAAAATGTGCTCCATGAAACAATTCTCCTGTCACCCAATCAAGTGTGGATTGTGTCTTATGAGCCAGGGGATACCAAAGGAGCAGAGGGGGTCTGTGGGCAGTCAATGATGTGAAACTGAATGTTCTCCTGATGATTACCCGACACTCTGAGACAAACAGCACAGTCTGATGAGGAAAATACGGGTCAACAATTGTCCATTTAGACCCTTAGCCTGCAGCGGACGGTCCATAGGTACAGTCTCTAAATCCATTTGTTTAGCCAACTCTCGATCCAAAAGCTTTCATCGCACGCCAGAGTCAACCAGCGCACTAACAGGGAAATCCTGGGGACTGCCACTGGAGGGATGCCTGGAGCAGAATGCGGGGAGAAGAGGAAGAATCCGCTGCTCGGCTCACCAAAACTCTCCCATTAATGATGAGCCGGCCCTTTTCCCGGACGAACTGGGCAGGAAGGAACGAAATGAACCAAGCTTCTCCACACTACCAGGCAGACCCGAGCCTGAATACGACGTGCACGCTCCTCTGAGGACAACCGGGCGCGACCCCCCTTCATGGCTTTCGATTCAGGTTCTGGGGCTATTATCCGACTCGGGAACTACTCGGCCCTTCTCCGTAAGGGAAGCGGCGGGGAGAGTTGTTGTTTGACGACAGACAGGTGTGCTTGGAAACTACCTACTCCTTCTCCCGGCGGCGCTCCCGAAATATCCTATTATCCCACCTGATGGTGAGTGAAAATAGATCCTACCAGCGTAAGCGATTCATCATATGACACCAATTTCATCTTTCAATGTCTCAGCCAAAAGCATTATTGACACTCCTTTGTAATGCCCTCGTCATGCCAACCACTCACTGCCCGCTACAACAAGTTCCGAAACTCCACCTGCACTGCCGATCTCCGCCACACTGCGAGACCCCTGAGCCGAAGATAAAAACAAACGTTTGCAGCCCTCTTTGCCCGTACTGGGTAGTCGAGAAACCTTCCCTCATCTCAATGGGTGAAGGCAATCGTAAGCGTTTGCAATGTCCGACTGACTCTCCCCAACCGCGGATCCCCCAGGAACGAGCGGAACCGCTAGTAGAGTTTGATAAGGTAGGCAATACGGGCTCATTTCTGAGGCTAGTTGAGAGGCTGTTGTTCAAACACCAATGGGAATTTGATCAAAAATAACCACAGGTTCCCATGTTTCCATCATACGAGCCTCTGGAGACAGGACACAAAGGCCTCTCTGATCTGGGCTGGAGGAGCCGGAAAAACAGGTGGAGAAGGAGTAAAGGAGTCAAGTTTGTATGCCATGAACTAGGGTATGCATTATTAACTTTGGGAGTAAGTGCAGACCCTTTGATTGGTGAGTAATTGAACCTGATTTAAGCAGCACCTGACTGTTCTTTCTCGGGATATAGTCTTAAACAGGGTATCAATGTTTGCCAAGTAAAGTAATGCCCTGATTGGCTATGGCAGTCCGAATTTGAGTGGCACTCTGGGGTGGTATCCGAGCTACTGTCTGCTGTGTTCATGTTGGTCAGATCATCCTGTCATGATTTAACTGATTTGACACCCAAATGCAGACAACTTAAACAACGAGCCAAAGAAGGTTTAACAAGTTTAATTTTACACAGTTACATTTGTCCAGGTTTCCAATAAATAGGGGAAGAAGCAAGTCCAGGTTTACAGGGAGGGTTAACAGATCCAGGTTTCAGAGGAGGCGGTGTGTAACCGTAAATGTTTCCTCGTGTCCGAGGTGAGTCCACAAAAAGGAGGAGTCCGGTAGTGGAAAAGCATGATGGTGGTGTCAGGTCAGCGCGAAGCGAGAATGCAGGGAGAGTCAATTTTCAATAAGCTGTGGCACAAGGAGAAAAGTAACTAGAACATGCCAAAACACAAAGGGCGAAAACAAGCAGGTTGAGTCAAACAGCGAAACTAACATGGTCCGTCTGACTATGATCTGACGATGAGTGCAAGTTGACCGGATTCTTTAAGGCTGAGTGATTATGGTGAATGAGCCTGGCAGCTGGAACCCTGACTCCCGCACACCAGACTTCACTGTCCTGCAATCATGGACAACCGAGGGGAGGGGTAAGAGCAGAGAGAGAGCTACCTACCTCACTAGGCCTAACATAAAATCTTCTGACTTCTAAAACCCTCCCAAAATATATGTTTCCTTTATTGGAATACTTTCAGCAACTGTAGACAAAAGGCTACATCCCAAAAGAAGTGGCGCTACATGGGAAAGGGTGCCATTTGGGATGCAACTATATTCCTCTCAGGATGTTTAGACAGAGAAATGTCCTAAAGCCCAAAAAATACGCTAAATTTATTTTCCCTGATTTCACTCTTTTCAAGCTAACAGTTGGGGAGTTGACAGTTTAAGCCATTGCAGTTTTAAGTTTGTAAAAATTGTAATAAACCCCTCTACGCTTTTAAGGTATTGAAAAAGAAATAGCAATTGTACCCCCAGCGAAAGACCCCACCGACTGACCGGGCCCACGACTAACCCCCGACCCACTGACTGTCCGACCGACGCCCCCCCGACTAAGACCGATAACCGACCGACCCACCCACTGATGACACCGACCGACCGACTGACCCAACGACTGACGACCGACTGACTGACCCCCGGCTTTTAAATTTTTTAGGCACAAAGTTGAAACAAAGGAATTCAGGTTTGGATCCGGCTAGGCAGTCTAGGGAGGCAGGCCCCCCGTTTTTCAGGGTGTGTGTGTCTTCGCGGGTGGGATGCGTGGTGTGTGGGTTGGTGGGGGGTGTGGGTGGTGGTTTTGTACGCAGGTTGCACAGGCACAGGGTGGGTGTATTATTTGGGACTCCGAATTTTAGGCCTAATCAGTTTGGTTTTTAAAGAATACAAAAAAACTGTGATATATGATCCTAACAGTTTGTAATTGCAAAATAGCAACCCGGTTTTGTTCATTATAAACCTAATCGTATATGTACTTTGTTACCACCCTTGTGTGTGGGTGGTGTGTGTGTGAACACATTGGGGGCACCTACTTTTCATACAGTGGGGGGAAAAAAAATATTTAGTCAGCCACCAATGTGCAAGTTCTCCCCCTTAAAAGATGAGAAGGGGCCTGTACTTTTATCTAGGTACAATCAAAATGACGACAAAATGGAAAAAAAAATCCCAAAATCACATTGTAGGATTTTTATGAATTTTTTTGCAAATTTTGATGGAAAAAAAGTTTTGGTCAATAACAAAAGTTTTTTCCCAAAAATTTGTTATAACCCTTGTTGGGAAAAGACGGGTCAAAAAAAAATTTTTTGTAATCTTCACAAGGTTTTTACACACGTTGCTGGTATTTTTTGGCCATTTCCCCCAGCAGATCTCCTTAGAGCATTTTTTAGGTTTTGGGCTGTCGCTGGGCAACACAGACTTTCAACTCCCTCCAAGATTTTTTATGGGTTTTAGATTGGAGCGGCTAGGCCACTCCAGACCTTGAAAGCTCTTTAAACCACTCCTTTGTGTACTCCCCCGGGGGCGCAGGGGCAAGGCACTGCATTTTCCGTGCTAAAATGTGCCCCTAAGACGGTTCGAATCCCCGGCTCTGTCGCAGCCGGCCCCGACCGGGAGACTCATGGGGGACAATTTGGGCCCCGGGTAGGGGGGAAAGGCCCGCAGGGAGTGCTCAGTTGATAGAGCATGGCGTTTGCAACGCCAGGGTTGTGAGTTGATTCCCCCCGGTGGCCCAGTTAAAAAAAAAAAAATTTCATAACTGTAAACCTCTGGATAAGAGCGTCTGCTAATGACTTAAATGTAAAAGGTTCCCCGGACATGTTTTTGGGTCATTGTCATGCTAAAGACCCGCCCTTTCAATTCAATGCCCTTGTATGGAAGGACGTTTTTTACTCAAAAATCACGATACATGGCCCATTTTTATTTCCCTTTTCACGGTCAGTCGTCTGGTCCTTTGCAGAAAAACAGCCCCAAACATGATGTTTCACCCCCATGCTTAAGTAGTATGGTTTCTTGGATGCAACTCAGCATTTTTGTCCTCCAAACATGACGAGTTTATTTTTTCCCAAAAAAATTTAATTTTGGTTTCATCTGACCCAATGACATTTCTCCCAATTCTTTGGATCATCAAATGCACCTACAAAATTTAGACGGGCCGGGCATGTACTGGCTTAAGCAGGGGGGCCGTCTGGCCGAGGATTTTAGTCCCGGCGGGGTAGGGGGTTTTTGATGGTAGGGTTTGTTATTTGGGCCCGCTCTTGCAGGTCATTAAAGGTCCCCAATGTGGTTCTGGGGTTTTTGCTCACCGTTGTGTGATCATTTTGACCCCACGGGGTGAGATCTTGGGTAGAGCCCCAACGAGGGAGATTATCAGTGGTCTTGTATGTCTTCCTTTTTCCTAATAATTGCCCCCACGTTGTTTTCCTAAAACCAAGTCCCTTACCTATTGTAGATTCAGTCTTCCAAATGGTGAGGTCAAAATTTTTTTTTCTGGTGCCCTTTTTGAAGCTTTTTTGGTTTTGGCCATAGTGATTTTGGAGTGTGACTTTTTTGGGGTTGTGGACAGTGTCTTTTATACTGATAACAAGTTCAAACAGGTGATTAATACAGGTAACGGTGGGGGAAAAGGGGACCTCTTAAAGAAAAGTACAGGTCGGAGACCCAGAAATTTGCTGTTTGTAGTTGACCAAATACTTATTTTCCACCTAATTTGCAAAAAAAATTCATTAAAAACCCAAAATGTGATTTCTGGTTTTTTTTTTTCTCAATTTGCGGTTAATTGCGTTTAGTATGATAAAAAATTAAAGGCCTCCCCTCTTTTTAAGGGGGAAAACTTGCAAATTGGTGGCTGATAATATTTTTTTCCCCCCCCTGTTATTAAAAACATGACCCCTATGTTGCTGAACGCGAGCTCAGTTTGATGTTTTGGAAATTTTTGAGTCTTTGATTGTCTGACTCTTTAGCTGAACAATTTTCTTGTTTTTTTTTTTAAACCCCAAAAAAAGGGCCACAAAAACCCATATTAATATATGTAGCCTTCAGTGGAGGCTGCTGAGAGGAGGATGGCTCATAAAAATGGGGAATGGGAGTAAAGGAAAGGGTAAAACACATCAAAAAATGGTTTTCCCGTGGTTTATTCCCTCCATTTACTCCCCTTTCCCGGGATATTATGAGCCCTCCTCCCCTCACCCGCCCCACTGGTAGCCTTAGAAATAAGGGTTTTGAAAAGAATACGCTAAAATCGATAAAATTCATATATCTCGGACTTTTTAGATAATGCATTTAATGTACAGGATACAAAAAGGGAATAAATCTACAGAAGAGACAGGAATGCCTATGGGGGGGGGTTGCTTTGGGATGTTAGGTCATATTTATTTAAGTTTTGGGGAGGCTCAGTCTAAGTGTTTGGGGGTGTTGTGGTTGAGGTTTACCTGCTATCTAAAGCCCCTTTTTTTTGGGGGGGTGCTATAGGGCCCCCTTCTTATCTAGATAAAGGGTGCAATGTTTTAAAAGTGTTGTGTTTAAAAGAGACTATTTTCGGGGGGAATGAATATAGCTTTTTTTTTACAAAATGTTTCCCCCCCTTTAAAAGAAACTTTTCACGTAACCAGGCCTGAATCGGGTTTAGGATTAATCAAGTACCGGGGGTTTTAAAACAGTCAGGAATACATGCTCAAAAAAATTAAGGAACAAAAAAACAATCAGATTTAATGAAGAAATAATCTTTTAAACAAAACACAAAAAAAAATACAAGGAAATCAAATTGATCAACCCGGGTGGGGATTTGGATTTAAAAACCTAAATTTAAAAATGGAAAACCCCATACAGGCTGACCCAATTTTGATGTAAGTCCTTAAAAAAAGTCAAAATGAGGCTCGTAGGTGTGGGGCCCTCCATGCCTGTATGCCCTCCTTAAACGCCTGGAAGCTCCTGTGGGGTGGCGGATGGTTCCTGGGGATTCCCCCAGACCTGGACTAAAGCTTCCAACTCCTGGACAGTCTGTGGTGCAAGTGGCTTTGGTGGATGGAGCGAGCCTGATGCCCCAGATGTCCCAATTTGGGATTCGGGGTCGGGGGAACGGGCGGTCTAGCATCAATGCCCTTTCCCCTTTTCAGGAACTGCTGACCACTCCAGCCAATGAGGGCTAGCATTATTTTGCATTAGAAGGAACCCAGGCCAAACCCCCCACATATGGTCTCAAAAAAGGGGTCTGAGGTCTCATTCGGTACCAATGGCAGTCAGGCTACCTGGGCGAGACATGGAGGGCTGTGGGCCCCCCAAAGAAATGCCCCCCCCACAGCTGACCCACAGCCCAAAAAGGTCATGGGTGGAGGATGTTGCGGGGCAGAACATTTTCCCCGGCGTTTCAACTTGTACGTCGCACATGTGCTCAGGGGAACCTGTTTATCTGTGAAGATACAGGGCGCCGGGGCAAATTTTTGCGATTTGGTGTTCTCTGGCAAATGCCAAACATCCGAGGGTTTTGGGGCTGAAAGACAACCCCCACCTGTGGACGTCGGCCCTCATACCCCCCTCATGGAGTCTGTTCTGACCGTTTGAGCAGCACATGCACTTTTCGGGCCCTCTGGAGGTCATTTTGCGGGCTCTGGCATGCTCCCCCTGCCCTCCTTGCACAAGGGGAGGACCGGCCTGCGTGGGTTTTTTGCCTCTACGGCCTCCCCCACGTCTCCTGATTTACGGGCCTGTCTCCGGGTAGCCCCTCCATGTTTGGGGAACACGCTACGACCAGAAAACCTTTTTCCCAAAGCTCGCATGAGGGCCCACCCTGGAGACTGAACCGAGCCACTTGTGTGGTTTGAGACTCCTCTATGCTCCCACTAGGGGAAAAAGCCCCCGCCAGCTTTCAAAGTGCCAAAACATCAGCCAGGAAGCATAGGAATGAGAAGGGGTCTGTGGTGTCTTCTTTTTTCCTATAATTTCCCCCTGTTGTCTTTTCCCCTTTTGCACAACAGCATGTGAAATGTTTGTAATCATGTTGATTCCAAAGTGGCAGTTTGATTTCCAGAAGTGTGATTTATTGAGTTACTGTGGTTTTAATGTTTTCCCTTTAATTTTTTTGGGGCAGTGTTTTCATCCATGATTGACACATTTTTCAATGTCGAGAATACTCTAAAGTGAATCCATACCCTGGAGTACTGCCCTAATGCAGTGGGCCCAAAATATAAATGTGTGTAAAAATAGGTATAAAAATCATTTAAAATTTTGTACTGTTTTTACGTTGAAATATAAAAACTTGTGTTGTTTTGATGTGTGTAATGAGGAGACCGACCCTGCACTTGATGCATTTTTGAAAATTTTTTTCCCGTTTTTTAAAAAGATGAACCTTTTAAAAAATGGGTTAGAACTGTTAAGGCCCCATGGATTGTAGGAATTGAGAAGCTGTACGTTTGAGGGGGACGGGCAAAATATGGAAAATAAGTCTGGCTGACATCTGGCGGCTGACTTGCTGTAAATTGAAAAATTTAAAATTGATTGAATTTAAAAAAAGGGAAAAAATTGATTCTGAAAAAAAGATGAAGAAAATGTATGTGAAAAAAAGTTTTGGAAATTTTAAATAATTATGGGCAGAAAGACAAATTCTTTCCTATTTTCTTTGAATAGATGATTTTTTAACAAAAAACCTGTTGATGTTCCCAAATGACTTTAGTTTTTATTTAATTGGAAAAAGCAGGTCAATTAGTCATGCAATCCCCCCCCCCAAAAACAAACTGGAGCCATCAATCATGCAAAAACGACCTAATAATTTAAAGGGAAAGCATTGTTTTAAAATTTTTGAAAGTTATTGGGGTGAGGGGAAAATTATTTTGTCCTCAAAAATGAGAAACCCCAAGGGATTGGACAAGTTAGGGGAAAAGATGAGGAGGGTACGGACATATTCCACCCCATTTTTCAATCTTTTAATCTAAAGTGGGGAGAAAAATGTTGTCCTCAACCTGGGGGGGAACCCAAAAGTCTTCCACACCCAAAGAATGGAAATCAGCTTTACTGGTTCAAAGTGACCTGTCAGCTTGCTGCCGACTCTTTGAAAAATTTTTGGAAAAAAAAGGGGTTTTCCAATACAATGCTATTTTTCAGTAAACAAATTAAAAACGACTTTTAGCATTTTATAGAAGAGGATTCAAATGTACTGCAGGCACAAATGCTGATGACGTTTAAAAAAAACGAAAAGAAATTTTGGGGGGCGTACGTTTAATTTTAGTGCACCCTTGAATTATTACCCTAACCGTTGTTGAGAAAATGAGTGTTTGGCTTTTCAACCTCTGCCATACGTGGATTCAGAGCTAATTTTCTAAAAACACAGACGATTTTCTTTAACGGAGTTCTTAAGTTTAAAAATGTAAAGTGTGGCGTACTGCAGGCACTCTTTTGGCCCTACACTCTTTCCATTTTTACCAAACCTCCAAAGGGCAAAAAACAAAGCCTGTGTGTCATGTATGCTGATTCAAACCTATACGCGTCAAAACCCCCCGAAGGGGGCTCATGCTCCTAAAAGAGGTTGAGTCTTTTTACAATGGGTGGCCAGAAAAAACTGGTCCTGAACATCTCTAAGAGCATTCTTGGTAAAATCATTCCCAAAATTCAGACCTCGTAAATCTCATAAGGAAAAATGACTATTGGCAATTTGGGGGGGACAAAATTTTTGGGTTGTCTCTTAGATCTTTGAATTATTGGGGCATTTGAACCCTTTAATTTGGCGTTCCAGGGGTTGTATTTCTCTGCGATGTGCCAGCCCCGGGTAGTAAACCCTGCCTCTTTAGCGTGAGTGAATGAGGAGTGATTTCAGAAAAACTGCATGTATGGTTTTAAAAATGTTTTACATACAAACTTTATATGTCCGAACTCGTAAACAAAAATTTTTCCCCAAACAAACTGTCGTTGTTTTTGTAGAACATTTATCTTGTTTGAAAAATTTTTGCATTAATAAAGGTGCCATAGGTAATCTTTTTCGATGTTCCATGTAAAAGAATTTTTAGGGAATTGATCTTCTTTAAAGGGATGTCAAAGTTTAAAACAAAAAAATTATATTAATCTGGGTATCCCCAATATTTCAAATTTTGGGGAGTAACCCTATCATTTACTGGGGATTAACATTGACCTGCAGCAACCTTTTTGCCTTTTTTCCCAAAACTAAAAAAACAATATTCAGCAAGGTAAATCCCCATCTCCCCATTTTGTGTTTCTAAAAAGTTCTTTTGAACATGTATAACACAAGACCCAAAGTTACATTTTGTCCTTAACGCCATATCTTAAAATGTTAATTTTTTGAATGGTTCCGTAACAAACCCTTTAGTTTAGATCTATAGGCGTGTTTTCCCTAATTTCACAGAACGTTCCGGGAAATGTTTTCGTTCTATCCCAAATCCACCTTGCACATTGAAAAAGGAGCTGGAAATTTTTGGGATCACCAGTCAACCCAAAACTTAAACTAAAACCATTTTTGTTCACCCGACGTTCCGACATACGATTCAGTCATGGCCTATGTAACTACTTCCGACAAAATTACAGACCCAGTTATGGTCGTAAATTGAACTTAATTTCCCTTTTTTTTTTACTTTTTTCTCTATGGTATTCTGACCCTTTAAAATTTGGCATGAGGAAAGCATGTTCAGCCCCGCTATTTTTCGGGGGAGATCACAAGAAATGGAGGGGGGTGGCGGAGGTGTGTCCCACAGATTGGTATTTTGACCTTGACTTTATTCCTCTAATTCCGCCCCTTACGCACAAAATCATGAATTAGGGTTTAGCAACCTGTCGGTTCAAGGGATCTACTTTTTTTTATTTGATGAACTAAAATAATTTACAAATGATAAGAGCTATTGAAAGAGTAGGTAAAGAGCAAACCATTTTAGAAAAGGAATTGTAATATAAAAAATTGGTTTTAGTATATTTCCCTTATGACGGGGGAGACATATGTGAAATCAGTCATATGCAGAAAAACTGAACATACGACATATCAACTTTTCCACAGTGAAGTTTTTGAATTTGAAGACCCCAAAACTTAGGTTCTGATCCCTGCGCAAATTACATATAGCGCCAAACCCAGATTGATCTGATTTCTAGAAGTTTAATGATATGCCCGGACATTTGCGTTTTCTTCGAAATGCGTTGTGTGTAAAATTACCCATTTTCGGTACACCGCAGAATCCCCACATACTTTAAACTTTCACTTTATGTTATTTTCCCTTTACTTTTTTCATCATTCCTTAACTTTGTTAGTTACCTTTTTTTATCTTTTCACTTTGGGGTTGGTTGTTCCGAGGGTCGCAGCAATGGGGATATATAGGGTTTTTGAAAACAAAGTTGTGCAATTTTTGGGAATGTAATTATTTGAATCTTTATGGAACGCAGCGTGTGAGCATTTAAAAAACCTGGACTGGCGCGCGGTTTCATGGGGGACTGGACGTTGCCCAAACAGTTCCATGATTAGTGAGGATTTTTTTGTAGTTTTATGGGGACTCTTTTAAACCCCCTTTTGCCCCTTTTTCTCCCCTTTCCAATTTTCAGGGATGAGCAACAATATGGCAATTTCAGGATGAATAAAACCTTTGTAATTTTGATTCCCCAATATTTGGTGCGAAAAGCCCCCAAAACCATTTTTTTTATTATTTTTCATAAATCTTTTCACCCTAAAAATATACTTGATAGAGTATTTTAAAAAATCTACCAACTGGCAAAAAGGGAGACAAATATGTGTGTTTTAAAATGGCTTTTCTTTCTTATATTTTCAACCGTTCTTTTCTTTTTCTAGGAGTCTTTTGAGAAAATGTTAAAAAAAAAATAAAAGGTGTGCCAATTTAAAGGAAGGTTTTAGATAAATTTACTTAAAACCCATTGAATGAAAACTCCACAGTGGAAGAATTTTTCAGATGGTTGACTTACTTTATTTCAGCCACGAGGCAAACGGAACCACCTTCAAAGCCCGTTGCTCAGCTGCATAAAGGTAAATCTGATACCAACTACTGAGATGCGTAGGAACGTTGTGTACATTTCCTAAGTTTGAATTACTGGCCCTTACCAGTGGCGGTCAGTGCCGTTTATAATAATAATATAACATTTAGCAGGAGCCGCTTTTATCCAAAGCGACTTACCAGTCCTGCGTGCATACGTTATTATATATATTTTTTGTGTATGGGTGGTCCCGGGGATCGAAATCGAAACCCACGACCTTGGCGTTACGAAGCGCCGTGCTCTACCAGCTTGAGCTACAGAGGACCACCAATGATGAGGGAGGACAGATTCTTTATTCATGAGCATGACCTTATTTCTATTACAGCTATTTTTATGACTGTCATTCATATTCCCATTCACTTCAGCTCCATGCAACATCGATAGGTTTAGGCTACTCCATGATACTCTAATCTTCCCTTATACCCATCCATGAGGTTGCTCTACAACCTAGCTTATGAATGAAAGTTTACAACGTAGGTGCACACAGGTCAATATAAAAATTTGAGAGGACAGACAGTGACCACATTCAATACCCGCCTTGCACACTCTCTTGCCTGCATCTAGCTGATCTAGGGTGTAAATTTTTAGTTCACAAGCCTGCACACAAGAGTTTCTATGGACAAAAATTCAGGTATTTTTATCCCTGTGTCGTTTGCTTCCGTTTAGAAACATTTTTTCAACAGAATCGGCGAATGAATACACCTCCTGATCACGCATAAACACAGTTCACTTTCATAGCAGCCACGTTTTATTCCCTCTCACATTTTCCCTTCGTTTGTGAACTTCAAAGAACAACAAATCAACTGTAGGTGACCAGGCGAAAAAAAACCTTTCCAAGCCAAACCATTGTCATAAACCGCTACACACCGCCTACATTGTTGTCCCCATATTAGATAAAAGTAAACGTCCTAGTGAAACATAGGTTAATATAATTAATGCGTTAGTAAACCCATTACAATCATGCAGTAACGTTACAGTGTATAGTCAGTAAGCCAGTTTACACCGGCGGTTCCCCGGTGGGCAATAGATTTATAAAACCAAAAGCTTACTTTGACTTGGAAGAGTTCCAGTGTTTGTTGATTAGTCATAGCCAGCTAGCTAACGTAGCATCCCTCTGTTTGAGCTGGGTGTTTGAGTAACTAAAACTAGCCAGGAGCATTTGCTAGCTAAGTAAAATGAAACTGAAAGTTTAAAAAAATGATTAAATCTCTCTCTCTCTCTCTCTCGCTTCTCCATCATTTTTGAAAGAAATGTATTTGTTGAAACCCTGTTCAACTATTGTCTTTCCCTCTCTTTGAGTCAACTACTCACTACATTTTATGCACTGCAGTGCTAGCTAGCTGTTAGCTTATTGCTTTCAATACTAGATTAATTCTCTGATCCCTTGATTTGGGTGGACAACATGTCAGTTCATGCTGCAAGAGCTCTGATAGGTTTGAGGATGTCCTCTGGAAGTTGTAATAAATTACTGTATAAGTCCTATGGAAGGGTGTGAGAACCAAGAGCCTCCTAGGTTTTTTATTTGAAGTCAATGTATCAAGAGGGGGGGGACGGAAGCTAGCTGTCCTCGGTGGCTACACCATGGTGCTACCCTACAGAGTGCTTTTGAGGCTACTGTAGACCTTCATTGTAAAACAGTGTGTTTTAATAAATTATTTGGTGACGAGAAAATATTTAGCGTTATCTAAAAAAGGATATTTTTTCCATATATACAGTGGGGAGAACAAGTATTTGATACCACTGCCGAGTTTGCAGTTTTTTCCTACTTACAAAGCATGTAGAGGTCTGTAACTTTTTTATCATAGTTACACTTCAACTGTGAGAGACGGAATCTAAAACAAAAATCCAGAAAATCACATTGTATGATTTTTAAGTAATTTCATTTGCATTTTATTGCATGACATAAGTATTTGATACATCAGAAAAGCAGAACTTAATATTTGGTACATAAACCTTTGTTTGCAATTACAGAGATCATACGTTTTCCTGTAGGTCTTGACCAGGTTTGCACACACTGCAGCAGGGATTTTGGCCCACTCCTCCATACAGACCTTCTCCAGATCCTATCAGGTTTCGGGGCTGTCGCTGGGCAATACGGACTTTCAGCTCCCTCCAAAGAATTTTCTATTGGGTTCAGGTCTGGAGGGACTGGGCTAGGCCACTCCAGGACCTTGAGATGCTTCTTACGGAGCCACTCCTTAGTTGCCCTGGCTGTGTTTTTCGGGTCGTTGTCATGCTGGAAGACCAGCCCGAACCCATCTTCAATGCTCTTACTGAGGGGAAGCGAGTTTGTTGGCCAAGATCTCGCGATACATGGCCCCATCCATCCTCCCCCTCAAAACGGTGCAGTCGTCTTGTCCCCTTTGCAGAAAAGCATCCCCAAAGAATGATGTTTTCCACCTCCATGCTTCATGGTTGGGATGGTGTTCTTGTGGTTGTACTCATCCTTCTTCTTCCTCCAAACACGGCGAGTGGGCGTTTAGACCAAAAAGCTTTATTTTTTTGTCTCATCAGACCACATGACCTTCTCCCATTCCTCCTCTGGATCATCCAATGGTCATTGGCAACTTCAGACGGCCTGGACACATGCGCTGGCTTGAGCAGGGGACCTTGCGTGCGCTGCAGGATTTTAATCCATGACGCGTAGTGTGTACTACTAATGATTTTCTTTGAGACTGTGGTCCCAGCTCTCTTCAGGTCATTGACCAGGTCCTGGCCGTGTAGTTTCTGGGCTGAGCCCTCACCTTCCTCATGATCATTGATGTCCCCACGAGGTGAGATCTTGCATGGAGCACCAGACCGAGGGTGATTGACTGTCATCTTGAACTTCTTCCATTTTCTAATAATTGTGCCAACAGTTGTTTGCCCTTCTCACCAAGCTGCTTGCCTATTGTCCTGTAGCCCATCCCAGCCTTGTGCAGGTCTACAATTCTATCCCTGATGTCCTTACACGAGCTCTCTGGTCTTGGCCATTTTGGAGAGGTTGGGGTCTGTTTGATTGAGTGTGTGGACAGGTGTATGTTATACAGGTAACAAGTTCAAACAGGTGCAGTTTAATACAGGTAATGATTGGAGAACAGGAGGGCTCTTAAAGAAAAACTAACAGGTCTGTGAGAGCTGGAATTCTTACTGGTTGGTAGGTGATCAAATAATTATATCATGCAATAAAATGCAAATAATTACTTAAAAATCATACAATGTGATTTTCCGTCTCTCACAGTTTGACAGTGTACCTATGATAATAATTACAGACCTCTACAGGCTTTTGCAAGTAGGAAAACCTGCAAAATCGGCCAGTGTA